>JARHVA010007876.1:85000-412500 GCA_037957365.1 Torreya grandis
CCATTCAATCATTGATCACTTCCTATGTAGGTTACCTCTGCACTAGTGAAAACATATTTATTGCCAATCCATCATGTTGTGATTCTCTACTCATTGTGCCTCCATGGACCAACTATGTTTTGAAGTGTTTGTTGGGCCCCCTTATGCTATTACTCATGATTGAGTCTCCTCATGCCAATAATGCCTATGTATCTAATGTAGACATTGTGGTCATTGCTAACTTACTTATAGTACCTATTATACATGTACATCTAAATCCATCACATCTCTCTTGTTGGTTTTGCTACTGCCTATTATTATAATTGACTAGTCCATAGTCTAGTATGTCGAGGTTTGATCACTAGTATCTCCATAGGTACCCCTCTACCTCCCCTTTGTCTTGACTCTCTAGCATGTTATTCCCAATAAAGAGGGATAGAAGCATTACTATATGGGACACTAAAAGTGGAATTATAATTATCCTATTAAGTGTTCCACTAGATGAGGCTCTACTTATGATGTGTAGTGTCCCATAATCTACACCCATGCCAACCCTATCACAATGGTCTCCAAACTTAGCCATATAGTATCAATGTGCATATAGGAATTACACGTGAACTCCCCTTGCGTGAAAATATATAATGTAGGTATAAGGGGCATGAGCCATGTTACATGGTCCTATATCCATCTCAATACCCAAGGAAATATGTTGTTAACAACATGGGGTAACCCAATTGGTTAATACATAGGAAACCTCTCATATATCCATGTGTTCAACATAACTATAGGCCCTATGGTATTTTACCCATTGAATAACATCCCATAAATATAAAACATGATCTGGACATACATGATAGTCATAAAATAATAGAGTTCTCCTTGTTCAAGTATAAATTGGCACAAGAATATCACATACATTGGTACCTTACTGCCCAACTTGTGACATAACACACTAGTTATCAAAAGTCCTATTACTACCTTTAAGATGTTTATAATGACCATAATATAAATTTAAAATAATCTTAGCCTCAACCCAGGATAAATACTATTTGAGTATGTATCCCCCTAGGCTAGTGATCATCTCTCATACAAATATTTTGGTGTATCAGTGATCACCAATGTCCCACCTATAAGAAGTCCAAGCAATGCATAGACATCCTCTAGAGTGATACCCACCTCAATGGTGCCCCCATGCACCTCCCATTGAAAAAACATGGTCAACCATTCCCATGCTCCTTAGAACATAACAATGAGATTAACATTAAATGGGATCTACCTCATCTCCATACAAGGTAATTAGTCAAACTTTATGTATGCCACTCAAATGATCTAGTAAATCTAGTAGCCATGATGTATCTATTAGGTACTAATATCTCCAACATATCTATAATATATCAAATAATAAAGGATATATCATATCTTCATGTCATTAATAGTCAAAATATATTCTTATAAATTTACATATCAACCCCTTGACTAGATGTTTTGATTTAATTTCCTATGTTTTTTTATTTTCCTATATAATTAGCCTATTTAATACTAAATCAATCTTATACCCATTTGATACTAAATATACCTTGTACCCATTTTATACTAATTTAGCTTATTTTATACTAAATCATACCTTCTTTAGATCTATCATATTATATTAACCTTGTGGTACATATTCAACCCTTTGTTATATACTATATTGGGCCTCTTCTACAAAATGAATCATCTATATGGTATGCAGCCATCCTTCTTTTCCTTGAAAACTATGTCAGCCTACTACTACACATTCAACCACCCTTAGAGTATTATTTTTTCCCACTACTATGCATTTGACCCCATATTTTATGCCCTCCTTAAAAACTAAGTTGACTAGGTAGACTCAGTTCTTTCATTACATTGGTATTTTAGCCATTTACCATAAATTCCTTAGGCATTTATTGGTCTAAATTCTTCCTACCCAGTATCCCATTTTACACCTAGTCTACATAAAAATTTTCTATGGTCAATTTTTATGCCTATATTTTGGCTACCAATATTTTTTATATATTCAACTCAATTTCAAATAACATTACTCAAAAAAATCAAAATTCACAATTGATTACCTATGCTACACTAAATGTGGCCACTAAAAATTCTCCCCATCTCATATATCATCTCCTCAACATTATGGCTCTCCAATCTCAAATTGGGTCCCCCAGAGATTTGTTTTCTCAAAATAGTAAAAATAACAAATGAATTATTTTTCACCCTATTCATATTTTTTATTCAAAATATTTATTTGTTAATTATTCACCACTAGATTCCATATTTTGATCATATTTTTGTTTCTAATGGCTAGTTTCCAAACCATATGTTATACAATTGTAACATTGTAAAAAATATTCTCAAATATTTCATGTATACTTTTCAAAAAATATTATTTTTTGCTCTATTTCACTAATTACTAAAATTTCACTTAATGTTCCCTACATTGGACACCATCACATTTCTTGCATATTATGATTTATCTAGAGTAATAAGTTGAGTAACATTATGTATTTTTCAATTATATCCTTTCATTTATCTTTATTTCTTTTTAAAACAATATATTTAACTTTAGTGTTGTGTGTTTCTATGTTCTTTTCCCAAACCACCATCCCCTATTACACCTATGTGACATGTGATTAGCTTTGATTGAGGCATATGTATACATAATATTTTTAAAAATTATCAGTTATTGATGATTTTTCTCTTGTAGGAACCTATCGAGTCTCAATATCTATGAGTGCATGCCTTAAAGGGTATACTAAGAAAAGGGTTAAAATAGTATTAGTACTTTGTGAGTTAGTTGTCCCTATACTACCACTTTATATATACATAACCATCTCCTAAAACACTTCCATAAGCTTTGTCTTATCTATTTCACTCTCCTCCAAGATTTTACAACCTTCGTTATCCATTTCTTATGCCTAAAACCCTTGATGGTTTATGTTACACTATCAGGCCCATCGACCTTATATTCAAATCAGACCCTGACTAACCTAGACTAAGACTTAATTTGTTTTTATCAATAATGATACATAGTCAATTAGGCCCAACCTATCACTTAAAATTTTAGAAAGGTTTAGGTTTATATTTATTTATATATACACATCCATTTATGTTATTTATAGGAAGATAATAAGAAGAAAAATATATTGCACATCTACTTAACCACCATTCTACTTGTGGAACATATCTTAGGGTTTCAACACTTTATTTAGAGATATTGATCTTATCTTATGGATAAGAATTTTGGATGAACATATTTGTTGTGTAGCCTAGATTTGACTTATCTTTGTTATACTTACATACCACAACCACCTCAGGCAAAGTACCCTTACCAATAGAAGGATTAAGGCTCGATGAATTCATATTCAAAGGTATGTATACAAAACATTGTTCCTCATTTTGTAATAGTAGATATATTTGAAGTTTTAATTCTCTCTCATACATTTGGATTTCCTATACATTAATGTGTGTATAGATATTCTATCCATGTTTACTTTTTATGTTTATTACCCCCACTTTTTACCATGATCTTTGGTGAGAACTGTAGTTTAATATTTCTAAGATGAAACAACCATGTATATAAGTCCCTTGTTAGCACAAAATAAGAAAACATAAGAACAACAATGTACTAAGACTAAACATAAACACTAAGGGGGAGCATAACACAATAAGAAAAAGTACAAAAAAATAAATGAAGACAATAAAAATTCTTACCTACTTTGTCATACATGGTGTTTACTTGTTAGAATATTAATGTTCATGATTGGATTATGATGATTGTAATATCTTAGGAATTTTCATCCATGGATGTATCATCTCTCCAATGTCACTTGTGTCTTAGTGTTGAATTTTTTCATAATTTTTGCATAATAACTTTAATCTTAAAGACTTCAAGAAGGTATTCCTAAAAAATAACCTTACACAAAAAAGCTTATGGATCAATGGTGTGGGCACTTGTATCTATATCTTAGGGAACTAAATTTAACCATGGGTAGGTTTAGTTAAATTCTAACTTGGGTTGAGTGAAATAAACCTTGGTTAGGTCATTATTACTTTAGGAGGGTTAAAGTCACTCATGGAATCTTAATACCTCCATTTATAATATTTTTTAGGCATGACAAATCATTTTATATATTTTTGAGATTTGAGCCATATTTTTGAATATTTATGAGATGACAAGTTAATTTATTATCTCATTGGAATCTTTGACTTCATTTTTAGGACAAATTCCTTTTTAGTCAATGAAATTCACTAATTTGATTTAGATTTTGTTTGTAGGAAAGTTAATTACTATTTTAAATATAATTAGTTTTTCTTAATTCATTTTATCTTTTTGTTATTGATTTTAATGTCATGAGTTAATAGATTAACATGCCAAAAGTGTCAAATTACTAGGTTATAATTTCACTAGGGTTAGAACTGAACTAGGCTAGTAATGCATATAGGGTAAAACACCATTTAATATATCCTTGTCACATTTTTGAGAAATTAAATCCCTTGCATGGAATAATTTTGGTAATTCAAGTGATTTATAGGCTAAAAATATGATGTTTGCTATAAATTAAATTGAATTCCAATTTAGCAATGGAGGTGGCCAAAATTAGGTTTTTACCATTTCCCCCTATTCAAGAAGGTATTTAAAGACACATTTATATCAATTTATTTTCAAATAATGAAGAATTTGATAATGTAAATGGTTAATGCCATAAATAATGGTTATCAAGCCCTTGATGCCCCCTTGAGGGAGTAAGTGGTAAAAATAGAATCATTGAAAGTGCCCTCAAAATGAATAAAATGACATGATTTATATGGTAATAGTGATGGGAGGGATTACTAGATTTCCCAAAGTTATTTATAAACAATAATAGTGATGGAGTCACTTATTTTCCCAAAGGCTATTATAAGAAGTAATGAAAGGTGTGACATTAGTTATCCCAAAGGTAGTTATAAGTAGTGGCATTGATGGATTCAATAGTATGGATATAGTATGGATACTTATGTGCCCAAAGGTTGTTATAATCAGTAACCAAATGTAAAACACTAATTTTCCTAAAGGTGGTTAGAATCAACAAAGGAAAAATTAAAAATATTGATTTTTCCCAAGGTTAGTTATAACCAAGAATTGAAAGTAAAACATGTTGGTTTTCCCAAAGGTGGTTAGAATAAAAATATGCATACATTGATAAAGGATATCAACACATTTATAGCCTAAATGTGAGTTTGAAGATGCACATTCAAACAAACTAGGATATAGGCTAACAAATCATGTTGTGAAATGGGTCTTAGAGGGATGCCCTAAAAGATGATGATGATAAAGGATAACAACACATTTCTAGCTAAATATAAGTTAAAAGAAAAAAAATCAAATAAAAATGGGATATAAGATAAGAAATCATGTTGTGAAAAGGGTCTTTGAGGGAGGCCTAAAATATGATGTTTTCAAAGGATAAAAACACATTTCTAGCCTAAATGTGCATTCAAAGATGATTGTTCTAAAACACATGGGATATAAGATAAGAAATCATGTTGTGAAATGAGTCTCAAGAGAAACCTAAAAAAGATAGTGATGGAAAAGGATAACAACACATTTATAGCCTAAATAAATATGCATATTTGAATACATATGGTATACAAGATAAGAAATCATGTTGTGAAATGAGTGTCAAAAGGATGCCCAAATGGATAGTGATGGAAAAGGATAACAACACATTTCAAGCCTAAATTTGAGTTCAAATATGCATGTTTGAAAAAACATTGGATATAGGATAAGAAATTATGTTGTAAAATGGGTCTCAGAAGGATGCCCAGAAAGATAGTGTTGATAAGGGATAAAAACACATTTCTATACTAAATGTGAGTTTGAAGATGCATGTTCAAATAGACATGGGAGATAGGATAAGAAATCATGTTGTGAAATGGGTCTCAGAGGGAGGACCAAAAATGATAGGGTTAGCAAAGGATAACAACACATTTCTAGCCTAAATTTTAGTTCAAATATGCATGTTTAAATAAACATGAGAGATAGGCTAAGAAATCATGTTGTTAAACAAGTCTCAAAAGGAGGCCCAAAAAGGTTGGGTTAAGGTTAGGATATGTTTTTTATAAGTTATCATCTTATTAGGTTTTATGACTCATATGGATGCTTATGTAGATATTCTTGTATTTATAAACATGTAATAAATCATTTATCACACTTGTTGATTACTCATTAATTGAGACATGGGTGAGGGTTTTTGGTTGGTTTGTGACCATCAAAGAGATGTTTCCATTACTAGAAGAGTTTGTGAGCATGATATAGATTTATCTTTTGATATTATGCATGATATTTATAGATAACTAAAGTGGTAATATATACCCTAAGCATGTAAAAAATAATATAAATGTAAAATATAAGCAACCTTGGAATAAAATATCGATAATCAAATTGTAAGCACAAATATAACAAATAAATCAAGTTCAAGATGAAATACAAAAAATGACAATCAAATTACATGATATGGATAATCAAAACTTAACTGTAAACCTAATTTACTGATCTTACGACTTTCGAGGAAAAAAATATTAAACAAAACAAGCAATGAGAACAAAAACAAACAAAACAAAACAAAGAGATAAAATTAAACAAAATATAACAAAAAGACAACAATAAACAAACAAAACAACAAAATATACCAATAAAACACACATATGACTATTTACAGGTTTTGTAGACACTGTTTCAATTTTTTTAGAATTTTTGAGGCATTTCAACTTAATCAAGAATTACAAGACACAAAATAGTCTAACACATAAAATGGTGAGAGCATGACTTAGGTTTCTTGAAAAATTGTTAGATAATTCAAACTTAAATTACTTCCAATATAGTGGGAGTGTGTCAAAAGGGTGACTAAGATAACCTAAATATGAATCAATCACTACTTAGATAGTCTCATTATGACCTCAAGTCACTGTAGTTCTATCTACATAAAAGGCATCCAATTAAATATCTCAAGTTTTTTTAAAAAGGCAAATGATAATCATAATGACAAGGTGACATGGTAATGCATGATAGAGGTGTTGTTCCTAATTTTCCCATAGGTATTTATAATTACGAAATAATAATAAAGGATAAGTGGTACTGATTTTCTGATTGGTGACTAGGATTAGAAGCACAATGTGGAACACTGATTTACACAAAGGAAGTTCTAACTACTAGCACCAGGTAATTATAACAAAAAATGAAATATGTAATTACTAGATCCAATGCTATACTACTTTCATATACTACCATTCAAACATGTAATTATGAAACACTTGCTAGAACTAAATATGTTATCAAACACTGAACATGCCTAAAGAACAAATGAATATCAACCAAGGCCAAATGTGATTGGTAGGGTTACATAAAAATAAATGATAGGCAAAATGCTAAAGTTATGGTATAACGATAAGGACTAAAAGACAAATAAAATGGTAAGGAAAAGGAAAATTCATAGTAAATGATTAGGTTATTCTTATCGATGTGGAGATACACATCCTAATTAGAATATGATACAAATAAAATGGATAATGGGCTATGTTGGTAATAGGGTTTACCCAAAGTGACAATGTAAGGTAAATGGTAGGGTATGAAACAAACATAAGTTCAAAGCAAATTAAATGATCATGTTGTTCTTGTAAATGGGGAGATACACTTCCTAATCAATATATGATATAATATATATGGCCAAATGTTTAAATTAGTATCCCACACCCATTATAAATAGTTGCTATGGCAAGAACACACTGCATATTTAGAACAGAAAATGATGTTGTGATGCTTGTAGGTCATTCATTTTATATACTTCAAATATCAAGACAAGATCTCTTTGTAGCTTCTATAAAGGAAACTAAAACCAAGGATGGTAAATACAGATAAATATTGGATGGTATATCTAGTTTCGTAATGTGATATAGGTCTAGAATGAATAAATGGATTATAATGGAATGTATATTGGTTAGACAATAAATTAAGATTTTTATATTTAAGCACACACAATGTTGTTGATTTTAAGCTCAACATAATTTTATTTGTGGTGGGGCTAAAGACTTCTGAATATGCTCTGAATAGGACTACCAAATTTATCTTTTATTTGGGCCTGAGAGATGTTTTCAACTGATTATAGTATAGAATGGAGGTCTTTTTAATATTATCTCTGATAATGTCTTCCTCAAGCATTAAATAAATATTGTGCTTAGTGATCAACACCTGGAGAATATTTTGACCAATAAAGTAGTCTTGATTTTCCCATATTGGCTTTAAGAAGGTTTCACTAAGGAATGTAGACATTTTACTTTGATTATCTTATAGTGCCTCTGAAAAGGTTTTACTAGAAGATGATGAGTTTGGAATTTGATTTCCCCTTTGTGCCTATGAAAAGGTTTCACTAGGAGATTGTCCTTATTATATATGAATGTGGTTTTGGACCCCTTGATATTATACAATTGATATGTTGCCATGGATATAGTTTATAATGTGTGATTTTATTAGTCCCTATCAACACTTCTAGGAGGTGAAATGCTAATTTAATGGCTAAATTGGTTGGTGTTAATGACAAATGGAATGGTGACAGAATGGGAAGAGGTATCACAATCCTCATATAAATTAATAGGAAAACTTGTATCAATGTTAAAGTAATCATCCTCAAAAATCATGAAAGGATGATAAAAGTATTCAAATTGATTTGAAAGTCATTCGTAATTAATGTTTTAATAAACATGAATGTAATCTAATTCTAAACATGATTCTAACTAAAGGGAGTCTAAATTTAATGTTTAAACTAATGTTGATTATGCTAATGATGTTACATCTTATATTAATTAAAAAATAGAACCTGACTCTAATTTTGATTCATCTTCAATTTTGGATGATACTACAAGGATGTATTGTTGAATTTTTTATGTTATAAATGTAACAACCTATGATGGAATAATGGGTTCTTCAATAATATAATCATTTAAGAAGGGTTTGACATAGACTAACTTGTTTAAGTGAAGCCCCTCTAACTGATGGAATGGTTCTATGGGTAGCCCTAGAGAGACTGAATTATCGAGTGAGAATCCTCAATGAGGGGAAAACATAAAGAGATAACTTTGTAGATACTATCTTGTTAAAGGGAGGTTTTTTAAAAATAGGATAATGATCAAGATAATGATTTTCCCATATTTGGTTTTAATCATTACGAAGTGACTCAATAAAGACTGGCTTATCAGAGTGAGATTCCTCAACCAAAGGGAAAGGACCAAAAGCTGATTCATCAAAGGTGGACTCATAAAAAATAGGTGTTTCAATAAAAACATCATGAATTGGTTGATTTTATTGGCCTCATTTACACTTGGTTGTAAATTATCAGTTTGGAACACATATTGTTTTTTAAATGATGGCTCTTTAAGAGGTAATGATTGGCTATGTTGGGGCTCAAAGATTAGCATGGATTTTCTAAAGTGGGGGAAGGTTGGAAATAATAAAAAATGATCAGTGGTTGAATAATGATCTATTTTTAAATAGGATCATCTAATATTTTCTTCACAAAGACTAGACGTGGGTTTAGGATGGTAACTATGTTCTATCTAGTTATAATTATGCAACCTTCTTGTGATAACGAGCTACCATATTTGAAATGGAATGAAATGGTAATGAATGGGTGCTTTAGAGATTTTTTTTTCATGTCTGATGAAGGATGGGGGCTTAGAATGGTAATCCTCCATATCTATGAAGCTTGATTGCTAACATAGGCCAAAGGTCGAAGGCCTAGATAAGAAGTGGGTGTCACCAAATAATGTCCTTGAGGGTCATGGCTTTATTGAACATATGGAACATTATAATGTAGATCTAGATTTGCCTCATAAGCTACATCATTATATGATTCCTTAAAAAGATGCTCATGCCTTTGGTCAATATATGGAATGTTACAAGATAGATCAAGATCCATCTCATAAGCTACATCATCATACAACTCTTGAACAAAAAGGTCATTGGTCACAAAGTTCCTATTTCCAAGATTATACATGGTCATACTACATGTGTATTGAGGAAAATTTAAATCCTTAGATAGGTCTCATGAATAATTAAGGGTTTAACGGTAACAAAAAATAAGATCCAAAAGGTCCTTTGGCTTTGTAAAAAAGACACAAAGGGAGAAACAACTAAACTATGCAAAGGAAGGAAAAAATAAAACAAAAACAAATCTAATAAAAATATAATAATTTGTCCAAAGGTGGTTATATTTAGCATCAAAAGTAACAAATTTTCAAACTTGTTTATGGGTAGATTACTAATTTGCTCACAAGAAATTATAATCAATCACAATAGTGTCTAAACAAAGTAGAATAATTGTGAACTATGGTCAAGAGACAACAATGATTTTCCCAAAGGCAATTATAGTCATGCTAAATTAAGGATAAAATAAAATCAAAAAAATTGAAAATCAAACTAAATTAAGGTAATTAGCTTATTTGATTTTCGGTAATTGGATTGCTTAAGACTCAAAGTTTGACTCATTAAAACTATAAGAACAAAGGGACTAGGACACTCAAATGATTGGCACAAAAAATTCAAAGAAAGGAAATAGAAAAATCATATCTCAATAGGATTCTCTAAACAAGGCACAAATAAAATAACAAGTTCTAATTCTATCTAAAGGGTCTTTAGATAAAATATTAAACCAACCCAAGTAACACAATCCAAACATAAAAGGCATACAACCTAAGATATTATAGACAAGGCTTCGATATGAACTTGACTAGTTTAGGATTTTTAATTCAAAATGTTGAGATTTATATTTAATGTAAAAAATTACTTGAATGATCTAAGGCAAAAAGCTAGACCAAAATGGGCAGCAATTCTATACATTTGCAACAAGAGATGTATAACAAAGGTTCAAAACTTGCTATCAAAAGTGACAAAAGATGGGAACAAATTTGGCATCCTAACAACATGATTTCAAATAGATGACATGAAAAACTATGTTTACTAAAATATCCAAGGCAAAATTTTAAAACAAAATGGGCAACATACCAATGCCTCATGTAAATAAAAGACACAAATGGGTTTTGAACAAACTTCCAAGGCACAAAGTGCAACACATACGGACAGAATAAGACCTCTTAAACTAAAGGTGTGCACAACATAATAGGAATGTTTTATTCTTGTAATGATGCTTTTTTACAAATAAAATAGTTTTAAGTCCAAAATAATGCAATTAAAAATTAGAAGACTCAATAACACCTAAGTGTATCATCTTAATCCTAAAAACTAACTTAGTGCATTTGTACTATCAAATTCTATCTATATACTCCTTTTCCAGAGGAAATAATTTTTAATCCAAAAATTTTACTGTGCATGAAAACTAGAATTTTTAGGCCCCTCTTCTCTCAAAAATTTTCATGATGACATAGAACTTTGGCCCACTCACCCCACATTGACACTATATGTATGGTATGTGGGGTTTATCTAAAATAATTAAGTATTGCATGTATTAAATGGTCCCATATGTGTGGTCAAAAATAGGTGACAACACTTTATTTAAGTATATATTAACTATCTTGTTGTGAAAATGTCTTATCCTTTCCATAACTACTACATCCATCAATTACTCAGTCGAGTGTGATGTCTTAGTTAGACCTATGTTCTAAGGTAGTCTCTTACTAACAAAGCTTGTTTAGCTATTCAAATAAGAATCTAAGTAAGTTGACCTCAAGTTATATACTCTTACTATATATTTTGGTTAAAACAATTCTAGGAAATGAATTCCTAGGTCAAATCTTCCCTATAGAACCTATGGGGGAGGTTATGAACTCCCACACACAAGATAAGATGCAAGAAATAAAAAATGTAGAGGGACTCTATGATTATTTTGGAGTTCATTAAAATCACTTAAAATTTGGAGAGTGCCTTAGATAATTTCCTTCCACACTTTTTAAAAAGTGAAAAAATAAATAAGTGAAGGATTTTTTATCACCCAAGTTCCCTAAAGGAGAGGGGGGAGAGCATACATTCTATACTTGGTTTGCAAAACAAACACAAAACAACAATAAAAAAGCAAAAGATATTATGAGCATCTAACTAGAGTTTGAGTTCATTTTTATAGAACAAAGATAAATATGATGTGAAGTTTATCCCCTTGGACTTTTTTTAGTTATGAACTTTGAAAAACAAAAACAAATTAACTAAATGATTTTTAAACAATAAATGTAAATGTGGTTTGAATCTTAAAGTGTTAAAAATGTCTTTCCTTGGTTTTTGGGTCCTAAAAAACATGTTAGGGGTATTTTTTATTACAATCTAAAAAAAATTATAAAATTATAATTGAAATTTATCTCTTTGGCTTCTTATTTTTTTTACACAATGTAATACTGCATGCACATAGAGCAAAATTACAACTTTCCTACAAAACTATAACTAGATAGTGAAAAACTATAGCTACTTGAAAAATAAAATATTAGTGGAAAATTCAAAATATAAAATGTATTAACACAAATATTAAGATAATAATCAAATTTTAAAAATGAAAGCATAAATAAAAACACAAAACCACAAATGGAAATGTTGTAATACAACTAGGCATGCAAACCTGCAACTAGGAGTTAAAATAATGTAACTAGGAAGGTAAAAATGCAAATAGGAAGTCAAAAACACAATTGAAAATGTAAAAATGCAACTAAAAAATAAAAATTCAACTAATAATGCAAAAAATGCAACTAAGAATGCAAACAAGCAACTAAGCATGCAAACAAGCACTTGGACATGCAAAAATGTACCTAGGCATGTAAAAACACAACTAGGCATGCAAAAGGGGTTATAATAATGAATTTCATGTGGTAAATAGAAAAATTCACCTTCAAAACACACTTGGTTAAGTTAATAACAAATATCTTAAGGCAATAACACATATATTAGTGTCAACACTACCTTTACCTAGTGCAATATCACAACTACAATATTGTAACTCTCCATAGTGCAATATTAATTTTGCCAGGTGAAAAAATGTACTCCATAGAGAAATAATACAAATTCTTGTGTCTTAGCCATGAGCTTCAAAATTTCAATTTTTTTTAGCAAGTTAACATTTTAACATAAAAAAATTTAGAAAGAGGTCCCAAAATGCCATGGGAATAACTTTATGGGGTGCGGGTTACACCAGGCATGTCATTTATGTAGCTTAGGAGTTAAAATAGGAAATAAACATGTAGATTAGTCTCTTTTTAGTTTAAAATAATAAAACATAATAAAAAAATGTACTAAGTCTAAATCATCTTTCCTAAGCACTAAGAGGCATCATAACACAATAAACAAAATTTAAAAAAAAAAAAAAAAAAGATGAACACAGTATAAATTCATACCTCCCATATCACAAATGGTGCTTGCATGTTGTCATCTAAATGTTCATGTTTGGATTATGATTATTTTAGTCTCTTATCAATTCTCATAGATGAATGTATCATCTCTCTAATGTCACTTATGGCCATGTGTTGAAGTTTGGAACAATTTTAGCATAATAACTTTACTCTTAAAGACTTCAAGAAGGTATTCCTACATAATAACTATACACACAAAATCTGATGGATAAATGTTGTGGGCACTTATATTTATATCTTAGAGAACTAACTCTAACTATAGATAGGTTGGGTTAAATTTTAAATTGGGTTGAGTCAAAATTAACCTAGGTTAGGTTATTCTAGCTGTAGGAGGGTTAAAGGCACTCATTAAAACTTGACACCTCTATTTATGAAATTTGTGAGACATGAAAGCTCAGTTTAGATATTGGTGATATGTGAGTCATATTTTTAATATTTAGGAAATAATGAATTACTTTATTACCTCACTTGAATCTTTAACTTCACTTTTGGCATAAATTCATTTTTAGTAAATGAAATTGACTAATTTCATTTGGATTTTGTTTTTGGTCAAGTTAATTAGTATTTATAATATAATTAGTCTTGCTTAGTGATTTTTATCTTTTGTAAGCTTATTTTAATGTCATGAGTTAATATATTTACATGCCAAAAGTTCTAAATTACTAGGTCATAATTTGTCTAGGGTTAGAAATAAATGAATTTAGTAGTGCATATGGGGTAATACATCATTTAAGCTAGCCTTTTCACATTGATTGGCAATTAAATCCCTTATGTAGACAAATTTTGGTAATTTAGGTGCTTTCTAGGTTTTAAATATGTCATTTGATAGAAATTGAATTTAATGGTGACTGAGGAATGGAGGTGGCCAAAATTAGGTGTCTACAAGCACTAGATTATATTATAATTTACTTTGGTTTTACTTTGTGAATATGAAAACTTAAGACTGAGCTAGGGTTACTACATAGTGTTGCTTGACTAGAGGTCTTAAAACTATCTATAGTGATTTTATTGTCATAAAATATCCCTTTGTTAGGTCTAACTTATCCAAATTGGTCATGACCCTGAATATTTAACATATCAACAATCGTAAGTGTACATAGTATTTATGTTATCTAAGCTAGGATTAATTAATAGATTAGATGTATTTCCCTTTGCATACACTAGGCACCCATAGCACCAATGTTGGTCTCCATAATTTGAATAAAATTCCTCATGTGAAGTGTAACATTCCTATATTCAACCAAAATTAGTTGTATACAATGCCTCCTCTAACATAGAGATCAAGTCCAAAATATTGTTACATGAGCAATCATGCACAAATCACTGGCCACCAACAAAACCAACATTAAATTCTATCCAATACTATAGTTAAAAAGGACACATATTACACCAAATAAGATATTTATTCCATAAAAAGAGTGGTATAAAAATTAATTAATGACGTATCGAGCATGCATAGGAAAATACTTAGTGTTAATGGCCAAAATAATAATCATAATCTTAGGTTTTAGATATATAATAGACATATAAATAGGTCTAAAAATAATATAGAGTAGTATAAAAATATTACATAAATCAATATAGTATATATAACGTTACCCAATTGATGAAAAGTTCACAATACAATTCAGTATGATGAACTTAATTATGTTGCATTTTCTGTGACTTCTGAGATATTTAAAAGGGAGATGTTGAAGAAGGATTTGAGGAACAACCCACTAGAATTCCACCATCAATCAGTATCTTCAATCACCACTATGGTTTTTGAAACTCATGAGTTTCATTTCCCATGAGAAGATGACAACATACTATAGGATAATACTGATGAGATCCATGACTTCCAACATTATCAAAAAGGTGGTTACAATTTGAGGAATAAATAACACTATACAATGTCTACTCCTATAAATAATATGACTATTATATATAATCTAAAGTTTTATAACAATACACCTTCCCCAAAAGGGAATGATCAGCCCCATAATAAGGAGGAATGAAACAAAGGACCATATAACATTATTAAAGACATGAAGAAAATAAAACAAAATATCAATCTTCATGAATTGGCCAAAATCAGTGAATAAAAAGAAATTTTATGGAGGTATATCATAGGAATAACCCCTATAGAGAATAAAAAATACCTTATAAATAATACAAATTCAACCAACATGAAATCTACATACAAAATCAATATTAGGGTTCTTCCTTTCTTGTTAACTATCAGGGCATTCATCAAAAATATTCTTAATTTTTTAGTCAATTTTGGAGCTTCAAACATTATGATTATTACTTCCTTTTTTCAAAATATTGGCTTCACTTCAAGCCCATAAAAGAGGATGGTCTTGTAGTTGGAAAAAATAGTGGTACATGTGGTTAGGGAGATGACTAATTTGTGAATATAGGTAGCATTTGAACCACACATATAGATGACTATTGATATACTTGTGGTGGACATTCCTAAAGGGTATGAACTACTGTTGAGTAGAGATTGGTCTAAGACACTTAATGGATACCTTTTAATGGACATTTTTCACATTTTCCTACCATGGAAAGGCCTTCCAAACTAGATTCAGATTGATCAGGAGCCCATAATGAAGTATCCCATCATCGAGTACAATGTCAAGAATGAAGAGGTAAGTTATGAATATCCTAGCCTTGGAATTTATACCTTGAACACAAAGTATGAAGGATATAAACCTAAATACCATTGAACTTCAAAAATTGGACTCTCCATTTTTATGGTACAAGATCTAAGAAGGGATCAGGCATAGATATCAAATTGGTTCAACCACAGAAATAAGATCTAAGCAACATACAAGATATAGTTCCCTTATATAAAAAATAGGGTGGAATATGAAAAATTAATTTTTGGTTTGTATATTTATCTAAAAAAAATGTTAAGGAGTTGATGACATATGAATATTTAGAGTTGGCGATCAATCAGGTCAACAAAAAATTCTAGTACAAACTATCACATCTAAAAGTATACAAACATAGAGATTGGTATTTGATTAAATATTTTGAGACATTTAATATAGTGGCTATCCATAGAGATAAAAATCAATACACAGATTAAATGGATACTTTGGCTACCAATTTAGAACCTCTATAATAATTTAAGGTACATAGATTTTCCATTGAGCTAGTACATTCTCCTTCTATTCCTAACAAAGTGTAAAATTTCCAAGTCTTTAATGATGGACAAAAAATCATATAATTCTTGAGTTACTTATGGAAATTCAAGTCTCAAATCATGAATGACAAAGAAATTAGTTATTTTTGCTAGGAGTCTGATGAGGAAGTTGTCATCTAGCTTAAAAAAATTGTCTCCCACTTGGAATGGTTTTTTTAGAGAGGACATTTGATATGGATCCATAATAAAAAAACAAAGGAAATCTAATATTAGTGAATCTAAGTTAAAAATTGATAATTTATGGGATGAATGTTATCCATGTTATGTTAACATTGGCCTTAGTTTCACCCTAGAGGAAAGGCAATAGGTGAAGGATTTACTCACCCAATATAAAGATGTAATTGCATGGATGTATGAAGAACTTAAGATTTATAACCCAAGGGTCATCACCCATAGAATCCAATTGAAAATACCTCAAAATATATTGATTGTAAATGTGTTTTTCTTGATTAGACATTCCACTTGGTGGCTAATTTAGTTTGAGTTAAGAAGAATAATGGGTAAATTGAGTAAATTATACTATGCGTTGAACTCATAAACCTAAATAAGGCATATAATAAAGTTATCTATCCATTACATTCCTTGGAAAAGGTTATTTAAGTAGTAAGTGGCTCTGAAATGAAGTCATTATTGTATGGATTTTCATGTTATAATTAGGTGCTATTTGAACTAGAAGATAGAATGAAGACTGCATTTACCACAAAGCAAGGCACCTATGTGTACAAGAGGATTCCATTTAGCCTAAATAATCTAGGAAATAAATTTTATAAATAAATGGATAATGAATTTCAAGGGATAATAGGTATGGTCATAATCATCTTCATGGATAATCTCATTATTTTCTCAAATAACATAGCTGATCATGTAGGTCATTTATAGTCAATATGTTAGAGATGTGGAAGGTTTGGCATCTTGTTGAACCCCAAAAAGTGTATATTTGGTATTAGTAAGTGAAATATTTTGGGCATATTATTATAAAATATGGGATCACCATTGATCTATATATAATCTATAGGATTTCAAGTATCACATTCCTAAACAACAAGAAGGAGCTCAAGTGTTTCTTTTAGAAAATAAATTTTGCTAGGAAGTTTATCTCAAGTTTTGTAGAAATGATCAAACCTTTGAATGAAATGCACACATATGATGCTAAGGTGAAATGGACACCTAAGGCCTAAAATTATTTCCAATAAATCAAATATGTTTTATCTTAGGACCCACTACTAATCAACCCATATTTCATTAAGGACTTATACTTGTATTCATTTTCTTCAGAACATATAATTGTTATTTTGATGACTCAAAATAAAGATGAAATTGAGCATCTTATTGAATTTATGACCATGAATCTAAAGGATGAATATAATAAGTATTAATTGATTGACAAGAAAATATTCACCCTTCTAAAAGTGGTGAAGAAATTTTAGCATCAGATATTTAGGAATAAGATGATCACTATTATACCTGACCCTTATGTCAATCTCACTTTAACAATTAATGAATTAGGAGAGCGTAGAGGTAAATGAATGGTAATGTTCTATGATTTTGATATAGAGATCAATCTTGATAGGATTATTATAGGTTATGACATCATTCAACATATGACTAAGCCTGACCTGTGTCTTACCATTGAAGAGGTTTGTGAAACCAAAACATATAAAGGAGATTAGTATAATGACATAATTAAATATTTTCTAATAGGTACCTATTTCCCAAAAATCACTAGAGAATGAAGTAGATAACTGAGGATCAAAGATTCCCACTACATGATCATTATTTCCCAAAAATCACTAGAGAATGAAGTAGATAACTGAGGATCAAAGATTCCCACTACATGATCATAAAGGGGATTTTTTATAGAATGAATTATGAAGACATCTACCTAATACATTTATAAAAATAAGAAGCTCAATAAATCTAAAAAATATACATTAGAAGATAGGTAGTGGTCAACCATTTGGAAATATCAAGGCCCATAAAATACTTAGAATGGGTTATTACTAGCCAACTGTCTTCAAGGATGCCCATGCTCATGTAAGAACATGCCATGAATGCCAAGTTTCTAGAAAGAGAGAAGTACATACAAAAATGTCATTGTAACTTTTTATTGAGGGAAGAACATTTGCCCAATGGGGGTTGGAATTCATTAGTGTTATTAACCCAAATTCTTCAGTTTACAATAAATTTTTGCTCACTACCACAAATTACTACACAAGTTGGAATGAAGTAGTAAACACTAGAAATTCCATAGCACAAGATGTAATCAACTTCCTAGAGGAGCACACCACAACTAGATTTAGTAATTCCATTTATCTAGTTTGTGATAATTGATCCTCATACCAATTAAATAACTTCACTAAATAGACCCATGATAATCAAATCATCATCAGGTCATCTTCTAACTAATACCCTTAGGGAAATGGGTTGGATGAGTCAATAAACAAGAACCTAATTGATCTTATAATGAGATCAAGTGTAGATAAACCTAGATACTATAATAATATACTAAAGTATGCCTTATGGGTTGACTAAATGAGATATAAACATGCCCTCAAGGCCTCACCTAATATTCTAGTATATGGATGATAGCGAGTATTCCCAATCATTCTCATATTTAAAATATATCAATCTATGTTGGAATCCATGGATAAAAATGACAAAGTGGAATCTCAATTACTAGATATAATAGAGATGGAAGATTCAAGGACTAAAACCTTTCAAACTTTTAGTAAACATCAAGATGCAGTCAAAAGGTGGTTTGATAGAAGAGTGAAATTTTATGCATTCAAAATATCTCACCTAGTGATTCTATAGAAAAAATACAATGAAAATAAAGGAAAACATGAGAATTTTATCTGATTATGGATTGGAATTTAACATATTTAAAATATATTAGGTAACAATGCTTTCCATTTGGGGAACCTCCAAGGTAACGAATTAATATAGCCAATTAATGTGTATTTTTTGAAGCATTACTTCATGGTTGTACCATCTAGAGGTGTCCTAGAGTGATAAAAAATGTGCAATGGAGGTATGAGTAGATTAATTTTCCTAATTTAAAAGATTAGTTTTCCTAAATTCATAGATTAGTTTCCCTCCTTTTTGTAGTTTTATTTCCTTTCATTATTTTTCCTGCTTTCTAGATTAGTTTTTTTTTTCTTTGACATCTAATTGACTTTTCCTGGTATCACCAAGGTAAAATCCAACCCTCTCATATTTTAAGGGTCTAAAAGAGAAATAAAATATGGAAAGATAATAGATAAGAGTAATAATTTTAGGTTTGTTTTTAGGTTTTATACCCTTATGTCTGGGATCTTCTAGATTCTGATATGTAATGAGGAGTCATTTATGGTTATATTGCAATTGAATATTTATACCAGGTACGAAAATTTTCTCTATATAATCCATTCAAAATTTTTAAAAAATCTCACTCCCTTGGAAAAAACACACTCTTGATAATACTTGTTAAAGGTAATAACCATTGATTGGATGTAGCTAGCAAAAAGGTTCTAGTAAAATAAGTTTTTTCACCTACACTAGCTAATCGTGGTTTTTGCTCTCCTTCTTCCATTTGTATTCCATAAAAAAGTAAAATAAAGGATCCAATGTGTTATAAAAATAGAAATATATAAAATCCAAAAATAATATAAAAGGGATCAAAGGCTTACATGATGAAATAAGGTCAATATGCCATGCATCATTCCAAAATATGAGGGAAGAAAGGAGGAAGAACCAAATGTATCTCTATCAAGGCTATGGATGCTCTACTGTAATCAAATCAATTCCCTAGTTTCCATGATTTAATGTTATTCAAATAAATCAAAATGAAACCTATATATTCTCCAAACCTTTGCTTAAATCATCATAACAAGGGTAAAAGAAAATCACTTTATCACACATAGATCTGAGGTATGAGTATTGCAAGTATGTTGTATGTTTTAGTTGCAAGTATATTTTATATGTATGATTCATTTATTTTGTTTTGGTATGGTTGATGTTTGATTTGAAATTTCTAACTAAAATTTATGGGTTATCAAACTCTCAGGAGTATTCCCCTTGTAAGTCATCATTTAATATAATCAACATACCCCATTATTTTTTTGGAATAGTGACTCACTGTGACTTGTAAATGTCCAAGAATTTTTCCTGAGGTCTTCATTATAAGAGATATTACATGTTCCATATAAATTTTTCTATCTATAAAACACAAACATATGTGTTTTACATTTCAGACTAACTTATTAATTAATTTCAAAAAAATTGTATCTTAACAAGTTTTTTTGAACATGTCCATTTTGTTTTTTGGAATTTGGTATTTAGAACTTTTATGCATAGGTTTGGATCTTAAAAAATATTGAATTTTATCCTAAAATTTTTACTCTTTGGATCAAGTCTTCAACTATTTTCTTCAGCAAAATTTTTCAATGTCTTTGTGCAATTCAATTTGGTCCTTGGTACAAGTGTTAGGGAATGGGTTCTTCAACATGTTGTTGGCTAGTATTTAGTCTTCAAAATTTTTATTTGTAGGTTCTATTTTCAGTTATTTTTTCCTTGAAAATTTTGTGCTTTTCCATTTACTTGTTAAATTTTATATTTCACTATTTGGTCTTCAGCTTGTCTTCAAGATTTGCATTTGGGATTTTACCCTTTATGAAATTATTTTGGAATTTGTTCATTACAATTTTTGGTTGATATTTTGATTTTCAAGATTTTTATCCAAGGAAAATGTTTTTGATATTTATTGTTTGTAATTTCATATTGAATTTTTTTATGGATGAGTCTAGACTTCAATATTTTATTCTTAGAAATTTTATGATAGGTTTTCTCTAAGTATTGACCATGGGATGAATTTTGTCATCCTAATTTATTTTCAAAATTCTTGATTCATGATAATTAGTCAATTTGGTACCAACATAGACCCCAATTACTGACTATTGAAAGTTTACATGGTACAACCCATAAATCAGAATAAAAAGACATAATGACACTTGGAAAAATATAACAATGTGGCATACATGCCAAATAAAATGGTAAGGTTCAAATTACACAAGTAAAGTGAGTTCATAGATATTGGACATTAATGATGCATGAACTATAATTGAATGTTAAATCTATATCAATGACTAGGATCATTGATCACAAAGAAACTTTGAAATAAATTATTGCTTTACAAATAAGTATTAACCTACATGTTAATCGTAAAGGTGTATATGGTAAAGTTGAACTATCAAAGTCCAGGAACTAGTCTTTGAGAAAATTAGTAAGTTAATAATGGATTCTTTATCTAAATCATTTAGAGTAGTTTTTCCACTATCCCATTTATAAATCAAGGACTCTACCAAGTAAACTAATACTATTTTTGACTCCACTATTTTCAATGATTAATACACCAAGTATTTTACTATGGGATGCCATTGATGTAGTTGATGCCCATCCTCATGAGGATAACACAATACCATCATGAAGGCAACTAGTTTTAGACCTATTTCTTATCAAGATATAATGGATATAATTCATGGTGGCCAAGCCCAAAGTGATGCCATGCATAGACCTGATGCAGGATCTTTTCTTCACTAGTAAGGTTATGGGAGACACCTTTTTACACCATTTGGATCACAAGACCATCATGTCCTAAATATTTGGAGATGAATTTAAAAGGTATATAACATTTCTAATTATATATGATACTTATGATTTGTATGGGGTAGTAGGATCGAAAGAGAACATTTCAATCAATATAACATTATGCAAGTGGCTTATCCCTAGGGATATTATCATCCCAAAAGAGAAGGAACTCATACTTTTGTCCAAGGTCAAGATGGGGGTTAAAATTGGGATGGCCCTCCTAAGTAGGCTTTATTTTTTAATTATCATCCATTTTATTTTCCTGGAATAGGTTCCACTTTTATACATGATGATGACCTCAGATTTTATTTTTGCATTGGGGGAGACAATTAGCATCAGGATGAAGGATCGGGTTTTACACAAGGATAATCAGTCTTTTGGTGGAAATTTTTATATGATGTTTTACCTATTGTAAACTATGATGGGAAAAATATACATGCACTATGGGTCACTCTAGAGCCTAAATCTAGATTAGATCAAAAAGTACATTTATGATTATAATTCATTCATGCATATATACGCATTTGCCAATATCATAATCATATTATAAAGGATGTGTACCTCCATGTATGGTAGGCCATTCTTGAAGCCCCATTGTTGAGGATGTTTAAAACCATTAAAAACACATTGGCACTATAAGGTAATTATTATTTATATCTAGATTACATAATGATTATAGTTACCAGTAATAAGGTGAACCCCTTACATCTTTGCAAGTATGTTTTAGATAAGCTTATAGACTAAGAAATATAATTTTATCTATGGTGGAGTTTAGATGAGGATTTAATGAAAAATAATAGTACATTATATGGAACTCATATGATGATAGGCTGAATGTGCAACACAATCTGAAGGCGCTTTAGAGAAGTGAGAAAAATTTGGGGGCATTATTCATTTCTCACATTTCCTCATAAGAATTGGGATCCTCATGGTACCATTCAAAATAGTATAAAGGGATTGAATATTGCATACCAACATGAGTCATACGTTACTATCTTTATATTAATGAATGCTAAGGATGATGCCCATATCTTGGAAATGGCATAAATGGAAAGATTGAGGGAAGAACATCTAAAAATAATTCAAGGAGAATGTCAATATTATTTGTAGATGGACATCCTAGGCTCCCATCCATAATTAAATGGGTTGTTTCATATTTATATATCAACATAACTCCATAGTCATCATCAAGACAAGAAGAACCTTCTCAATAATATACCCTAACATTGAAATTTATCAAGAAGGAGCCTAAACAACTAAATCTAAACATAGAGGAGATAAAATTTGATTAATTATACATTTCCAAGTCATTAATGGCTTCCTCTTTTTAACCATGCATTTATTCAAATAAATGCTAGAAAAGAAAGCACTCATCATATATTTCCCATAGCATATACAACAAAGGATAAATACATGTGCCAAAAATATATATATCCATGAATCAACATCCACATCAAAGTAAAACTCATGATATTAATAAAAATATCAACATACATACATATATATATATATATATATATATAAAATACTATGTTTTATAAAAAATACAATAACTCCAGCTCTAAGATTGGGCTCTATTCTATCTATCATATGGCCTATCCACACTACTAATAGATGAATTTGATTTTTTTCAATAAATAGTACACTATAACAAAACAATCTCAGATTTCAAGCCAAAAACCTATCCCTATAGATTATCCACTTAGCCCTGTACCTATCTGAGTTGGATAGTGCTCACCATGTGTGCCACTCTCTCCTATGATAGGTATTACCATGATTATACCTCTCCCTCTCTATCCCCCACTAGTGGTTCTATCTAATCTTTTCAATCCCGAATCTACCTTGTGACCTCTCCTACTAGTCTAAATAATCCTACCTCAATCGGTGTAGATAAAACTATAGGATCATATAATGTGGTGGGATCAGATGGTGCCAAAACCCCATCTTAAGTGTCATGGTGCACAACCATAATTATGGATTCCCATTTGACCTCTTCCATTACAAGATATATAAAACCAAAATCAGATAGGCATCGAATAACATCTACACCTCAAAATCATTTGTATACCATAATCACAATGTAACTAGTGTCTATAAAAATCTTATATCAAAATTAAAATATTTATCACTAGTGTTGGTATCACCAATAACTTTCTCTTTATTTTATCAATGAGAACCTCCTCTATAGGTTGCTTCTACACTAGTAAAAATTTGGGTGTTACTATTCGATCATATTGTGATCCTCTCCTCATAGGTGCCTCTATGAACCAAATATGTTTTGAAATGGTTTTTGGGTCCTCATATGATGTCACTCATGATTGAGTCTCAGCATGCCAATAATACCTCTATATATGATGTGGACATGGTGTTAATTATTGACTCACCTATGGTACCTATTGTACATATACATCCATCACATCTCCCCTATTAGTTCTACTATTGCTTACTAATATGTTTGAATAGTCCATGGTCTAACATGCTAAGATTTGATCACTAGTATCTTCATAGGTACTCCTTTACCTCCCCTCTATCCCAACTCTCTAGCATGTTATTCCAAATAATAAGGCACTACCATAGGGAGCACTAAATGGTATATTTATATCTATCCTAGCAAGTGTTCCACTAGATGTGGCTCTACCCATGATGTGTAGTGGCCTATGATATATACATGTGTCAACCTTATCATAATGGTCACCTAACCTAGCCATATAGTATCAATGTGTATATATTACATACACATGATCTTCCCTCATGTGATAATATATAATATAGGTACAACGGGCATGACCCATGTTACATGTTATTATATCCACCTCAAGACCTAAAGTAATATGTCATCGACAACATTGGGAAACTCAACTCATCGATACATGGGAAACCTCTTATATATCCATATGTTCAACAAAACCATAGGACCTATGGAATTTTACCTAGTGAAAAACATCCCATACATATCATGTATGAGTTGGACCTAGATGATAGCCTTAAAATAATAGAGTTCTCCTTGATCTAGTATATACTAGCACAAAGATATCACATACATCGGTACCTTACTATCCAACTTGTGAAATAACCCTTGTGTTATCACAAGTCCTATCAATACTATTTTGATGTTTAAAATTGCCATAATATAAAGGCAAAATAAGCTCAACCTCAACCCGAGATAAATCTTATTTGAGTATGTATCACCCTGGCTAGTTCTCATTTATCATACAAATCCTTTGGTGTATCATTGATCATCGATGTCCTGCCTATAAAAATCCAAGCAATGCATGGACATACTCTAATACCCAACTCAATGGTGTCCCCATCCACATCCCATTGAAATACTTTGGTGAACCATTCACATGTTCTTGGGAACATGATAATGAGATCAACATTAAATATGATCTATCTCATCTCCATAATGCCTCCAAACCCTAAGGTGATTATTCAAGCTCTATGCATGTCACTCAAATGATCCACTAAATCTTGTAGCCATGATGCATCTATCAAGTACCAATATCTCTTACATCTCTATGAAATATCAAATAATAAAGGACATATCAGATTTTAATGTCATAAATAATAAATATACATTCTTCAAACTTTACATATCAACCCCTTGAACAACTTCTTTGATTTAGTTTCCTATGTTTTTTTCTTTTTTTCTATACAATTAGCCTCTTTCATATTAAATCAACCCTATACCCATTTGATACTAAATCAACCCTGTACACATTCGATACTAAATTGACCTATTTTATACTAAATCATCCCTTATTCATTTTTATCATATCATATTGACCATGTGGTACATAGTTAACCCTCTTTTATAGACTATATTGGGTTTGTTATACAAAATGAATCATCCCTCTGGTATGCATCCATCCTTCATTTCCTTATAAACTATGTCAAACTAATACTACACATTTAACCACCCTTAGAGTATTATGTTGGCCCACTACTATGCATTTGGCTCCCTATTTTATGCTAACCTTAAAAATTAAGTTGACTAGGTCAAGTCAGCTCTTTCATTGCATTAGTGTTTTGACAATTTACCATAAATTCCTTAGGTATTTATTCATCTAAATTCTTCCTACCTGGTGTCCCATTTTACCCCTAGTCTACATAAAACTTTCCTAGGGTCAATTTCAAAGTCTATATCTTAGATAATAATAAATTTTATATATTCAGCTCAATTTCAAATAACATTACTCAAAAAATATAAAATTCACAATTGCTTACCTATTCTACACTCAATACAACTGTTAGGCATCCTCCTAGTCTCATATATCATCTCCTCAACATTATGGATCTCCAGTCTCAAATGGGTCCCTCAAAGCTTTATTTTCCACAAATAATAAAAATAAAAAATGAATTCTTTTTCAACGTATTTATAATTTATATTTAAAATATTTACCTGTCAATTATTTACCACTAGATTCCATATTTTGATCATGTTTTTTTTCTAATCACTCTTTTTCCCAATCATATGTTCTAGAATCTTAACATTGTAGAAAATATTCTTAGATATTACATGTACATTTTTCAAAAAGTATTATTTTTCACTCTTTTCCACTAATTTATATAAGTTCACTTAATGTTCCCTACATTGGACACCTTCACATTTATTACATATTACTCTTTATCTAGATTACAAAGGTAAGTAAGGTTATGTATTTTTCAATAGTGTCCATTCATTTATCTTACTTTATTCTTACAACAATATATTTAACTTCAGTGTTGTGTGTTGCTATGTTCTTTTCATAAAGCATCATCCCCTATTAGACCTATGTGACACATGATGAGCTTTGAGTATGGGATATGTATACACAATATTTACTTTATCATTTAATGATGATTTCTCTCTTATAGTAAACTATCGACTCTCAATCTCTATGAGTGCATACCTTAAAGGGTACACCAAGAAAGGGGTTGATAGAACATTGGTGCTTCATAATATGGTTGCCCCTATACTACCACTTGATATCTACACAACCATATCCTAAAACACTTCCCTAATATTTCTCTTCTGTATTTCACTCTCTGCCAAGATTTTATCACCTTCATTATCCACTTATTAAGCCTAAAATCCTTTTGATGGTTTATGTTACACTATCAGCTTAGTGGACCTTGTATTCAAATTGATTAAACTCATTTAGGCCTTATATCAATGCTTGGTCAACTTAAACTAAGACCTGCTTTGTTTTTATCAATAATGATACATAGTCAATTAGGCCCACCTTTTTGGCTCAAATTTTAGAAATTTTTAGGTTTAGACTTATTTATATATTACACATCTACTTAAGCACCATTCTACTTGAGGAGCATAGCTCAGGGTTTGAATACTTTCTTTATAGATATTGATCTTGTCTTATAGATAAGTTTTTTAGATGAACAAAGTTGTTGTGTAGCCTATTTTGACTTATATTTGTTATCCTTATATACCACAATCTCCTTAGGAAAATCACCTTTCCCAAGGAAGAGTTTAAGGCTTAGTGGGTTCATATTCAAAGGTAAGTATTCCTAAATTTTTATGTTTATTACCCCTATCTTTTGACACAATTTTTTGGTGACAATTGTATCTTAGGATTTATAAGAGGAAACAAACATGTAGATTAGTCTCTTTTTAGTTCAAAATAAGAAAAAAAAAATTACTAAGACTAAACAATCTTTCCTAAACACTAAGGGGAGCATAACACAATAAGTAAAAGTACAAAAAATAGAGATGAAAACATTAAAAATTATTACCTCCCTTATCACACATGGTTATTACTTGTTAGCATATGAATTTTTACACTCAGCTTATGATAATTGTAGTATCTTAGTAATTCTCATCCATGGAGGTAGCATCTCTCCAATGTCATGTGTGGCTTGGTGTTGAATTTTTGCACAATTTTGGCATAATAATTTTACTCTTAGGCCTTCAAAAAGGTATTATTTCATAATAAACATACAAAAAAATCTTATGGATCAATGGTGTGGGCACTTTTAATTATATCTTAGGGAGCTAACTCAAACCATGGGTAAGTTCAGTTAAATTCTAACTTGGGTTGAATAAAAATTAACGTTGGTTAGTTTAGTCTTAATTTAAGAGGGTTAAAGGCACTCATGAAATCTTGACACCTCTATTTATGATATTTTTAAGGCATGAAAACTTAATTATACATTTTTGAGATGTGAGTCATATTTTTGAATACTTATGACATGACAAATTACTTTATTAGCTCATTTTACTCTTTGACTTCCTTTTTGGCACAAATTAATTTTTAGTCAGCTAAATTCAATATTTTGATTTCAATTTTGTGTTTAATTAGTATTTGAAATATAATTAGTATTTATTAATTATTTTTATCTTTGACAAAAATATTTTAATGTCATGAATTAATAAATTAACATGCCAAAAGTCTCAAATTACCAGGTCATAATTTGACTAAGGTTAGAACTGCACCAAGTTAGTAGTTCATATAGGGTAATACACCATTTAATCTATCCTTGTCATGTTTTTGAGAAAGTAAATATCCTACATATATGAATTTTGTTAATTTAGGTTATCTTTAGGATGAAAATATGGTGTTTTTTAGAAATTGAACTAAATGCTAATTTACGCATGGAGGTGGGCAAAGTTAGGTTTCTACCATTTTAACCTATTTTAGAAGGAATCGAAAGACACATGAACAATAATGTATTTTCAAAGAACAAATAAGTTGATAATGTGAATGGTTAATACCATAGATAATGGTTGGCAAGCCCTTGATGCCCTCTTGAGGGAGTAGGCAGTAAAACTATAATCATTGAATGTGCCCTCAAAATGAATAAAATTATAATATTTATATGGTAATAGGGGTGGGATTACTATATTTCCCAAAGATGTTTATAAATAGTAATAGTGATGGAGTCATTTATTTGACCAAAGGTAGTTATAATAAGTAAGAAAGGGTGTTACACTAGTTTTCCCAAAGGCGTTTATATGTAATGTCAATGATGGATTCCCCAGTATGGTAGTAGGATGGAAACTTATGTACCCAAAGGTGGTTATATTCAATAAACAAATGGAAAACATTGATTTGCCTAAATTTGGTTATAATCAACAAAGGAAACACTATAAATATTCATTTTACCCGAAGGCGGTTATAACCAATAATAGAATGAAAAACACATTGATTTTCCCAAACGTGGTTATAATCAACAACACATATATTGACAAAGGATAATAACACATTTATAGCCTCAATGTAATTTTTATGTTGAACATTCAAACAAATTGGGATATAAGCTAAAAAAATCATGTTGTGAAATAGGTCTTAGAGGGATGACCAAAATGATGATGATGATGACAAAGGATAACAACACATTTCTATCCTAAATATGAGTTCAAAGAAGATAAATCAAACAAACATGGGATATATCCTAAATATGTTTTGAAATGGGTCTTAGAGGGAAGCCCAATAATATGATGTTTTTAAATGATAACAACACATTTTAGCCTAAATTTACATTCAAAGATGCATGTTTTAACAAATATATGATACAAGATAAGAAATTATGCTGTGAAATGAGTCTCAAAAGGAGGCCCAAAAGGATAGTTTTGGAAAATGACAACATATTTCCATCCTAAATGTGTGTTTAAATGTGGATATTTGAATAAACATGGTATATAAACTAAGAAATCATGTTGTGAAATGATTGTCAAGAGGAGGCCCAAAAGGATATTGATGAAAAGGCATAACAACACATTTCAAGCTTAAATTTGATTTTGAAGATGAATGTTCAAACAAACATGGGATATAGAATAAGAAAGTTTTTTGTGAAATGGGTCTCAAAAGGAGGCCCAAAAAGATACTGGCAAACGATAACAACACATTTCTATCACAAATGTGATTTTAATGATTAATATTAGAACAAACATGAGAGATAGGCTAAGAAATCATGTTGTGAAATGGGTCTCCAAAGGAGGCCCAAAAAGGATAGTTCTAACAAATGATAAAAACACATTTCAAGCCTAAATGTGCCTTCAAATATCCATGTTCGAATAAACATGAGAGATAGGCTAATAAATCATGTTGTGAAATGGGTCTCAAAGGGAAGCCCAAAAATGTTGGGTTAAGGTTAGGAGATTTTATTTGGAAATAATCATCTTAGTAGGTTGTATGACTCAAATGGATGCTTATGTAGAGATGCTTGTCTCTATAAACATGTAAAAAATAATATATTTCACTTATTTATTAATCATGAATTGAGGCATGGGTGAGGGTTATTGGTTGGTTTTTGACCATCAAAGAGATGTTTCCATTACTAAAAGACTTTGTGAGCATGATTTGAATTTAGATTTTGATATTATGTATGATATTTATGGATAAATAAAATGCTAATATATACCCCAAGCATGCAAAAAATAATTTAAATGTAAAATATAAACAACCTCAGAATAAAATATGGATAATAAAATCACAAGTATAAATATAAAAAATAAATCAAGTGTAAGATAAAATATTAAAACTCAAAATCAAAGTAAATGATATGGATAATCAATACTTAAGTGTAGACCCAATTTATTAATATTACAGTAACTAAGGAACAAAAGACAAAACAAAACCAACAAGGATAACAAAAGCAAAGAAAGAAAAACAAAACAAATAAATAGATAAAATCAAAAAAAAATAATGACCACAATAAGCAAACAAAATAATAAAACACACAAATGACTATTTATGGGTTTTTTAGACACTGTTTCAATTTTTTTTGGAATTTTCTTAGCATGTTAACTTAATCAAGAATTATAAGACATAAAATAGCCCAAATCCTGAAATCAAGAGAGTGTGATTTAGGTTTTTGGAAAAATGGTGAGAGCATTCAAACTTAAATTACTTATAAAATAGTGCGTGCATGTCGAAGGGGTGATTGAGCTAACCTAAAAATGAATATATTAATGAATACATAGTCCCATTATGACCTCAAGTCACTATAGTTATACCTACATAAAATTCATCTAATTAAGTATCATTGAATTCTAGGTAAAAGGCAAATGATAATAGTAATCACAAGGTGATGTGGTAATGCATGATAGATGTGTTGTTCTTAATTTGCCCATAGGTAGTTATAATTAGTAAATAAAAATAAAATATCAGTGGTACTAATTTTCCCATAGGTGATTAGAATTAGTAGCACAATGTGGAACACTGACTTTCCCAAAGGTAGTTATAATTATTGGAACCAAAAAATTGTAACAATAAATAAAAGATGCACTTACTTGATCCAAAGCTATAGTAATTTCATATATTTCCATTCAAAAATGTAATTATGAATTACGTACTGGAATTAAATCTATCATCAACCATTGAAAGTACCTAAATATCAAATTAATAAGAACCATGGACAAATGTGATTGGTAATGTTAGATAAAAATAAATGGTAGGCAAAGGGATAAAGTTATGGTATAATGGTAAGGAGTAAAAGGCAAATAAAATGGTAAAGCAAAGGGAAAGTCATAGTAAATGATTATGTTATTCTTACTGATGTGGAGATACACATCATAATTATCATATGATACAAATAAAATGGATAATGGGATATATTGGTAATAAGGTTTCTCCCAAGTAACAAGATAAGGTAAATGGTAGGGTATGAAACAAAGATAAGGTTAAGGAAAATTAAATTATTCTATTGTTCTTGGTAATGGGGAGATACACTTCCTAATCAACATATGATATAATCAAGATGGTCAAATTTTTAAATTGCTAGCCCATACCCCTTATGAATAACTACTTTTTCAAGAATGTAACAAATTTGGAATCCATAATGATGTTGTGATCCTTATTGGTCATTGATTCTATTTACTTCAAATGTTGAGACAAGATGTCTTTGTAGATTTTATAAAGGAAAGTGTAGCCAAGGATGGTAAATATAGATAAATATTGGATGATAGGTCTGATTTGGTAATGTGATATAGGTCTAGAATGAATAAATGGATTATAATGTAATGTATAATGGTTAGACAATAAATGAAGATTGGGATTTTTAGGCACACAAAATGTTGTTGATTTCAAATTCAACATAATTTTATTTGTGGTGGGGCCAAAGACTTCTGATTATGCTCTTAATAAGACCACTAAATTTATCTTTTCTTTTAGCCTGAGAGATGTTACCATCTGATTATAGTATAAAATGGAAGTTTTTTTAATGTTATCTTTGATAATGTCTTCCTCAAGAATTGAATAACTATTCTACTTAGTGATCGGCACCTCAAGGAGATTTTGACCAATAAAGTTGTCTTTATTTTCTCATAGTACCTCCAATAAGGTTTCAATAAGGAATATAGACATTTGACTTTCATTATCTTATAATGACTCTAAATTTTTTTCACTAGAATATGATGAGTTTGGACTTTGATTTCCCCTTGGTGCCTGTGAAAAGGTTTCACTAGGAGATTGTCCTTATTTTATATGAATGTTATTTTGGCCCCCTTGATATTATACAATTGATATGTTACCATGGATGTAGTTCTAAATTTTTTATTATACTGGTTCCAATCAACACTTATGGGATTTGGAATGATAATTTAATGGCTAAATTGGTTGGTGTTAAAGACAAATGGAATGAAAATGTAATGGGAAGAGGCATCACAATCTTCATGGAAAATTCTAGGAATACTTGTATCATTGCTGAAATAATCATCCTAAAAAATCATGAAAGGATCATAAATGTATTCAAACTGATTTGTAAGGCAATTTAACTAATGTTTTAATAACCATGATTGTATTCTAATTATAAACCTGAGTCTGACTCAAGGAAGTATAAATTCAATGTTGAAATTCATGTTGATTCTACTACTGATGTTAAATATGATATCAGTTAAAACATAAAACTTGAATCTAATTTTGATTCATCTTCAATTTTGGATGCTATTACAAGGATGTATTGTTGAATGTTTGGAGGTGGAAAGGTAATGGCTTGTGATGTCATAATGGGATATTCAAAATAGATTCATTTAAGAAAGTTTTGACATAGACTAACTCATCTAAGTGAAGCCCCTCTAAGAGAGGGAATTTTTATAGGGGTGGCCCTATAGAGACTATATTGTGATAATCCTCAATGAGGGCAAAACATCAAGAGATAACTCCATAGAGACTATCTCGTTAAATGGAGACTTTTTTAAAATAGGACAAAGATCGAGATAATGATTTCCTCATTGGTAGTTATAATCATTAAGAAGTGACTCAACAAACTCTGGTTTTTCAAAGTGAGATTTCTCAACCAAAGGGAAAGGATCAAAAGGTGATTCATCATAGGTTTACTCATAAAAATAGGTTTTCCAACAAAAAAACATCATGAATTGCTTGGTTTTCTTGGCCTGCGTTTACACTTGGTTGTAAAATATTATTTTGGAACATATATTGGTCCTTAAATGATGGCTCTTTAAGAGGTAATGATTGGCTATGTTTGGGCTCAAATATTGGCATGGATTTTCTAAAATTGGGAAAGGTTGGCAATGGATGAAGAATGATCAATGGTTTAATAATGATCTATTTATAAATAGGCTCATCTAATATTGTCTTAAAAAAGACTAGATATGGGATTAAGATGGTAATTATGTTCTATCTAGTTGTAATTATGCAACCTTCTTGGGATAACAAGATACCATATTTAGAAGGGAATTATATGGTAATGAATGGATGCTTCATATATTGTTTGTTAATGTAGGATGAAGGATGGAGGCCTAGAATGGTAATCCTCAAGAGATATGAAGCTTGGTTGCTAGCATAGACCAAAGTTTGAAGGTCTAGATAAGAATGCGGTGTCACCAAATAATGTGCCTTAGGCTCATGCCTTTGTTCAACATATGGAATGTTATAAGGTAGATCTAGATTTGTCTCCTAATCTACGTCATTATATAATTCTTGAATAAAAGGTTCATGCCTTTGTTTAATGTATGGAATGTTATAAGATAATCAAGATCCATTTGATAAGCTACATTATCATACAACTTTTGAACAAAAGGGTCATTTGTCACAAAGTTCCTACATCCAAGATTATACATGGTCCTACTATGTGTGTATTGAGGCAAGTTTAAATTCTTGGATAGGTCTCATGAAAAATAAAGGGTCTAAAGGTAATAATTAATAGAGATCCAAAAAAGGCCTTTGGCAGTGTAAAAGAGACACAAAGGGAGAAAAAACTAAACTAGGTAAAGGAAGGAAAAAATAAAAGTGAATTCAATCTAATAAAAGGATACTAATTTACCTGAAGGTGGTTAGAATTATCACCAAAAGTAATAGAAAGGTTAAAACTCATTTGTCACTAGAGTACTACTTTCCTCACAGGTGATTATAATCAGTCACAAGAGTGTCTAAACAAAGTATAAAAATTATGAACTAGGGTCAAGAGACAATAATGATTTACTTGAAAGTGAATATAGTCATGACAAAATAAGGCTAGAATTAGAAATAAAAAAATTTAATAAATAATTGAAAATCAAACTAAATTAAGGCAAATGGCTCAGATGACATTCGATAATTGGCTCACTTAAGATTCAAAGTTTGACTCATTAAAACTATAGGAACAAAGGGAATAGGACACTAGAGTGATTAGCACAACAAATTCAAACAAAGGACATGGAAATAACATAGCTCAAAAGGATGCTCCAAAAAAGGCACAAAGTAAGCAACAAGTGCTAAATCTAGCTAAGGTATCTTTAGATCAAATATGAAACTAACCCAAGTAACATAATCCAAACATAACAGGTAGACAAAGTAAGCTAAATTTAGATGAGGCTTCGATACGAACTTGGCTAGTTAAGGATTTTTAATTCAATAGGTTGAGATTTAGATTTAATGTAAAAGAAGACTCAAGTTTTTAGAGGTAAAAGGATATACCAAAATGGGTAGCATTTCTATGCATTTGAAACAAGAGATGTATAATAAAGGTTCAAAACTTGCTTTCAAAAGTAGCAAGAGATGGGAAAACATTTGGCAGCATAATGATGTGCTTTAAAAAAATGACATGAAAAACTATTTTGACTAAAATATCCAAGTCAAAATTTTAAAACAAAACAAGAAACATACCAATACCATGTGTAAATAAGAGACGCATAAATGGGTTTTGAACAAACTTCCAAGGCATAATGTGGAACACAAATATATAGAGTAAGACCTCTTAAGCCAGAGTCATGTACAACACAATAGGACTACTTTAGACTTGTTTTGACATTTTTTTTACCATTAAAATAGTTTTAAATCCAAAATAATTTAATTAAAAAGGAAAACACTCAAAAACACCTAAGTGTACCATCCTAATCCTAATAACTTAGTGGCTTTGTACTATCAAATTCTATCTATATACTCTTTCTTGAGAGGAAATAATTATTAATCCAAAAATTTAAATACACATGAAAAATAGGGTTTTTAGGCCCCTATTCTCTCAAACATACACAAAGTAACTTGGAACTTTGGGCCAATCACACCAAATTGACACTATACTATGGTAAGTGGGGTTTATCTAAAAATATCAAGTATTGCATCTACTAAATGGTCTTATATGTGTGGTTAAAAATAGGTCAAAACACTTTATTTGGATACACATTAACTATATTATTGTGAAAATGTCTTGTCCTTTACACAGCCACTACATCCATCAATTACTTAGTCTAGTTTGAGATTTGAGTTAAACCTATGTTTAAATGCAATCTCTTACAAACAAAGCTTGTTTAACTATTCAATAAAGCATTTGAGTAAGTTGACCTCAATTTATATACCCCTAACATGGAGTGTTGTTAAAATGATATACGGAGATAAATTTATAGGTCAACTCTTCCTTATAGAACCCATTGGGAGGCTATGAAATCTTTCACACAAGATAAGATATAATAAATGAAAAATGTAGGACTTTAGGGTCATTTTGGAGATCACACAAATCACTCAAAATTTGGGGAGTGCCTTAGAGAATTTCCATCCACAAATTTTAAAAAGTGAAAAAATCAATAAGTGAAGCTTTTTTTATCACCCAAATTTCATAAAGGAGACATTCCCTAAAGGGGACAGGGGGAGAGTACACATTCTATACTTGGTTTGCACAATAAACACACAACAATAATAAAAAATAAAAAGCTCTTATGAGAACTTAACTAGAGTTTGAGTTCATTTTTAGATAACTAAGATAAATATGATGTGAATTTTATCCCCTTGGCATTTTTTTAGTTATGAACTTTATAAAAATGAAAACAAATTAGGTAAACAATTTTGAAACACCAGATGTAAATGTGATTTGAATCTTAAAGTGTTAAAAATGACTTTCCTTGGTTGTTGGGTCCTGACAAAAGTGTTAGGGGTATATGTGATTATAATCTTAAAAAGTGATAAAATGATAATTGAAATTTATCTCTTAGGATTCTAATGTTTTTTACATACTGTAATATTGCATGTACATAGAGTAAAACTGCATCTTTCGTACAAAACTATAACTAGTTAGTGAAAAATTGCAACTACCTAAAAAACAAACTATTAGTGAAAAAATATAAATATATAATGCATTACTATAACTATTAATAAAGTAATGAAACATTAAAAATAATACCATAACTGAAAACACAAAATATAACTAGAAATGTTGTAATACAACTAGGCATGCCTAACCGTAATTGGGAGTTACAATAATGAAAATAGGAAGGAAAAAATGCAACTTGGCAGGAAAAAATGATTGAGAATGTAAAAATTCAACTAAAAAATAAAAATTCAATTGATAATGTAAAAATTCAATTGGTCATGCAAAAATGTAATTGAGAATGCGAACATGCACCTAGGCATGCAAAAGCACAACTAGGTATGCAAAAATGTAACTAGGGGTTGTAATAATGAATTTCATGAGGTCAATACCATAAGTAACCTAAAAAACACACTTGGTTAAGATAACAACACATATATTAAGATAATAACACATATATTAGTGTCAATACTACCTTTACCTAACGCAATATCACAACTGCAATATTGTAACTCCATAACACAATATCACTTTACTAGGTGCAAAAATGCTACTCCATAGAGCAATATTGTAACTTCCTATGTCTCATCCATGAGATTAAAATTTTCAATTTTTTGGTTATCAAGTTAAGATTTAAAAATTAAAAATGTTAGAAAGAGGTTTCAAAATACCATGTGAAGAACTTTGTGGGGTACGGGTTCCATCGAGGATGCCATTTATGTATCCTAAGAGGTAAAAGAGGAAACAAATTTGTAGATTAGTCTCTTTTAATTTAAAAATAATAAAAAATAAGAGTAAAAATTTACTAATTCTAAATGCTCTTGCCTAAACACTAAGAGGGATCATAACACAGTAAGCAAAATTATGAAAAAAAGATGAAAATATTACAAATTCATACCTCCTATATCACACATGGTGCTTACATATTGGAATATTAATGTTAATTCTTGGCTTATGATTATTTTAATCTCTTAACAATGCTCATATATGGAGGTACCATCTCTCTAATGTCACTTGTGGCCTTGTGTTGAAGTTTGGCATAATTTTGGCATAATAACTTAACTCTTAAAGACTTCAAGAAGGTATTCCTATAAAATAATCTTACACATAAAATCTTATGGATAAATGGTGTGGGAACTTGTATTTATATATTAGATAACTAAATCTACTCATGAGATGTTTGGGTTAAATTCTAACTTGGGTCAAGTCAAAATTAGCCTTGATTAGGTCATTCTAGCTCTGGGAGGGTTAAAGTCACTCATTAAAACTTGTCAACTTTATTTATGAAATTTTTGAGACATGAAAACTCACTTTAGATATTTGTGAGATGTGAGTCATATTTTTGAAATAAAAAAATAATTTATTAGCTCATTTGACTCTTTGACTTCACTTTTAGTAAATGAGATTGACTGATTTAATTTGGATTTTGTGTTTAGGAAATTTAGTTAGTATGTACAATATAATTAGTGTTGCATAGTGATTTTTATATTTTGGAAGTTGATTTTAATGTCATTAATTAATATATTAACAATCAAAAAGTTCAAAAATACTAGGTTGTAATTTGACTAGGGTTAGAACTAAACCAAGTTAGTAGTGTATATGGGGTAATACACTATTTAAGCTAGCCTCTTCACATTGTTCAACAATTAAATCTCTCATATGGACAAATTTGGGCAATTCAAGTGATTTATAGATTTATAGTATGTCATTTGATATAAATTGAATTTAATTCTAACTTAGGCATGTATGTGGAAAAAATTAGGTGTCTACAAGCACTAGATTAGATTTTAAATTGCTTTGGTTTTACTTTGTGAATATGAAAACATAAGACTGAGCTAGGGTTACTACATAATGTCACTTGACTAGAGGCTTTATAACTCTATATAGTGATGTTATTGTGGTGAAATATCAATTGGATAGGTCTAGTGGATCCATCTTGGTCATGACCCTAAATATTTAACATATCATCAATCAAAATGTAAGTTATATTATTTTCTTTGAGCTAGGATTGATTAATAGATCATTTGAATTTCCATTTACATACAATGGGAACCCATAGAATCAATGTTAGTATCCCTAATTTTAATAAAATCCCTCATGTGAAGCATACTTTTCTTGCATTCAACCAAAATTAGTTGTATACACTACCTCCTATGATGTAGAGATCAAATCCAAAATATAATTACCTAAACAATCATGCACAAATTAATGGTCATTAGTAGAACCAACATTTAGTTATATAGAATACTAGAGTTTCACAATACATGTATTAAACCAAAGTATAAATAGATTCCATGTAAAGAATGGTCTAAAATTTAATTAATGACTTATCAGGCATACATAAGAAAATACGTAATGCTAGTAACCAAAACAATAATCAAAATTCTAGGTTTTAGATATATAACAAACCTTTGAACATGTCTAAAAATAATATAAATTAGTATAACAAGATTCTATAAATCAGTAATGTGGAAAAAACCTTACCCAATTGATGAAAAGTTCACAATGCATCTTAGTATGGTGAACTTAACTATGTTGCATTTTGTGTGAATTTTGAGATATTTCAAAGGGAGATGGTGAGGAAGGATTTGATGAACAATCCACTAGAATTCCACCATGAATATATCTCTTCAAGAACCACTATGGTCCTTAAAACTCATGAGCTTCCTTTACCATAAGAAAATGATAACATACTAGAAGATAATACTAATGAGATCCATGACTTTCAACATTATCTGAAAGGCAGTTACAATCTGAGGAACAAACAACCCTTCAAAATGTCTACTCTTCCAAATAATATGACTATTACACTGAATCCAAAGGTTGATAATAATCCACCTCCCCCAAAAGGGAATAATCATCCCCAAAAAAATGAGGAACAAAATAAAGGATGATATAACATTATTGAAGACATGAAGAAAATAAAATAAAATATCAATCTTCATGAATTGGCCCAAATCAGTGAATAGAAGATCTCCTATGTAGGTTTATCACAAAGATAACCCCTATAGAGAATATAAAATCCCCTATAGATAAGACAAAGACAACCAAAATAAACCCTATGTACAATATCAAGATTAAGGTTCCTTCTTTCTTGTTGACTACCAGGGCATTCAACAAAGACACTCATAATTATTTAATCAATTTTGGAGCTTCAACCACTATGATGACTAATTTCGTTTGTCAAAATATTGGCTTAACTCCAAGCCCATAAAAGAGGATGGTCTTGTAGTTAGAAAAAATAGTGGTACATGTGGTTGGAAAGATGACTAATTTGTGTATTTAGGTAGCATTTTTACCACAAGTATAGATGACTATTGATATACTTACGGTGGACATTATTGAATGGTATGGATTACAGATGAGCAAAGACTAGTCTAAGACACTTAATGGATAGCCTTCAATGGACTTTCCTCACATTTGGATTCCATGGAAAGGCCTTCCAAACTAGATGTAGATTGATTAGGAGCCCATAATGAAGCATCCCATCATAGAGTAAAATGACAAGAATGAAGAGGTAAGTTATGAATATATTATAATTGGAATTTATACCTTCAACACATAGTATGAAGGATAGAGACCTAAAGACCATTGAACACCCTAAATTCAACTTTCCATTTTGATGGTGAAACATCCAAGAAGGGATCAGGCATATCTATCAAATTTCTTGATACACGTGGCAAGAAGTTCAAAGAAACATACAAGTTACAATTCCCTTGTATAAATAATAAGTTGAAATATGAAGCATTAAGTTTTGGATTATATATTTATCTAAAAAATAACATTAAGTAGTTGCTGAGATATGGAGAGTTAGATCTAGTGATCAATCAAGTCAAAAAAAAATTCTAGTGCAAACTATCATATCTAAAAATATACAAGCATAGAGATTAGTATTTGATTAAATCCTTTGAGGCCTTCAATATAGTGGTTATCCTTAGAGATAAAAATCAATATGTGGATTCACTAGATACTTCAGCTAACAATTTAATACCTCTATAATAATACAAGGTACAAAGGTTTTCCATTAAGCTAGTACCTTCTCTTTTTATTCTTAAAAATGTGTAAAATTTCTAAGTCTTTTATGATGACTAGTGAATCATCCAGTTACTGCATGAATTAAGGCAATTTGAGTCCCAAATCATCAATGACTAAGAAATTAGTTATTTGTGTGAGGAGGAGTCAAATGAGGAAGATGTCATCTAGATTTAATAAAATTGTCTCCCACTTGGAATGGTTTATTTAGAGAAGACATTTGATATGGATCACCAAGTAAAAAAACAAAGGAAACCTAATGTTAGTGAATCTAATTTCAAAAGGAAAAATTTATGGGATGAATATTATTCATGCTATGTTAATATTGGTCTTGGTTGCACTCTAGAGTAAAGGCAATGGGTGAAGGATTTACTCACCCAATATAAATATGTAATTACATGAAAGTATAAAGACCTAAATATTTACAACCCAAGGTTCATCACCCATACAATCCCACTAAAAATAGACCACAAGATTTTCAAGCAAAGATAGATACCATTAAATCATATCTTGGAGCCTATTATTTAGAAGGAACTAGAAATGCTATTGAGTGTAAAAATATTTTTCTTGATTAGACATTCCACCTTGGTGGCTAATTTTGTTCAAATCAGGAAGAAGAATGGGGAAATTATACTATGCATTGATTTCATAAACTTGAATAAGGCATCTAAGAAAGTCAAATATCCATTAGCTTCCTTGAACAAGATTATTTAGATAGTAAGTGGCTCTAAAATTATGTCATTCTTAGATGGATTTTTAGGTTACAACTAGGTGCTAGTTAAAGTAGAAGATAGAATGAAGACTATATTTACCACAAAGTGGGGTACCTATGCATACAAGAGGATGCCACTTGCCATAATTAATATGGGAGTTACCTTTCAGCTAGTAATGGATCATGCATTTCAAGGGATAATAGGTATATGCATAATAATCTATGACAATCTCATTTTTTCTCAAAGAACATAACCAATCATACAGGTCATCCATAATCAATATGTGAGAGATGTAAAAGTTTTGACATCTTGTTGAACCACAAAAAGTGTATATTTCATATTATGAGGGGCAATATTTTAGGATCCATTATTATTAAATATGGGATCACCATTGAACTAAATAGAATCTACATGATTTCAAAGATTGCATTTCCAAATAACAAGAACAACCTCAAATGTTTCTTTGGAAAAATTATTTTTTTAAGAATTATATCTTAGGTTTTATAGAAATTATCAAACCTTTGAATGAAATGCACAAGAAAGATTCTAAGGTGGAATAGACACCTGAGGTACGAAAGTCTTTCCAAGACAACAAATGTTATATCTTAGGACCCATTATTGATCAACCCATATTTCACTAAGGACTTCTAATTTTATTTATTTGCTTCATAACATATAATCGCTATTATGATGACTAAAAAAAAGATGAAATTAAGCATCCTATTTCATTTATGAGCATGCATATAAATTGTATATATTAAGTATTCCTTGATTGATAAGCATATATTCACCCTTTTTAAAGTTTTTATGAAATTTTAGCATTACATCTTGAGGAATAAGACCCTCACTATTATGCATAACCCTAATATCAATATCACTTTGGCATAGACTGAATTAGGAGAGTGTAGAGGCAAATTAATGGTAATATTTTAGGAGTTTGATATAGAGATAAATTTTGATAGGATTTTTATAGGTTATGACATCATTCAAGATATCATTGAGCCCAACCCATGCATTACCATTGAAGAGGTTTTTGAAACCCAATTATATAGAGGAGATTGGTATAATGACATAATTCAATATTTTCTAATAGGTATCTATTCCCTATTTCTCACTAGAGAATGAAGGAGAGAGTTAAGGCTCAAATATTCCCACTACAAGATCATAAAGCATATTTTTTATAGAAGGAATTATTATGGCATCTACCTAAGATGTGTATCAAAATAATAAGCTCAAGAAATCCTATAAAATATACACTAGAAGATAGGTAGTGGTCATTCATTTGTAAATACCATGGCCCATAAAATATTTAGAATGGGTTATTAATATCCAAAAATCTTCAAGGATGCCCATGCTCATGTAAGAACATGCCATGAATCCCAGGGTCTTGGAAAAAAGAGGTACATGTAAAAATGTCATTGTAACTTGTTATTGAGGGAATACCATTCATCCAATGGGTGTTGGACTTCATTAGTGTTATTATTCCAAATTCTTTAGTACTCTATAAAAATTTTCTCGCTGCCACAAATTACTACACAAGGTGCACTAAAGTAGTAAACACTATAAATTCCATAGCACAAGATGTAATCAACTTCCTAGAAGAGCACATAAAAAATAGATTTAGTAATCCCATTTATCTAGTTTGTGATAATGGGTTGGCATTCCAATTAGCTAAATCCACTTAATGGACCTGTGATAATAAAATCATCATCTGGTCATCTTCTAACCATTAACCTTAGGGAAATGGGTTTAATGAGTCAATGAATAAGAACCTGATTGATGCTATAATGAGATCAAATGTAGATAAACCCAGATACTCAAATAATATACTAAAGTATGCCTTATGGGTAGAATAAACAAGAAATAAACATGTTGTCAAGGTTTTACCTTATTTGTTGGTATATGGATGATATCCAGTATTCTTAATCATTTTCATGTTTATAACTTATAAATTCATATAGGAATACATGGATTGAATCCTTGCAAACTTTCACTAAACATTAGGAAGTAGTCAAAAGGTGTTTTCACAAAAGATTAAAATTCAAGACATTCAAAATATCTCACCTGGTACTTTTATGGAAAAAATACCATGAAAATAAAGGACAACATGAAAATTTTATCCCATTATGGACTGGAATTTATCAGATTTAAAAGATTCTAGGAAATAATGCTTCCCTTTGGGGGACCTCCAAGGTAACGAATTAGCATATCTAATCAATGTGTATTTTTTGAAGCATTACTTCATGGATGTACCATCTAAAGGAGTCCTAGAATGATAAAAGAGGTGCAATAGAGGTATGAGTAGATTGGTTTAATTTCTTTCATAGATTAGTTTTCCTACATTCATAGAATAGTTTCCCTCCTTTCTGTAGGTTACTTTCCTTACATTAGTTTCCCTACTTTCTAGATTAGTTATTTTTTGTTTTATTTGACATATGATTGAATTTTCCTAGTATCACCAGGTTAACATCCAATCCACTTATATTTTAAGGATCCAAAAAAGAAATAAAATGTGGAAAGATATCAAGTAAGAGTATGAAATTTAAGTGTGTTTTTAGGTTTTACGCCCTTGTGTCTCAGATTTTCAAGATTTAGGTAAGCTATTAGGAGTCATTCATGGTCATATCACAATTGAATATTTATACCATGTATGCAAAAGTTGCTCTCTATAATCCAAGTAAATTTAGAAATTTTTATCATTCCCTTGGATAAAACACATTATTGATAATACTTGTTTAAGGTAATAAACATTGATGTGGATGTAGATGGCAGGGAGGTTTTGGTAAATAAGTTTTCCCACCTACACTAGGTCATAATGGTTTTTGATCTCCTTCTTCCATTCGTATTCCAGAAAAAAGTAAAATAAAAGATCTAATGTGTTTTAATAAGAGCAATACATAAAACCAAAATAGAATATAAAAGGGATCAAAGGCTCACATGATGAAATAAGGTCAATATACAACACATCTTGCCAAAATATGAGAGAAGAAGGGTGTCGGAACCAAATGTATCTATATCATGGCTATGGATGCTCGAATGAAAGAAAACAAATTCTTGAGTTTCCATGATTTAATTTTATTCAAATAAATAAAAATGAAACCTATAGATGCTCCAAACCTTAGATAAAATCCTCATAACAAGGGTAAAATAAAATCATGTTATTACACACATATCTGAGGTATGAGTAAGGCAAGTATGTTGTATGTTGTAGTTGTGAGTCTATTTTATATCTCTGATTCAATTATTTTATTTTGGTATGGTTCATGTTTGATTTGAAATTGCTAACTAGAAGTTATGGGTTATTTAATCCTCAGAAGTATTCCCCCTGTAAGTTGACATGTATTATAATCAACATACCCCCATTACTTTTTTTGGAATAGGGACACATTATGACTTGTAAATGTCCAAGACTTTTTCTAAGGTTTTCATTTTAAGAGATTACGTTTTGCATTTAAATTTTTCCATCTATAAACTACAAGTAAATATGTTTTACATTTTAGACTAACTTATTAATTTATTTCATAATTTTTATATCTACACAAGTTTGTTTTAACATGTGCAATTTGGTATTCATAACTTTTATTCAATTGTTTGGCTCATCAAAAATATTGCATTTCATCCTACACTTTTTACTCTTCAGATCAAGTCTTTAGAGGTTTTCTTCAGCAAATTTTTTTAATATCTGTGTGATTTAATTTGGTCCTTGGTAAAAGTGTTATGAAATTAGTTATTTGACACATTGTTGGCTAGTGTTTAGTCTTCAATGTTTTTGTTTGTAGGTTAGATTTATAGTTCTTTGTTCCTTGAAAATTTGGTACTTTGCCATTTACCTGGAAAATTTTAAACTTCACTATTTGGTCTTCGGCTTTTATCTTCAGAATTTGTATTTGGGAGTTTACCTTTTAGGAAATTATTTTGGAACTTGTTCATCAAAATTTTTAGTTGGTAATTTGATTTTCAGGATTTTTATCAAAGGATTTTTTTTTTGGTTTTTCTTGTTTGTACATTCTATGGCTTTTTGGTGTGGATGAATTTGGCCTTCAGTATTTTTTTGGAGAAAGTGTGAGGTAGGTTTCCTCTAGTTATTACCTATGGGATGGATTTTATCATCATAATTTATGTTCAAAATCCCTTATTAATGATAAGTAGTCAGTTTGATACCAACATAGACCTCAATCCTTTACTATTGAAAGATTGCATGGTGTATCCAAAAAATAGAAGAAAAAGACATAATGACACTTTTCAAAGTACAATGATGTGGCATACACACCAAATAAAATGGTAAAGTTCAAATTACACAAGTAAAGTGGGTTCATAAATATTGGACATTAATGATGCATGAACTATAATTGAATATTAAATACATATCAATGACTAAGGACCATCGGTGTGATTATTGATCATAACCAAAATTTTAACTCAATTATTTCTTTACAAATAAGTAGTAACCTACATGTTAATCATAAACGTGTATCTAGTAAAGTCAAGATATCAATGTCTAGGAACTAGTCTTTGAGTAGACTAGCAAAGTAACAATGGCATTTTTATCAAAAGCATTTAGAGGATTTTTTCCACTATCTATTTTATAAATCAATTACTCCACCAAGTAAACTAATACTTTTCTTGACTCCATAATTTTAAACAATTAATACAATAAGTATTTAGTTGTGGAATGTCATTGATGCAGTTGATATCCATTATCATTAGGATATATTAGTACCAACATGAAGGAAACTAGTTGTAGACCTACTTCCTCTCAGGTGACAATGGATACGATTCAATTTAACCAAGTCCAAAGTGATGCCATGCATAGACCTGACGCAGGATCTCTTCCTCAGTAGGAAAGTGATGGGGGACACCTTTTCACACCATTTAGAGCACAATACCATGATTTCTTAAATATTTGGAGATGAATTTCAAATGTATTTATCTTTTCTAGTTGTATATTCTACTTATGACTTACATGGGGTGCTAGCATTGAAAGACAACATTTCAATCTATAGAACACTATGCAAGTGGTTGATGCCTGGGGAGATTATCATCCCAAAATAGAAGGACCCCATACTTATGTCAAATTTTAGTATGGGTGATCACATTTAGATGGCCCTCCTGAGTAGGATTTATGTTTTTCCATGCATCCATTTTCTTTGCCTAGAATGGGTTCCACTTTTAGACATGATGATGACCTCAGACTTGACTTTTGCCTTGGGTGAGATAATTGGTATCAGGATGAAGGGTCAGGTTTTAAATGAAGATAGGTAGTCTTTTCATGCCCAATTTTATATTATGCTGTACTTGTTTAATACTATGATGGGAAAAATATACATAAACTATGGGTGACTCTGGAACTTAACTCCAAACTTGATCAAAAATTGTGTTTATGATAATTATTCGTTCATACATATATATGCATTTGCCAAGAACATCAATCACATTGTAAAGGATGTGTACCCCATGTATGGTAAGCCATTCATGAATACCCATTTCCAAGGATATTCAAAACCATTAAAGACACATTGGAACCATAGTGTGATTTTTAGTTATATATAGATTACATAGTGATTATGGTTATTCGTAATAAGGTGAACCCCTTACGTCTTCCCAAGTACATTCTAGATAAGTTGGTAGAATAAGAAATATAATTTTAGCTATTGTGGATTTTAGATGAGGATTTAATGAAAACAAATAGTACATTTTGTAGACCTCATGTGATGATAGGCTGAATGTGCTACACAATCTAGAGGCACTTTCGAGAAGTTAGAAAAATGAGGGGGCATTATTCATTACCCACATTTCCTTAAAAGGATTTAGATCCTCATGGTAGAATTCAAAATCATATAAAGGGAATCATTATTCCATACCAACATGAGCCATATGATCATGTATTTATATTATTGAATGCTAAGGATGATGCCTATATCTTGGAAAGGGCACAAATGGCAAGATTGAGGGAAGAACATTTGAGAATCATTCAAAGAGATCCTCAATAGGGCATAAATGGCATGATTGAGGGAAGAACATTTGAAAATCATTCAAAGAGATCCTCAATCTCAATTGAAGATGCATAACCTAGGCTCCCACTTTGTGGTAAAATGGGGTGATTCATATCTATATATCAACATGCCTCTAGAATCATCACCAAGACAAGGATAACATTTTCATGAATCTTACCAAATATTGAAATTTGTAAAAAAGGAGCCTGATAAAACTCAATATAAACTTGGAGGAGCTAAACTTTGATTAATTTTACATTTCATAGTCACGTTTGCCTTCCTCTTTTTAAACATGCATCTATATCACATAAACAATATAAAATAAAGTACTCATCACATACTTCTCATAGAATATACAACAAATGATAAATACATGTGCTAGAAATAAATATATCCATGAATCAACATCCACATCAAAGTACAACTTATGATATTAATACAACTATCAATATATATCTTATCTATCTTGTGGTCTAGCCACACTACCCATAAATTCATTTGATTATTTTCTCTAAATAGTACATTGTAACAAGGAAATCTAAGATCTTAAGCCAACAACCTATCCCTATATATTGGGCACCCAAGCTTACACCTATTCGAGTTGGATAGTGGTCACCATGTGTACCACTCTCTTCTATAATAGGTCTTATCATGCTTATGTCTCTACCTCTCCAACCCTCAATGATGGTTCTAGATGATATTTTCATGCTTGAAGTTGCATCGTGACCTCTCCTACTAGTCTAAATAATCTTGCCTAGGTTGGGGTAGATAAAACCATAAGATTATATAATGTGGTGGCATCTCATGGTGCTAATACCCCATCTAAAATGTCATGGTTCACAACCATAACTAGGGATTGCCATCTTATCTCCTCTATAATAGGATATAAAAACCAAAATTTGATAGGAATCAATTAACATATACATCTCAAAATCATTTGTATACCATAATCACAATGCAACTAGTGTCTTATATCAAAATCTAAAATCAAAATTAAAATATTTCTCACTAGTGTTAGTGTCACCAATCACTTTCTATCTTTTCACTCATTGAGAACCTCTTTTTTAGTTTGCCTCTACACTAGTACCAACCTAGGTGTTACCACTCCATCATGCTATGATCCTCTCCTCATAGATGCCTCTATGGACCAACTATGTTTTGAAGCAATTGTTGGGTCCCATTATGATGTTGCTCATGACTGAGTCTTTTTGTGCCAATAATGCCTCTATATCTGATGTGGATATGGTGGTCATTATTGACTCACTTATGATACTTATTATATAAATACATCCACATCCATCACATCTCACCTATTATTTATTTTAATGCCTACTACTATACTTGAATAGTCCATAGTCTGGCATGTTGAGGCCTGATCATTGGTATCTCCACAAGTACCCCTCCACTTCCCCTTTGTCTCGACTCTCTAACATGTTATGCCAAATAAGTAGGAACTACTATATGGGACAATAAATGGGGGAGTTATAACTCTCCTATCAAGTGTTCCACTAGATACAGGAACTACTATATGGGACAATAAATGGGGGAGTTATAACTCTCCTATCAAGTGTTCCACTAGATACAGATCTACCCATGATGTGTAGTGGCCTATGATTTACACCTATGCCAACCCTATAGAAATGGTTTCCCAACTTAACCATATAGTATCAATGTGCATATATGAATTACACATGATCTCCCCTCATGTGAAAATATATAATTTAGGTACAAGGGGTATCACCCATGATACATGGTTTATCTCCACCTTAAGACCCAAGGCAACATGTCACTGACAACATGGGGTAACCCAACTAGTCGATACATGAGAAACCTCTCATATATCCATGTGTTCAACAAAAACACAAACCCTAAGGTATTTTATCGAGTGAAAAACATCTCATACATATCATGTATGAGTTGGACCTAGATGATATCCATAAAATAATAGAGTGTTCTTTGATTAAGTATAGACTAGTATAAGGATATCACATATATCAATACCTTACTATCCAACTTGTGACATAATACTCATGTTATGACAAGTCCTATCACTAAATGTTGGATGTTTAGGATGGCCATAATATAAATGTAAAATAATATCAACCTCAATCGAGGATAAATCCTATCTAAGTATGTATCCTCCTAGGCTTGTGCTCATCTCTCATACAAATTCTTTGGTGTATTAGTGATCACCAATGTCCCACCTATAATAAGTTTAAGCAATGTATGGACATCCTCTAGATTGATGCCCACCTCAATGGTATCACCATCCACATCCCATCAAAAAGTTGTGGTCAACCATTATCATACTCCTAAGAACACAATAATGAGATAAACACTAAATGGGATCTGTCTCATCTCCATAATGCCTTTGAATCCCAAGGAGTTTAATTGACCTCTATGCATGTTACTCAAATGATCCATTAAATCTGGTAGTCATGATGCATCATCAAGTGTCAATATCTCCAACATCTCTACAAAATATCAAATAACAAAGGATATATCAGATCTTCATGTCATAAATAATCAAAATACATTCTTTAAAATTTACATATCAACCCCTTGACTAGTTGTTTTGATTTAGTTTCCTATGTTTTTTTATTTTCCTATATAATTAGCCTATTTAATATTAAATCAACCCTATACCCTTTATATACTAAATCAACCTTCTACCTATTCTATAATAAATTAACCTATTTTATACTAAATAATACCTTATTCACATATATAATATTATATCAACCTTATGGTACATTGTCAACCCTCTTCTACATACTATATCAGACCTCTTCTACAAAATGAATCAATACTCTGGTATGCAACCATCCTTCTTTTCCTTACAAACTATGATGGACTACTAATACATATTAAGCCACCCTTAGAGTATTATGTTGTCCCACTACTATGCATTCAACCCCCTATTTTATTCTCACCTTAAAAACAAAGACAAGATGGTTGAGTTAGCTCTTTCATTGCATTGGTTTCTTGACCATTTACCATAAATTCCTTAGGCATTTATTAGTCTAAATTCTTCCTACCCAATATCCCATTTTAATCCTAATATAAATAAAAATATTCTAGGGTCAATTTTTATTCCTATATTTTGGCTAACAATACATTTTTAATATTCATCTCAATTTCAAATAATATTACTCAAAAAATTTAAAATTCACAATTACTTACCTATGATACACTCGATGTAGCTGATAGGCATCGTCTTAGTCTCATATATTATCTCCTCAAAATTAAGGCTCTCTAGTATCAAAGTATATCCCTCATATCTTTATTCTCCCAAGATATTAAAAATAATAAAATAAATATTTTTCACCCTATTCATATTTTTTTAGTCAAAATATTTACCTATATATTTTTTACCACTAGATTTTGTATTTTGATCATATCTTTTTTGTAATGGCTCTTTTTCCAAACCATAAGTTCTATAATACTAATAGTTTAGAAAATATTCTCACATATTACATGTATATTTTTAAAAATAAATAAATTTTACTCTTTCTTAGTAATTACTAAAAGTTCACTTAATTTTCCCTACATTGGACACCATCACATTTCTTGCATATTATTTTTTATCTAAAGTATTAAGGTAAGTAATTTTATGTTTTTTTTTTAAATAATACCCTTTCATTTATCTTACTTTATTCTTACAATAATATATTTAAATTTGTTTTTGTGTGTTGATATGTTTTTTTCCCGAATCACCATCCCTTATTACACCTATGTGACATGTGATGAGTTTTGAGTGGGGTATATTTATACACAATATTTTCAAACTTTATCAATTACTAATGATTTCTCTCTTATAGGAACCTATTGAGTCTCAACCTCTATGAGTGCATGCATTAAATGGTACACAAGTAAAGGGGTTGATAGAAAATTAGTGCTTCATAAGATGGTTGTCCCTATACTACCACTTATTATCTACACAATCTTCTCCAAAAACACTTCCCTAAGATTTCTCTTCTCTCTTTCACTCTCCTCCAAAAAATTTTCACCTTCGTTATCCACTTCTTAAGACTAAAACCCTTTTTTATGGTTTATATTACACTATCATCCCCATCAACCTTGTATTCAAATTGATAAAACTCATTTAGGGTTTATGTCAGGACATTATCAACCTAAACTTAGACTTAATTTATTTCTATAAATAATGATACATAGTTGATTGGGACCACCCTATCAGCTAAAACTTTAGGAAGGTTTAGGTTTATATTTATTTATATATAGAAATCCATTTATATTATTTATAGGAAGAAAAGAAGAATAAGATTATATTTCACATCTACTTAGCCACCATCCTACTTGTGGAACTTAGCATAGGGTTTCAATAATTTATTTAGAGATATTGATCTTGTCTTAATGATAAGTCTTTTGGATGCACAAATTTATTATGTAGCCTATATTTTACTTATCTTTGTTATCCTTAAATACCACAACTACCTTAGCTAAATCACCTTTCCTAAGGTAAAGATTAAGGCTCAGTAGGTTCATCTTCAAAGGTAAGTACTCCTAACTTTGTTCCTCATTTTCTAAGAGTAGATAGATTTGTAGTTGTAATTCTCTCCCATACATTGGGATTTCCTATACAATAAAGTGAGTATAAATTTTCTATCCATGTTTATTTTTTATGTTTATTATCCCCACTTTTTGCCAGTCTTTGGTGAGAACTATAGCTTAGGATTTCCAAGAGGAAATGAACATGTAGATTAGTCCCTTGTTATTTAAAAATAAGAAAACATAATAACAACAATGCACTAAGATGAAACCCTCTTGCCTATAAACTAATGGGGAGCATAACACAATAAGTAAAAGTATAAAAAAAGAGATGAGGACAATAAAAATTCTTACCTCCCTTGTCACACATGGTGATTACTTATTAGAATATGAATGTTGAAGCTTGGATTATGATGATTTTAGTATCTTAGACATGCTCATCCATGGAGGTAGAATCTCTCCAATGTCATTTGTGGCTTTCTATTGAATTTTTACACAATTTTGGAATAATAACATTACTCTTAAACAATTCAATAAGATATTTCTAAGAAATAACCTTACAAAAAAATATTATGGATCAATGGTATGGGAAATTGTACTTATATCTTAGGGAACTAAATTTAATCATGGGTAGGTTTAGTTAAATTATAACTTGGGTTGAGTCAAAATTAACCTTGGTTAGTATAAATCTTGACACCTCCATTTATGATATGTGTGAGGCATGACATCTCATGTTATATATTTGTGAGATGTGAGTCATATTTTTGAATATTTATGAGATGACAAATTACTTTATTATCTCATTTGACTATTTGACTTCATTTTTGGTATGAATTCCGTTTAGTCAATGAAACTCACTAATTTGATTTGGATTTTTTAGGCAAGTCAATTATTATTTGATATATAGTTAGTCTTGCTTGATGATTTTTAGCTTTCATAAATTGATTTGAATGTCATGAGTTAATAGATTAACATGCCAAAGTGTAAAATGACTAGGTCATAATTTGAATAGGGTTAGAACTAAAATAGGTTAATTATTCATATATATTAATATACCATTTCATTTATCCTTGTCACATTTTTGAAAAAGTAAATCCATTAAATGGATGAATTTTTGTAATTTAGGTGATTTCTAGGAAAAAATATGGCATTTGGTAGAAATTGAACTGAATGTCGATTTAGGCATGTAGGTGGCCATAATTAGGTTTATACATTTTTCCCATATTAGATAAGTCATTTCAAGACACATGCACAATAATTTATTTTCAAGTAATTAGGAAGTTAATAATGTGAATGGTTAATTCCATAAAGAACAATTGGCAAGCCTTTGATGCCCCCTTGAGGGAGCATGGGGTAAAAATATAATCATCAAAAGTTCCATAAAAATAAATAAAATTACATGATTTATACGTTAATAGGGGTGGGATTACTAGATTTACCAAAGGTAGTTAAAAATAGTAATAGTGATGGAGTCACTTATTTGCCCAGAACTAGTTAAAAGAAGTCACAAAGGGTGTGACACAAGTTTCCCAAAGGCAATTATAAGAAACAAAAATGATAAATTCCTTAATATAGTGTTATGATCAACACTTATGTGCCCAAAATTGGTTATAATTAGTAACTGAATGGAAAACACTGATTTGCCTGAAGGTGGTTATAATCAACAAAGGAAAAACTAGAAATATTTATTTTGCGCAAAGGTGGTTATAGCCAAAAATGGAAAGCAAAACACACTAATTTTCCCAAAGGTGGTTATTAAAAATAAAAAATATATTAAAAAATCATAAAAACACATTTATAACCTAAATGTGAGTTTTTAGATGTATGTTCAAACAAACTAGGATATAGGCTAAGAAATCATGTTGTGAAATGGGTCTTAGAGGGTTGCCTAAAAAGATGATGATGATAAAGGATAACAAAACATATCTAGCCTAAATATCAGTTCAAAGAATAAAAAATGAACAAATATGGGATAGAGGATAAGAAATCATGTTGTGAAAAGGGTCTGAAAGGGAGGCCCTAAAATATGATGTTCTCAAAAGATAACAACACATTTATAGCCTAAATGTGCACTCAAAGATGAATTTTCTAAGAAACATGGGATACAAGTTAATAAATCATGTTGTGAAATGAGTCTAAAGAGGAGGCCCAAAAAGATAGTGCTATCAAAGAATAACAACACATTTATATCCTAAATGTGCATTTAAATATGCACATTTGAATAAACATGGTATACAATATAAGAAATCATGTCATGAAATGAGTGTCAAGAGGATGCTCAAAAGGATAGTGATGGTAAAGAATAACAACACATTTTAATCCTAAATTTTAGTTTGAAGATGCACATTTGAACAGACATGGGATATAGGCCAAGAAATTGTGTTGTGAAATGGGTCTCAGAAGGAAGCCCAAAATATAGTCCTATCAAAGGATAACAACACATTTATATACTAAATTTGAGTTTTAATATGCATGTTCAAACAAAAATGAGAGATAGGCTAAGAAATCATGTTGTGAAATGGGACTTAGAGGGATGCCAAAAAAGGATAGGGCTAGTAAAGGATAACAACACATTTCTATCTTAAATTTGAGTTCAAATATGTATGTTCAAATAAACATGAGAGATAGGCTAAGAAATCATGTTGTGAAATGGGTCTCAAAAGGAGGTCCAAAAAGGTTGGGTTAAGGTTAGGACAGGTTCTTTTGAAATCATCATCTTAGTAGGTTGTATGACTCATATGGATGCTTCTGTAGAGATGTTTGTCTGTATAAACATGTAATAAATTATTTATTGCACTTGTTGATTATTCATGAATTCAGGCATGGGTGAGGGTTGTTGGTTGGTTTGTGACCATCGAAGATATTTTACCATTACGAGAAGACTTTGTGATCACAATTTAGCTTTAGCTTTTAATATTATGTGTGATAGTTATGGATTACTAAAATTATAATATATACCCTAAGCATGCAAAAATCAATTTATATTTATAATATAAAAAACATTAGAATAAAATATGGATAATAAAATTGAATGTGTAAATATAACAAATAAATCAAGTGTAAGATGAAATACAAAAATTCACAATCAAAGTACATGATATGGATAATCAAAATTTAAATGTAAACCCAATTTATTATTCTTATGACAACCAAGGAACAAAAGATAAAACAAAACTAACAAGGAGAACCAAAACAATGAAATAAAAAATAAAACAAATAAACAAATAAAATAAAACACAAACAAAGACAACAATAAACAAACAAAACAAAAAAACATGCAAATAACTTTTTAGGGGTTTTCTAGACATTGTTTCAATTTTTTTCATATTTTCTAGGCATCTGAACTTAATCAAGAATTACAATACATAAAATAGTCCAACTCATGAAATGGAGAGAGCATGACTTAGGTTTTTTTAAAAATGGTTAGAGCATTTAAGCTTAAATTACTTCCAAAATAGTGCGTATGTGTTGAAGAGGTGATTAAGCTAACCTCAACATGAATCAATCACTTCTTACATAGTCCCACTATGACCTCAAGTCATTATAGTTCTACCTACATAAAAGGCATCCAATTAAGTGTTATTGAGTTCCAAGTAAAAGGCAAATGATACTAGTAATCACAAGGTGATGTTGTAATGCGTGATAAAGATATTCTTCCTAATTTGACCATAGGCATTTATAGTTAGGAAATAGCAACAAAATATCAATGGCACTAATTTTTACATAGGTGATTGGGATTAGTAGCAAAATTTTTAACACTAATTTTCCCAAAGGAAGTTATAATTACTAGCACCAAGCAATTGTAACAACAAATAAAAGATGAAATTACTTGATCACAGCTATACTACTTTCATATATTGCCATTCAAGTAAAAATGTCATTGGTCATAAAGTTCATGTATCCAAGATTATACATGTGCATACTATGCGTGTATTAAGGTAAGTTTAAATCCTTGGATAGGTCTCATGAAAAATAAATGGTCTAAAGGTAACAAACAACTGAGATCCAAAAAGGTCCTTTGGCTTTCTAAAAGAGACACAAAGGGAAAAACAACTAAAATAGGCAAAGGAAGGACAAAATAAAAGCAAAACCAATTTAATAAAAGGATATTGATTTACCCAAAGGTGGTTATAATTATCACCAAAATTAACATAAGGGTTCAAAAGTATTTATGGTTAGAGTACTAATTTGCCCATAGGTGATTATAATCAGTCACAAGAGTGTCTAAACAAAGTAAAATAGTTATGAACTAGGGTCAACAAATAGCAATGAATTACCAAAAGTTAGTTATAGTCATACTAAAACAAGGCTAGAATCATAAACAAAAAATTTAACAAGAATGGAAAATCAAACTAAATTAAGGCAATTAGCTTAGATCACACTCAGTAATTGGCTCACTTAAGACTCAATGTTTGACTCACTAAAATTATAAGAAAAAAGGTACTAAGAAAATCAAATGATCGACACAAAAATTTCAAACAAAGGAAATGGCAATAGGATAGCTCATAAGGATTCTCTAATAAAGGTACAAAGAAAACAACAAGTGTTAATTCTAGCCAAGGGATCTTTAGATAAAATATGAAACCAACCCAAGTAACACAATCCAAACATAAAAGGTAGACAACCTAAACTAAAAATAGACAATGCTTTAGTATTAATTTGACTAGTTTAGGGTTTTTAATTCAAAAGGTTGAGATTTAGATTTAATGTAAAAAAAATACTCAAATTTTCTAAGGAGAAAGGCTAGACCAAAATGGGTAGAATTTCTATACATTTGAAACCAGAGATGTATAACAAGGGTTCACAACTTGCTTTCAAAAGTGACAAGAGATGGGATCAAATTTAGCAATATAATGACTTGCTTTCAAAAAAATGACATGAAAAATTATTTTTAATAAAATATCCAATCTAAAAGTTTAAAATGAAATAGGCAACATACCAATGCCCCGTATAAATAAGAGACACACAAATGCATTTTGAACAAACTTGCAAGGCATAAAGTGCAAAAAAAATGGACATAATAACACATCTTAAGTTCAATGAGTGTACAACACAATAGGAATGTTTTAGACTTGTTTTGACATGCTTTTCATAAATAAAATAATTTTAAATCTAAAATAATGCAATAAAAATGGAAAAGACTCAAAAACACCTAAGTGTATCATCCTATTCCTAAAAACTAACTTAGTGGCTTCATAGTATCAAATTCCATCTATATACTCTTTGAGAAGAAATAATTTTTAATCCAAAACTTTAACTATGCATGAAAATTAGGGTTTGTAGGCCCATCTTCTCTCAATAAAGTGCATGAGAACATGGAATTTTGGGCCACTCACCCCACATTGGCAATATATCTATGGTAATTAGGATTTAACTAAAACTATCAAGCCTTGAATGTATTAAATAGTCTCATATATATGGTTAACAATAAGTCACAACACTTTATTTGGATACACATTAACCATATTTTTCTAAAAAGGTCTTGTCCTTTACACAAATACTACATCCATCAATTGCTTAGTGTACTGTGATGTATGAATTAAACCTATGTTCTAAGGCAATCTCTTGTTAATGGAGCTTGTTTAACTATTCAATCAAGCATTTGAGTAAGTTGACCTCATGTTATATACCCTACCATGGAGTGTGGTTAAAACAATGCCAAGAGATGAATGACTAGGTCAGCTCTTCCCTATAAAACCTATGGGGAGGATATGAACTCCCACACATAAGATAAGATGCAATAAATAAATAAAATGTGGAAGGAATTTAGGGTCATTTTGGGGATCACTCAAATCACTCAAACTTTGTGGAGTGACTTAGAGAATTTCCTTTCACACTTTCTAAAAAGTGATCAAATCAATAAGTGAATCATTTTTTATCACCCAAGTTCCCTAAATGGGATGAGGGGAGAGCATACATTCTATACTTGGTTTGTAAAACAAACACACAACAATAAAAAAACAAAAGCTCTTGTGATCACTTAACTAGAGTTTGAGTTCATATTTAGAGAACCAAGATAAATATGATGTGAAGTTTATCCCCTTATCCTTATTTTAGTTATGAACTTTGAAAAATGAAAACAAATTAAGTAAACATTTTTTAAACACCAAATGTAAATTTGATTTGAATCTTAAAGAGTTAAAAATGTCTTTTTAGGAACAAAAATTCAATTATATCTGATAGTTTAGTTACATAGGACACATATTACAAAAAAGTAGAGATAGATTCCATATGAAGAGTGGTCTAAAAATCAATGAATGACTTATTAGGCATGCACATTAAAATAGGTAATTGTACTAGCCAAAATAATAATTAAAATTCTAGGTTTTAGATATATAACTAACCTTTCAATAGTTCTACAGATAGTATAGATAAATATAAAAAGATTCTATAAATCAATATAGTGGAAACAACCTTACCTAATTCATTAAAATTTCACAATACATCTTAGTATGGTGAACTTTATTATGTTTCATTTTGTGTGACTTTTGAGATATTTCAAAGGGAAATGGTGAGGAAGGATTTGATGAACAATCCAGTAGAATTCCACCATGAATCTGTCTCTTCAAGCACCACTATGGTTTTTAGAACTCATGAGCTTCCTTTCCCATGAGAAGATGACAACATACTAGAGGATAATATTGATGAGATCCATGACTTCCAACATTATCAGAAAGGCAATTATAATCTAAGGAACAAATAAACCTTCACAACATCTACTCCTCCAAATAATATGACTATTCTACAAAATCTAAAGGTTGATAATAATCTACCTCCCCAAAAATGGAATGATCAGCCCTAGAACAAGGAGGAACAAAACAAATAAGGATATAACATTATTCAAGACATGAAGAAAATAATTCACAATATCAATCTTCATGAGTTATCCCAAATTAGTGAATAGCAATAACTCCTATGGAGGTCTATCATAGGGATAACCACTATAGAGAATACAAAATACCCTATAGAGGATACAAAGGAAACCAAAATAAAACCTATATATAAAATCAAGATTAGGGTTCCTCATTTCTTACTGATTATCAAGGCATTCAACAAAAATATTCACGATTGTTTAGATGATTTTAGAGATTCAACCATTATGATGAATATTTCCATTTGTCAAAAGATTGGTTTAACTCCAAGCCCATAAAAGAGGATAGTCTTGTATATAGACACAATAATGGTACATGTGGTTAGAGAGATGAATGATTTGTGCATTTAGGTAGCATTTGAACCATAACTATAGATGAATATTGATATACTTATGGTGGACATTCCTAAAGGGTATGGAGTAGTTTTGAGTAGAGATTGGTCTAAGACACCTAATAGATACCTTTAAATGAACTTTTATCACATTTGGATGCCATGGAAAGGCATTCCAAACTAGATTTAGATTGACCAGGAACCCATATTAAAGAATCCCATCATTGAGTACAATGTCAAGAATGAAGAGGTAAGTTATGAATCTCCTAGCCCTAGAATTTATACCTTCAACATATAATATAAAGGATATAAACCTAAAGACCATTGAACTTCTGAAATTTTACTATCCATTTTTATGGTGCAATATACAAGAAGGGATTAGGCATAGGTATCAAATTGGCTAATCCATATGGCAAAAAATTCTAGGTAACATACATGATATAGTTCCCTTGTATAAATACTAGGGTGGAATATGAAGCATTAATTATTGGATTGCAGATTACTCTAAGAAATAATTTAAAGTAGTTACTGACATATGGAGATGCATATTTGGTGATGAATTAGGTCAAAAAAAAATTCCACTGCAAACTATCATATCTAAATATATACAAGAAATAGATTGGTATTTGATTTCATCCTTTAAGGTCTTCAATATAGTGTTTGTCCATAGAGATAAAAACCAATATTCCAATTCACTATATACTTTGGCTATCAATTTAACACCTCTATCAGAATCCAAGGTACAAATGTTCTCCATTGAGCTAGTACATTCTCCTTCTATTCCTAACAATTTATAAAATTTCAAAGTCTTTTATGATGACCAAAAAATCATCCAATTCTTGAATAACTCAAGGCAATTTGACTCTCAAATCATCAATGACTAAGAAATTAGTTATTTGTGATAGGAGTTAGAAGAGGAAGATTTCATACATCTTAAATAAAATTTTCTTCCACTTGGAATGGTTTCTTTATAGAGTACATTTGAGATGGATTCCCAAGTAAAACATCAAAAAAACTCAAAGTTAGAAAATCTAAGTTAAAACATGATAATATAGGGGATGCATGTTATCCATGATATGTTAACATTAGCCTTAGTTTCATTCCAAAGGAAAGGTAATGGGTGAGGGATTTATTCACCCAATATAAAGATGTAAGTGCATGGACATGTGAATACCTTAATATTTATAAACCAAGGGTCATCATTGATATAATGCCATTCAAACTAGACCACAATACTTATGGGAAAAGATAGAGGTTGGTAAATCCTATCCTAGAGCCTCTTCTTTAGAAGGAAGTGAAAAATCTATTGATTACAAAAATATTTTTCTCAATTAAACATTCCACATAGGTGAAAAATTTGGTTTGAGTTAGGAAGAATAAAGAGTAAATTATATTTTGCATTAATTTCATAACTGAATAAGACATTTGAGAAAGGTAACTATCCATTACCTTCTTTGTACAAGGTTATTTAGATAGTAAGTGGATCTAAAATGATGTCATTATTGGATGGATTTTTAGGTTATAACTAAGTGATAGTTGAAGTAGAAGATATAATCAAGACTACATTTACCATAAATTTGGTTACATATGCATACAAGAGGATGTTATTCGGCCCAATTAATCTAGGATATAGCTTTCATCAAACAAAAGATCATTCATTTAAAGGGATAATAGATATGTGCATAATCATCTACATGGATGATCTCATTGTTTTCTCAAAGAATATAATCAATAATATAGGTCATCTATAGTCAATATGTGAGAGATGTAAGAGGTTTGGCATCTCGTTGAACCCTAAAAGGTGTATATTTGGTATTACTAATGGAAATATCTTAGGAAACATTATTATTAAATAGGGGATCAATATTGGTCTAGATAGAATCTAGAGGGATTTGAAGATCACATTCCCAAACAACAAGAAGGAGATGAAGTGTTTCTTTGGGAAAATAATTTTTTTTTGGAAGTTTATCTCAGATTTTGTATAAATTATCAAGCCTTTGAATGTAATTCACAATCACGATGCTAAGGTGGAATGGACACCTAACGCTTAAAATTATTTCTAACACATAAAAGATGTTATATCATAGGACTGATTACCGATCAACCCATATTTCACTTAGGACTTATACTTGTATTCATTTGCTTCAAAACATATAGTTTATATTGTGATGACTCAAAATAATGATGAAATTGAGCATCTTATTCAATTTATGAACATGAATCGAAAGGATGCAAATCTTAAGTATTCCTTGATTTATAAACAAAATATTCACCCTAGTAAAAGTGGTGAATAAATGTTAGCATTACAACTTGAGGAAAAAGACCATCGCTATTATGCTTGACCCTGATGTCAATTTCACTTTGTCACATGATAAATTGGGAGAGAATAGAGGAAAATAAATGGTAATGGCATATGATTCTAATATACAGATAAATCTTGATAGGATTGTTATAAGTTATGACATCATTCAACATATGACTGAGCCTGACCTATGTATTACCATTGAAGAGGTTTTTGAAACCCAAGTATACATAGGAGATTTGTATAATGAAAAAATTCAATACTTGTTAATAGTTACCTATTCCTTACAACTCACTAGAGAATGGAGTGAATTAAGGCTCAAATATTCCCATGACATGATCATAAAGGAGATTTTTTATAGAAGGAATTATGAAGACATCTACCTAATATGTGTATCAAAATAATAAGATCAATAAATCCTAGAAAATTTACACTAGAAGATAGGTAGTGGTCATCCATCTGGAAAGACCATGGCCTATAAAATACTTATAATGGATTATTACCATCCAACTATCTTCAAAGTTGCCCATGCTCATGTAGGAATATACCATGAATGCCAAGTTCTTGTAAAAAGAGAGGTACATGAAAAAATTCCATTCCAACTTGTTATTGAGGGAATACCATTCTCCCAATGGGGTTTGGACTTCATTGGTGTTAGTAACCTAGATTATTTTGTATACCATAACTTTTTTCTCACTTCCCCAAATTACTACACAAGGTGGACAGTAGTAGTGAACAATAGAAATTCCATAGAAAAAGATGTAATCAAATTAATATAGAAGCACATCACAACTATATTTATTACACCCATTTATATAGTTTGTGATAATGGGTCAACATTCAAATTTGATAAATTCACTAAATAGACCCGTGATAATCAAATAATCATTTGGTCATCTTCTAACCATTACCCTCAAGGAAATGGGTTGAATGAGTCAATGAATAAGAAAATTATTGATTTTATAATGAGATCAATTATAGATAAACCTAGATAATATAATAATATAACAAAATATGCCTTATGGGTTGATTGAATTAGATATTAACGTGCCCGCAAGGCCTCACCTTATTTTCTGGTATATGGATGATAGCTAGTATTCCCAGTCATTATCATGTTTATAACTTATCAATTTATGTAGAAATACATGGATACAAATGAAAAAGTGGAATATTGATTACTAGATATAATATAGATGGAAGATTCAAGGACTGAAGCCTTGCAAACCTTTAGTAAACATCAAGATGTAGTCAAAAGGTGGTTTTATAGAAGAGTGAAATTCAAGGCATTCAAAATGTCTGACCTATTACTTCTATGGAATAAATACCATAAAAATAAAAGACAACATGATAACTTTATCCCATTATGTATTGGACTTTATCAAACTTAAAATATCTTGGGTAATAATTCTTTCCATTTGGGGGACCTCCAACATAACAAATTAGCATATCCAATCAATGTGTAGTTTTTGAAGCATTACTTCATGGTTGTACCATCTAGAGGTATCCTAGAGTGATAAAAAACATGTGGTAGAAGTATGAGTATATTATTTTTCCTATTTGCATAGATTAATTTTCCTACATTCATAGATTAGTTTCCCTCCTTTTTTTAGATTGATTTCCTTACATTAGTTTCCCTACTTTATAGATTAGTTACATTTTGATTTCTTTGACATCTGATTGACTTTTATTGGTATCACCAAGTTAACATCCAAACCACTTGTATTTTAAAAGTCAAAAATAGAAATAAAATATGAAAATATAATAGATAAGACTATGCAATTTAGGCATGTTTGTAGTTTTTACACTATTGTGTATGGGATCTTCAAGATTTAAGTATGCAATGAGGATTTATTCATGGTTATATCACAATTGAATACTTATACCATGTATTCAAAATTTTCTATTTGTAATCCCTAAAATTCATAAAATTTTCTCACTCCCTTGAATCAAACACACTCTAATATTACTTTTTCAAGGTAATAACCATTGATGTGGCTTTAGTTGGAAGGGAGGTTCTGGGAAAACAAGTTTTTTCACCTACATTAGCTCATAGTGGTTTCTTTTCTCCTTCCATTCAAATTCCATAAAAAATTAAAATAAAAGATCTAATGTGTTCTTACAAGAGTGATCTATAAAACAAAAAGATAATATAAAAGGGATCAAAAGCTTACATGATAAAAAAAGGTTAATATACCATGCATCATGCCAAAATATGAGGGAAGAAGGGAGGAGGAACCTATTGTATCTCTATCAGGGATATAGATGCTCAAATGGAAGAAAATTAATTCTTGAGTTTCCATGATTTAATGTTATTCAAATAGATCAAAATACAACCTATAGATGCTCCAAACATTTTCTAAAATCCTCATAACAAGGGTAAAATAAAATCACTTAATCACACATAGATCTGAGTCATGAGTATGTCAAGCATGTTTTATGTTGTAGTTAGGAGTCTCTTTTATATCTGTAATTAAATTACTTTATTTTGGTATGGTTCATGTTTGATTTAAAATTTATAACTAAAAGTTTTGGATTATCAAATACTTAGGAGTAATCCACTTGTAAGTCACCAATTATTGTAGTTAACATACCTCCATTATAATTTTTGGAATAGGGAATAACTATGAATTGTAAAAGTCCAATCCTTTTTATGAGCTATTCATTCAAAGATATATTACATGTTTCATCTAATTATTTCCATATATAAAATACAAGAAAATGTTTTTGATATTTCAGACTAAATTTTTAATTTATTTCATAGGTTTTATATCTGCAAAAGTTTTTTTGAACATGCACAATTTGGAATTTGGAATTTAGTATTCAAAAATTTCGTTCATAGGTTTGGCTCTTAAAAAATATTGCATTTCATCCTACACTTTTTACTCTTTGGATAAAGTCTTTATAGGTTTGCTTCAGAAAAATTGTTCAATATCTTTATATGATTTAATTTGGTCCTTAGTAAAAGTGTTAGGGAATCAGTCCTTCGACACATTGTTATCTATTATTTAATCTTCAGAGTTTTGGTATGTAGGTTCTATTTGCATTTATTTGTTCCTTACAACTTTATTACTTCAACATTTACTTGGAAATTTTTTAACTTCATTATTTGGTCTTCAAATTTTTTCTTCAGGATTTGAATTTGGGAGTTTACCTTTTAGGAAATTATTTTGGAACTTGTTCATTAAAATTTTTTGTCAGCCATTTTATTTTAAATATTTTTATCTAAGGAAAATGTTTTTGGTCTTTCTTGTTGGTAATTTTATATGGAATTTTGGTGTGGATGAGTATGGCCTTCAGTATTTATATTTGGAGAAAGTGTGCAATAGGTTTTCTCTAGGTATTGTCTGTGGGATGAATTTGGTCATTATAATTTATGTTCAAAATCCTTGATCATAATAATTTGTTAGTTCATTACCAACATAGACCCCAATTCCTGACTACTGAAATCCTACATGGTTCAACGAATGAATTAGAAGAAAAATACTTAACGACACTTATCAAAATATAATTATATGGCATACATGCCAAATAAAATGGAAAGGGTTACATTACACAAGTAAAGTGAGTTCATAGATATTGGACATTTAATGATTCGTGTACTATAATTTAATTTTAAATCTATGTCAATGAGTTGGGACTGTCGATGTGATCATTGATCACAAACAAACTTCAAACTAATTATTATTTTACAAACAAGTAGTAACCTACATGTTAATCATAAATGTGTATCTACTAAAGTTAATCTATCAAATTATAGGAACTAGTCATTGAGTAGACTAGTCAATTAAAAATGGTCTCTTTATCTAAATAATTTAGAGGAGTTTTTCCACTATCCCATTTTGAAATCAAGGACTCCACTAAGTAAACTAATACTATTTTTCACTCCATAATTTTAAATGATTAATACACTCAGTATTTGGCTATGGGATGCCATTGATGTAGTTTATATCCATGCTCGTGAGGATAGCCTAACACCAACATGAAGGAAATTGGTTCTAGATCTACTTCATCTCAAATGATAAGGGATATAGTTCATGTTGGCCAAGCCCAAAGTGATGTCATGAATAGACCTGATGCAGGATCTCTTCTTCATTGGCAAGGTGATGGGGGACACCTTCTTGCACCATTTAGAGCACAAGACCATCATGTCCTAAATATTTGGAGATGAATTTCAAAGGTATTTATATTTTTTAGTTCTATATGCTACTTATTATTTTCATAGGGTGGTAGGATGGAAAGAGAAATTCAATCAATAGAACACTATGTAAGTGGTTTATCCTTGTTGATAGTATCATCCAAAAATATAAGGACCTCATACTTATGTCCAAGTTCAAGATGGGGGTTCACATTGCGATGGCCCTCATAAGTAGGATTTATTTTTTTCCAATCATCCAATTTATTTTCCTAGAATGGGTTCCACTCTTAGACATGATGATGACCTCAAAATTGACTTTTTCCTTGAGGGAGATAATTAGCATTAGGATGAAGGATCAAGTTTTACATAAGGGTAAGAATTTTTTTGATGGCCACTTCTATATGATGTCTTACCTATTGGAAACTATGATGAGAATAATAAACATGCACTATGGGTCACTCTGGAGGCCAACTCTAGACTAGATAAAGAATTATATTTATGATTATTATTCATTCATGTATATATATGCATTTGACAAGAACATCAATTGCATTGTAAAGGATGTGTACCCATAGGGATTATAGGCCATTCATGAATCCCCATTGCTGAGAATATTCAAAATCTTTACAGACACATTGGCACCATAAGGCGATTATTAGCTATATCTAGATTACATAATGATTATGATTATTGGTAATAAGGTGAACCCGTTACATCTTCCCAAGTACATTCTAGATAAGGTAGTAGAATAAAAAATATAATTTTAGCTATGGTGGAGTTTAGATGAGGATTTAATGAAAAAGAAAAGTACATTATATGGACCTCATGTGATGATAGGCATAATGTGATGTACAATCTAGAGGCACTTTGGAGAATTCATAAAAATAAGAAGGCATTATTCACTACCCATATTTCCTCATAAGGATTGGGATCCTCATGGTAGAATTCAAAATCATATAAAGGGATTCATTATTCCATACCAACATGAGCCATATGATCATGTCTTTATATTAATGAATGATAAGGATGATTCCTATATCTTGGAAATGACACAAATGGAAAGATTGAGGGAAGAGCATCTAAAAATCATTCAAGAAGAGCCTCAATCTTAATTACAGATGCATAGCCTAGGATCCCACCTCCAAGAAAATTGGTTTCTTCATATTTCTATATTAACAAGCCTTCACAATCATCAGCAGGACAAGGAGAACCTTCTCAAGAATCTCCCAAAATATTGAAAGTTATCAATAAGGAGCCTAATAAAACTTAATCTAAAATTGGAAGAGGCAAAATTTTATTAATTATACATTTCCAAATCATTTTTTCCTTCCTTTTTTAACCATGCATCTGTATCACATAAATTCTAGAAAAGAAAACACTCATCATATATTTCCCATAGCATATACAACAAATGATAAATACATGTGCTAGAAAGAAATATATCCACAATTAAACATCCACATCAAACTACAAATCATTACATTAATATAAATATAAACATCAATATATATATATATATATAATCATGTGTTTTATACAAAATATAATAACTATATCTCTAAGATTGGGCTCCATCCTATCTATCATGTGGCCTATCCATATTACCCATAGATGCATGTGATTATTTTCTATAAATAATATGATATAATAAGGTAGTTTGAGATCTCAACCTAATAACCTATCCCTATATATTGGCCACCTGGGCCTACACCTATCTAAGTTGGATAGTGTTCTCCATGTGTGTCACTCTCTCCTATGATAGGTCCTACCATGCTTATGCATCTCCCTCTCCAACCCCCACCAATGTTTTTATTTGATCCTTTCATTCATGAAGCTACCTCATGACCTCTCCCACTAGTCTAAATAATCTTGCTTGGGATTGGGGTAGATAAAACCAAAGGATCATATAATATGGTTGGAATGCATGGACCCAACACCCTATCTAAAATGTCATGGTGAAAAACCATAACTAGGGATCCACATTTTATCTCCTCCACCTTAGGATATACAAAACCAAAATTAGATATACATTAGATCACCTATATATCAAAATCATTTGTATACCAAAATCATAATGCAGCTAGTGTCCTATATCAAAAATTAAAATATTTCTCACTAGTGTTGGTGTCACTAATCACTTTCTCTCCATTCACTCATTGATAAACTCTTATATAGGTTGCATCTACACTATTTAAAACTTATATGTTACCACTGGATCATGTTATGATCCTATCCTCATACGTGCCTTTATGGACCAACTATGTTTGAAGTGATTGTTGGGTCCTCATATGTTGTTGGTCATGTTTTAGTCTCCTAATGCTAATAATACCTTTGTATCTGATGTGGACATGGTGGTCATTATTAAATCACTTGTGGAACCTACTATACGTGTACATATACATCTATCACATCTCATCTATTGGTTCTACTACTAGCTACTACTGTGCTTGACTAGTTCATATTTTAGCATGTTGAGGCTTGATCACTGCTATCTCCATAGGTACCCCTCAACCATACCACTATATTGAATCTCTAGATTGTTATGCATAATAAGTAGACACTACTATATGGGAAACTAAATGGGGGAGTTATATTTATCCTAACAAGTGTTCCACTAGATGTAGGTCTACCCATGATGTGTAGTGGCCCATGATATACACCCATGCTAACCTTATCCCAATAGTCACCAAACTTAGCCACATAGTATTAGTGTGCATATAATAATTATAGATGATCTCCATTTATGTGATAATATATAATCTAGGTACAAGGACTATGACCTATGCTACATTGCCTTATCTTCACCTCAAGGCCCAATTCAACATGTAATCAATAACATGGGGTAACCAAACTAGTCGATACATGGTAAACCTCTCATATATCCATGAGTTAAACAACACCATAGGCCCTATGCTATTTTATCCAATGAATAACATCCCATACATATCATGTATGATCTAGAACTAGATGATAGCCCTAAAATAATAGAGTGTTCCTTAATCTAGTATAGATAGGCATAATGATATCACATTCATTGATACATTATTATCCAACTTGTAACATAACACTAATGTCATCACAAGTCGTATCACTACCTTTTGAATGTTTAGAATGGCCATAATATAATGTAAAGTAACCTTAGCCTCAAACTAGGATAAATCCTATCTAGGTATGTATCCCCCTAGGCTAGTGCTCAACTTTTATAAAAATCCTTTGGTGTATCAATGATCACTAACATCCCACCTATAAGAAGTCCAAGAAATGCATGGACATCCTCCAAAGTGGTACCCACCTCAATGGTGTCCCCATCCACCTCCCATAATTTTTTTTTGGTCAACCATTCCCATGCTCTTAGGAACATGACAATGAGATCAACACTAAATGGGATATATCTCATCTCCATAATTCCTCTAAATCCCAAACTTATTAGTCAAACTCTATGCATGTCAGTCAAATGATCTAATAAATTTGGTATCCATTATGCATCTATTAGGTGCCAATATATCCAAAATCTCTACAAAATATCAAATAACAAATGATATATTAAATATTTACATCATAAACAATCAAAATACATTCTTAAAAATTTAGAAATCAACCCCTTGGCTAGTTGCTTTGATTTAGTTTCCTATGTTTTTTGATTTTCCTATACAATTAGCCGATTTAATACTAAATCAACCATGTACCCATTTCATACTAAATTGACCCTATACCCATTAGATACTAAACTAACCTATTTTATACTAAATCATCCCTTCTTCAGATCTATCATATTATATTGACCCTATGGTACATAATCAACCCTCTTACACGTAGTATATCTGTCTTCTTCTACAAAATGAATCAGCCCTTTTGTATATAGTCATCTTTCTTTTCCTTACAAACTATGTTGGCCTACTACTATGCATTTAACCACCCTTAGAGTATTATGTTAGCCTAATGCTATGAATTCATTCCCCTATTTTATTCTCACCTTAAAAACTAAGTCCACTAGGTCGAGTCATTTTTTTCATTGCATTGATTTTTTTTACCATTTACCATAAATTCTGTAGGCATTTATTGCTTTGAATTCTTCATACCCTATATCCCATTTTAGCCCTAGTCTACATAAAATTTTCTTAGGTTTAATTTTAGTTCCTATCTTTTGTCCACAAATAAATTTTATATATTTAGCTAAATTTAAAATAACATTACTCAAAAAAATTAATATTCATAATTGCTTACCTATGCTATACTCGGTGCAGCTGCTAGGCATCCCCCCAGTCTTATATATCATCTCCTTAACATTACGGTTATCTAGTCTCAAACAAGGACCCTTAGATATTATTTCTAAAAATAGTAAAAATAATAAATGAATTAATTTTCACTCTATTCAAAATATTTACCTGTTAATTCTTTACCACCAGATTCCATATTTTGCTCATATATTTGTTTATAATGGATCTTATTCTAAACCATATGTTCTAGAATCCTAAAATTGTATAAAATATTCTCAAAATTACATGTATATTTTTTTTAAAAATTATTTTTCACTCTTTTTCACTAATTTTTACAAGTTCACTTAATGTTACATACATTGGACACCTTTAGATTTCTTTCATAGTATTATTTATCTAGAGTAATAAGGTAAGTAATCTTATGTATTTTTGAATTATGTCCTTTCATTTATCTTACTTGCTTCTTAAAATAATATATTTAACTCTAGTTTTGTGTGTTGCTATGTTCTTTTACTAAAACACCATCCACTATTACACCTATGTGACATGTGATGAGCTTCGAGTGGGTCATACGTGTACACAATATTTTTAAACTTTATCAATTACTGATGATTTCTCTCTTGTAGGAACCTATCGAGTCTCAATCTCCATGAGTCCATTACTTAATGGGTACATGAGGAAAGGGGTTGATAGAATAGTGGTGCTTCATAAGATGGTTGTCACTATACTACCACTTGATATCTACACAACCATCTCCTAAAACACTTCCCTACGCTTTTTATTCTTTCTTTCACACTCCTCTAATATTTTACCACCTTCATTATCCATTTCCTAATATTATAACCCTTTTTAATGGTTTATGTTACACTATCGACCCCATCGATCTTTTACTCAAATTGATAAAACTCATCTAGGGTTTAAGTCAACCCTTGGCTGACCTAAACTAAGATTTAATTTGTTTTTATCAATAATGATACATATTTGATTAGGCCCATCCTGTCAACTAAAATTTCAAAAAGGTTTAGGTTTAGATTTATTTATATATACACATCCATTTATGTTATTTATAAGAAGAGAATAAGAACAATATATTCCACATCTACTTAACCACCATTTTATTTAAGGAACATAGCTAGCCTAGATTTTATTTAGAGATATTGATCTTATCTTGTGGATAAGTATTTTGGATGCACAAATTTGTTTTGTAGCCTATATTTGAATTATCTTTGTTATCCTTACATACTGCAACCACTTCAAGCAAAACACCTTTCCCAAGGGAAATATTAAGGCTCAATCAGTTCATCTTCAAAGGTAAGTATTCCTAACTTTATTCCTCCATTTTTAAGAGTAGATAGATTTGTATTTGTGCTTCTCTCCCATGTATTAATATTTCATATACATTAAAGTGAGTATATATCTTTTACCCATGTTTACTTTTTATGTCTATTACCCTCACTTTTTTTCATAATCTTTGGTGAAAACTATATATTAGGGTTTCAAAGAGGAAATAAATATGTAGATTAGTCTCTTAGTTCAAAATAAGAAAACATAAGAACAACAATGCACTAAGACTAAACCCTCTTGCCTAAACACTAAAGGGGAGCATACCACAATAAGTAAAAGTATAACAAAAGATATGAATACAATAAGAAATATTACCTCCCTTTTCACACATGGTGAATATTTGCTAGCATATGAATTTTCATGCTCAGCTTATGATAATTTTAGTTTCTTAGAATTATGCATCCATGGAGGTAACATCTCTCCAATATCATTTGTGGCTTGGTGTTGAATATTTTGCACAATTTTTGCATAATAACTTTTATCTTAAATACTTTAATAAGGTATTCCTATAGAATAACCCTACACTCAAAGTATTATGTTTCAATGGTGTGGAACTTTTATTTATAGGTTAGCAACTAACTCTAACCATGGGTAGGTTCAATTAAATTCTAGCTTGGGTTGAGACAAAAGTAACCTTAGTTAGGTAAGTCTTACTTTAGGAGGGTTAAAGGCACTCATGAAATATTGACACCTCTATTTTTGATATTTTTGAGGCATGAAAACTCACTTTAGATATTTTTGAGGTGTGAGTCATATTTTTGAAAAGTTATGAGATGACAAATTACTTTATTAGCTCATTTAACTCTGTGACTTCATTTTTGGCTCAAATTCCTTTTTAGGTAATGAAACTCAATAATTTTATTTGGATTTTGTGTTTAGGGAAGTTAATTAGTATTTAAAATTTAATTATTCTTTCTTAGTACTTTTTAGCTTTTGATAATTGATTTGAATGCTATGAATTAATAGATTAACATGCCAAAAGTGCCAAATTACTAGGTTGTAGTTTAACTAGAATTAGAACTAGAACATGTTAGTAGTGCATATAGGTAAATACAACATTTAATCTATCCTTGTCATATTTTTGAGAAATTAAATACCTTGCATGGATGAATTTTGGTAATTTAGTTGATTTTTGGGCTAAAAATATGGTGTTTACTAGAAATTTAACTGAATGTCAATTTAGGCATGGAGGTGGCCAAAATTAGGTTTCTATGATTTTCCCCTATTTGAGAAGGTATTTCAAGACACATCCACAATAATTTATTTTCAAATAATGAAGTTGATAATGTGAATGGCTAATGCCATGAAGAATAGTTAGCAAGCCCTTGATGCCTCCTTGAGGGAGCAAATAGTAAAAATAGAATCATCAAATGTGCCCTCAAAATGAATAAAATGACATTATTTATATGGTAATAGGGGTGAGATTAATAGATTTCCCAAATTTAGTTATAAATAGTAATAATGATGAAGTCACTTATTTTCCAAAATCTAGTTATAAGAAGTAATGAAGGGTATGACACTAGTTTTCTGAAACATAGTTATAAGTAATGACAATGATGTATTTCGAAGTATGGTGGTAAGATGGATAATTATGTGTTATAATGTGGTTATAATTAGTAACCAAATGGAAAACACTAATTTTCATAAAGGTGGTTATCATCAATAAAGGAAAAACTATAAATATTGATTTTGCCCAAAGGCGGTTGTAACTAAGAATGAAAAGTGAAACATGTTGATTTTCCCAAAGGTGGTTATAATCAACAACACAAACATTGAAAAAGGGAAAAAACACATTTATAGCCTAATTGTGTGTTTTAAGATGAACATTCAAACAAATTAGGATATAGGCTAAGAAATCATGTTGTGAAATGGGTCTTATAGGGATGCCCAAAAGATGATGATGATAAAGGATAACAACACATTTATATCATAAATATGATTTCAAATTATAAAATTGAATAAACATGGGATATATGATAAGAAATCATGTTGTGAAATGGGCCTTAGAGGGAGGCCCAAAAATATGATATTGTTGAAGGATAACAACACATTTCTATCTTAAATGTGCATTCAAATATGTACGTTCTAAAAAACATGGGATACAAGATAAGAAATCATGTTGTGAAATGAGTCTCAAGAGGAGGTAGAAAAAGATAGTGTTGGCAAAGGATAACAACACACTTATAGCCTAAATGTGCATTTAAATATGCCTATTTGAATAAACATGTTATATAGGCTAAGAAATCATGTTTTGAAATGAGTGTCAAGAGGAGGCCCAAAAGGATAGTGCTAAAAAAGTATAACAACTCATTTCAAGACTAAATTTGAGTTCGAATATACATGATTGAACAAAAATGGGATATAGGATAAGAAATTGTATTTTGAAATATGTTTCAAAAGGAGACCCAAAAAGATAGTGCTAGAAAAGGATAAAAACATGTTTCTATCCTAAATGTGAGTTTGAAGATGCATGTTTGGACAAACATGAGAGATAGGCTAAGAAATCATGTTGTAAAATGAGTCTCAGAGGGAGGCCTAAAAAGGATAATGCTAGTAATGGATAACAACACATTTCTAGCCTAAATGTGAGTTCAAATACATATGTTCGAATAAACATGAGAGATAGGCTAAGAAATAGTGTTGTGAAATGGGTCTTAGATGGAAGCCCAAAAAGTTTGGGTTAAGGTTAGGAAATTTTATTTGTAAATTATCATCTTATTAGGTTGTAGGACTCATATGGATGCTTATGCAGATATACTTGTCTATATAAACTTGTAATAAATCATTTATTTCACTTGTTGATTACTCATGAGTTGAGGCATGAGTGAGGGTTGTTGGTTGGTTTGTGACCATCAAAGAGATGATACAATTACTATAAGAATTTTTTATCATTATTTAGCTTTAGATTTCAATATTATGCATGATAGTTATGGATAACTAAAATGGTAATATATACCCTGAGCATGCAAAAATTAATTTTAATGTAAAATCTAAACAATCTTGGAATACAATATGGATAATCAAATCACAAGTGTAAATGTAACAAATAAATCAAGTGCGATATGAAATAAAAAAATAAAAAAATTGACGTCCATGATATGGATAATCAAAACTTAAGTGTAAACCCAATTTATTAATCTTATAACAATTGAGGAACAAAATTCAAAATAAAACAAACAAGGAAAACAAAAATAAAGAAATAAAAAAAACAAATAGATAAAATTAAAAATAATTAAAAAAAACAAATACAACAATAAAAAAAACACAAAAAAAGACAACAATAAACAAACAAAATAATAAAACACACCAACAAACACACAAATGACTATTTAGGGGTTTTCTAGACATTGTTTCAATTTTTTTAAGAATTTTCTAGGCATCTCAACTTAATCATGTATTAAGAGACATAAAATAGTCCAAATCATGATATGGAGAGACTTTGATATAGGTTTCTTTAAAAATGGTGAGATCATTCAAACATAAATTACTTCTAAAATAGTGAGATCATGTTGAAGGGGTGATTGAGCTAACCTCAACATGAATCAATCACTGCTTACATGGTCTCATTATAAACTCAAGTCACTATAGTTATACCTACATAAAAGGCATATAATTAAGTATAATTAAGTTCTAGGTAAAAGGTAAATGATACTAATAATGATAAGGTGATGTGGTAATGCATGATAAAGGTGTTGTTTTTAATTTCCATATAGGTAGTTATAATTAGGAACTAATAATAATAAAGGATCAGTGGTAATAATTTTCCAAAATGTAGTTATAATTAATAGCACCAAAAAAGTTTAAAAATAAATTAAAGATGCATTTACCAAATCTATTTCTATACTACTTTCTTATACTGCCATTCGAACATGTAATTATGAAATACCTATTGGAACTAAATCTGTGATCAACCACTGAATGTGCCTAAAGAACATATGAATAGGAACCAAGGCCAAATGTGATTGGTAAGGTTAGATAAAAATAAATTATAAGAAAAACAGTAAAGGTATGGTATGAAATTGAGTAAAAGTCAAATAAAATGGTAAGGCAAATAGAAAGCCATAGTAAATGATTATGTTGTTTTTACTGATGTGGAGATACACATCCTAATTAGCATATGATACAAATAGAATGGATAATGGGCTCTATCGGTAATATGTTTTCCTCTAAGTGATAAGGTAGGGTAAATGGTAGGGTATGAAACAATTATAAGGTCAAGGAAAATTAAACAATTTTGTTGTTCTTATTAAAGGGGAGATACACTTCCTAATCAATATATGATATAATCAAGATGGTCAAATGTTTAAATTGTTATCCCACACCCATTATGAATAATTATGTTGTTAGGAATGTACTCCATATTTTAAATATATAATGATGTTGTGATCCTTATAGGTCATTGATTATATTTACTTCAAATGTCGAAAGAAGATGTCTTTGTTATTTCTATAAAGAAAAGTGTAGCCAAGAATGGTAAATACAGATAAATATCAGATCATAGGTCTGATTTGGTAATGTGATATAGGTTTGGAATGATTAAATGGATTATATTTGAATGTATAATGGTTAGACAACAAATGAAGATTGATATTTTTAGGTATACATAATGTTGTTGATTTCAAATTCAACATGATTTTGTTTGTGGTGGGGCCAAAGACTTTTGAATACGCTCATAAATGGAAAACCAAATTTCTCTTTTGTTTTGGCCTAAGAGATGTTTGGAAATGATTATAGTATATAATTTAAGTTGTTTTGATGTTATATATGATAATATATTCCTCAAACATTGAATAACTATTGTGCTAAGTGATCAGTGCCTTGAGGAGATTTTGACCAATTAATTTATCTTGATTTTCCCATAGTGCCTCCAAGAAGGTTTCACTAAGTAATGTAGACATTTGAGTTTGATTTTAGTATAGTGCCTCTAAAAAAGTTTCACTAGAAGATGATGAGTTTGAACTTTGATTGCCCCATGGTTTCTATGAAAAGGTTTCACTAGGAGATTATCCTTATTTTGTATGAATGTGTTTTTGTCCCTTTTGATATTCTATAATTGATATGTTTCCATGGATGCATTTCATAATGTATGATTTTTTTGGTCCTAATCAACACTTGTAGGGGGTGGAATGTTAATTTAGTGGATAAACTAGTCAGTGTTAATGACAAATATAATGGTAATGGAATGGGAAGAGTCATCACAATCCTCATAGAAGATACTATGACAACTTGTATCGATGTTGAATTAATCATCCTCAAAAATCATGGAAGGATCATAAATATATTCAAATTGATTTGTAAGGTGTTCGTAACTAATGTTGTAACAACCATGAATGTATTCTAATTATGAACATGAGTCTAAATCAAGAGAGTCTAAATTTAATGTTGAAACTAATGTTGATTATATTATTGATGCTAAATCTCATATCAATTAAAAAATAGAACCGGAATCTAATTTTTATTCATCTTCGATTGTGGATGCTACTACAAGGATGTAATTTTGAATTTTTGGTAGTGGAAAGGTAACAACCTATGATGGCATAATGGGATCTTTAAGAATAGATTAATTCAAGAAGGTTTCGACATAGACTAACTCATCTATGCTAATACCCTCTAAGAGTGGGGTTCTAAGGGTGACCCAAAAAAATTGGATTGTGAGAGTGAGAATCCTCAATGAGGGGAAAACACCAAGAGAAAAATTCATAAAGACTAGCTTGTTAAAGGGAGGATCTTTAAAAATAGGACAATGATTAAGATTATTATATATCCATAGGTGGTTATAATAATTAAGAAGTGACTCAACAAATACTTTCTTATCAAAGTGAGATTCCTCAACTAAAGTGAAAGGATAAAAAGGTGATACATCATAGGTTGACTCATAAAAAATAGGTGTTTCAATGAAAACATCATGAATTTGTTGGTTTTCTTGGCCTTGGTTTATACTTGGTTGTAAAATATCAGTTTGAAACACATATTGGTCTTCAGATCATGGCTATTTAATAGGTAATGATTGGATATGTTGGATCTCAATGATTGGCATGGATTTTTTAAAGTGGGTAAGGTTGGCAATGGGTGAAGAGTGATCGGTGGTTGAATAATGATCTCTGTTGACAAAATTTGACTTCAAGGTCAAATTTGGACCCCTATAGGTAAAAAAATGGTTTTTAAGATGTTTTATGGGTCTAACACTATGTCATAGGGTGTATTATAATCTATGTTATCTACTTTAATGTCATTTTAGTCTTAGTATTAGTCTAATTAGTCAATTTATCCTTTTGAGTCATTTTGAAGGTCATAAAATAGAATTAAATTTGTTTTGTATCATAATTTTGAATTTTGAAGGTGTAAAAGGCGTGACATCACATTCTATGTATCCTATTATGCCTTAATCTACTATTTATAATATAAAAGTGACATGTTCTTTAGAAAAAAGAGTAATTTTCTTCGGAAAGGAGAAGAGTTTGGCACTTCTACGACCTATAAGGAAATGTGACACATGAGATAAGTCCATGAGATGAATATTAATCCTCCTTAGATCCATTTCCATCCTTGAATTACTATGGTAAAATTATTCTACTTCTTTTTCACCTTCCTAGACACACAAAACCAATCAACAGGTTTATGCTTAGTCCAAATAGTTAGAGAACATCTAAGTCAAACTCCATTGTGTAGTGAAAATACACTTAGAGATATTAATTTCCATAATTTTTTTTTGAATAATTGTTCATTTTCTTTAAGAACCATCCTCATGAAGATGGCATATCTAATTTGCTTACAAATACGTGAGCCTTATAGGTTTTGCTCTTGTTTGGAAGATTACATACAATCCAACTATTGGGATTGATTAAAGAGGATTTTGAACTAATAATATAATTCTATCCATGTTTTTTAATCATTTAAAAGTGTTTTTATGGGATAAGTATCTAAGATTGCAAGTGCAGACACTTTTTTGTGTAACAAGTAGGCTTATAACATTTTCAAGATTCTCATGCTTTGGTAGTGATTATAGGGGGTGTAAATAATGTAATTACCATGTATCCAACATATTAATATTACCCTCTTATTTAAATATTATTTTTCTAAGGTAGTCTTCTTAGATTGTATTCATATGCAAGAAACATAGTCACATTGGCTTACATAATCAATTTTTTGCTTGTTCTTCACTATAACCATGGTACTTGAGGAGCATCACATTGAAATAGAGTGAGATATACTATTTAAAGTTATAAAAAATAATTATTTTTCATTTCAAGACCATGTGAATATATCAATTTACTTGAATGGAAAATGTATATCCCCTGTCTAACTCATACTTACTGCCTATGCATGAAAATCAACACCTATAGGTGGTGTTAACAGGAGGGTAAGAATACCAAAATGGATTTTTTGACATTGTCTCAAGTATTTCATGATTATGGAGTTTTGTTTTCAGTATTTACAATGTATAATATCTCATTTAAGGTCATACAAAATATAATTACCCACACTTGCATATACTGCCTACATAGTGAAATAACCACTTAGAAATTACCTTAACAGAGAGTGAACGAGTCACTTTAAATTGTTTAAGAATATGATGAAACCATTACTAAAGTATTGGTGTGTTAATTATATCATGACATACTCATTCGAGATTTTATATTTCTCTAAGAGATGGAAATCACCTTCCAAGGATCCAATGACAATATTTTGGGACATTTTCCCCAAAAGTCCAAAATAGAGCCCTAAAGAATTCTAGTGAGGGTCATATAACAAGATTTTCAAAGGATTTGATCCATATTGATGATAAAATTTTGTAGTATAAATATAGGATAATAACTTTAAAATTTTTTGAGGGTATATCAATAATGAAAGGTAGAATCTTGAGAGCCCAAAGTTGCACTTTTATACACTAGTTTTGGGTAGTGAAACCTACAAGATTTTGAATCTTTGGGAATTTTTTTTTTACCAAATTGGTAATATAGACAATTAATTTTTTTTTAAATAGTCATAATTTTTTTTAAAATCACATCAGTGACTTGGAAGAATCCTAAAGTGGAATGCCATGCTCAGATGCTCATCTACATGTATAAAATGACCTAGAAAGGCCACCTATAGCTAAACTAAAGTGCAAGTTTGAGAGAGTGTTTCTCTCTCATGGACATAGATATTGGTGTGAGCCTTGTCTAAAATTAAAAACAAGATATATAGGTTACTATATTGATTTTTAATCAAATAAAAACCTTTAGATGGACCCCATTTGACAATATGCACCTACCACTAACTGTAGATGATTGTATAAAGCGGTGAGAAATGAAGGTGATGATTATTAGTGTTCATATTGTCCAAACATGAGTATATAGGTTAAATAACTTATAAATGGTATTATAAGGTGTTAAAGAGTCTCATTAAACATTTTTAAATCTAATCCATTGAAATTTTCCTATAGGTGACCCCCTGGAAGGCAAAAAACATAGTTTACTGTAATGAGACAAACATTGAGCATGTTTGGTGATTAAGAGTGTGGGAGTGCATAAGGATGATAAAAAAAGTTGAAATAAATTTAAAATGGTATTAATATAATAAAAATATTCATATAATCACTATAATTAGTACTTAAACATGCATGGTCACCTACAAGTACACTATATTATGTTAAACTTAGTCTTGAGAGTTCAAGGTATATGAAGGGTACATGGAAGGTCAGAGTGGTGAAAAAATATTGGAACATCTCCAGAATGATAATTAAAAAATTTATATATTTTTAAAAATATAATTAAATTATATAGGATGGTATCTAATAGAGCATATATAGTTCACACCAAAACATTGTGCATAGTCCCCATTTTTGCATAGTCTATCTTGAGTTTTATTGAAGTTCAGGCGTATATTGATAAGATAAAGGTATAAAATTTGGTATATTTAATATTTAAAACTTTTAAAACACTATAAATCATCCAAATGGTTTGATTAAATAGGGTAAGTACCCTTTAGTTTGTCTCAGATATAGGGTACTTGCCCTTGTACATAAAACCTACAGTTTTGGAAATATGAGATAAAAGGATGGGTCAAGAGTTGGGTGAACATTGATAGAAGGTGTGTGGAGTTATATGAAACCTATAAAAATATAATATAATAATAAAAAATTGGTTAAAATCAACATGTGGTCCAAACCCACAAGATTTATAGTCAGGCTTATGTAGGCAAGGTTTAGGCCTAAAGCCAAATGGGGGTCCAATTTGACTTACATCTCTTGGTAGGAATCCTAAACTATTGGAAAAAAATTTCAAGGTAACTATAGATTTACATAGGATATTTAAATTAAATTTAATCAATAAAATAATCATTTTGAGCTTTAATACAACTCATGCCTACTAGGCATGGTTAGGTCTAAAGTTCAAATGATAGGATACTTTCACTTTTATATCTTAGTGAGCCTTATAAAAGGTTGGAACATGTTTATAGGATTAATTTTTGGTTTTAAAGATTGTGGAATGAATGATAAACCATAACAAAAATCACTTTTTTCTTACAGATAATTTAAGCATGCAAGAAATGAGAAAACAAGCTCAATATGACAACTTGAGATGGTCACATCTCCCTTGAGGATATGCATGGGAATGTAAGAAGTTTAGAGTTGTTTATAATGGTATTCAACCTTGTATTTATATAATTTTTTTGTAGTTCCAATGTCATGGTTTTATGAACAAATCCTAAGATGTTAAAACACTTAAAACCCTTGCTAAACCCTTGAAATGACCTGATTAGGAAGATGAAGCTAGAGGGCTTCCAAATGGAATGAAATGGAAATTAAAGTATTCAAAACCTAAAAAATACTCTCTAAGTGTCACCTCCATTGACATGATTTATATAAAATCTTTATGGATAGGGTACATAACTACTTCTTTTGACTATTGTATGCACTATGTAGGTTTTATACACTTTCAAGGGATGAAAAAAATTTGGGAGGAATATATAGACTTGGGATAACCCCTATTTTCAATTTAGTACTTAAAAAACTATCCTATGTTTGCCTACTAGAGATCTCATCTTAGCCAGTCAAAACTGGCATAATTAACATGATGGTGAGAAGTGTGAGAACTTCTATTAGATGGATTTTTAAGGTTTACCTAAGTAGTCTAAGGCCATGGATGGTATTTATAAGTGTCATAAACTCCATAAAATGTATTTTCATGGAAAACTAAAGCCTATTTTGAGGCTAACTGTGAGGGGTGACTGAAAGAGGAGTTTCTTTAAGTTCAGGTAGTGATAGCTCATTTCAGAAAGGTTCCAAACAACTAGGACTGAAACCAATCCATGGAGAGGCATGTCTAAAAGACTTCCCCTACATTAAAATAATCACACATATCCCTCATTAATTTTTGTATTTTTGAATAGAGGATAATAATGAAGGCAATTTTCTAAGCCAACGAAGGAAATTTCATGCAATTGTTCATGAGTTTCATGACTTGAGAAGCCATTTGCCTCTTCTACCCTTGCATGACTCATTTAACATATTATCATCATTCATATTTAACTAATTTTATAATATTTACAAGTTTATTTGTGACCTTTGGGCTTCTATCTTATTCTCTCTCTCTCAATTTATACAACAACTATCTATTTTGGCCTTTATAAATTATGTTCCACCTAACTATAATGAAGCCTTGCTCATTTGCATAACATTTGATCAATAAAACTAATGATTTTTACCTCTTACATTTTTATTCATAGTGTTTTTACTTGGATGATTGGTCTTAATTAGTGATAACTATGATTTCCTTAGCATGTTGTCTCATTCTCTCACCTATTTACTGTTGGAAAGCTTCTTCTTGTAGGGCATGTGAAGTGTTTTATGATGTTTCAAGGTTTATTTAGTTACTCTATTCAAATATTTCCATTATAAGACTCTTTTCTATTCCTCTTATCCTAAACATTCATCACAACCTCCTAATTTAATATTGATGTGAGAAGATATAGATTGGAGAAGTGTATGTTTGGTTAGTCCCTTGTTCTCATGTGTAACATCAAGTTGGTTGGTAGTCATAAACTAATTCAATGTATCACCTCCCTTAGGATAGTTTTATTTTATATTTATATCTAACTTTTCCCTCACAATTTTAGGTGTAGTAGTGATTTACAAGTGGTACATTAACGGAGCTAGCCCTATCTAGAGATTTACATCATTCATAGGCTCACCCACAAGATAGAGGTGTTTCCATTATGCCACTTGGATTAGGATAGCTCGGACATCTCCTCAAAGGGTGAAAATACAAGTGATAAAAATTTTTGACATGCCTAGTGGGAATCTTGGTCCAAGAAGTTGAAATATTTTTAGTGTTGTCTTTCAACACATCAAGGTTTGGAGGCATCTATCTAAACATCAATGATAATTATAAGATTACGTCAGTTGGTCAATAAGCCTAGGTATTCCTTTCAAATATTTTTTATAACCATTACTTGTGTTATTTCTTCCTAATGAAGTTTCATGGTTGACCTTAGTGTTGAGTACTATTTTACACAAGTTGGTGAGACATTTTAAGATTATGACATTCCTTATCATATTTTGTGTGAATATTACCAACCTTTTATGATTCCTATCAAATACAACATGAATCTTATCAGCCATGTTATGATTTTTATCAACCTTATAACCAACCTTCTCAATATCTTGCTCCTCCTAATCAACCTAGTCATTTCTCAAGTCAATCTATTTCCACTTTCAAGCAAACTGTCTTGGGCTATGAGAAGTACATGATAAATCATAACACACAAAGAGGACATGATCTATATATTCCTAGTTATTTCATTCATAAGGTGAGAGATACATTAGAGCTGGTCAAAAGATAGTGGGCACCTATTGAGAGAGCCAATTGGTAAATACTCACAAGTGAGATTCTAGATGTGAGTGGCCTAGTTTCATCCATAGAAGATAGGCTAAAAATTCATGAGATGTAGTCTCAACAAACATATCAACCTTCATATCCACTTCCCCAAGATTGTTATCAGTCCTAATTGACCCCTATTCATGAGCCCAACCAAGATTAATAAAGCCATCTTTTTCCCAATCAGTTGGAAGAGAGAGTTGGGAAGACAAACCTTATTTTAGAAGAAAATATTGATGGACAAATTGATTTGGCCAATACGTAGATGTATTAGTCCATATCATCAAAAAAGGAAGTGTAATTTAAGACCTCATTTCCCTCTCCTATTACATCCCCACCTCAAGAGGAGACCTTTATATATTTGATTCCAAGTTGGAGACAAGGTGGAGGATCCAAGCCTAAAGATATTCTAGGTTTCTTGAATACTCCATCCACTCCTCAAGTTACATCACTAACTCATGAAGATACTCCTAATCCTAACCTCCTAAGCTAGATTAAGGTAGTGGAATAATGGGGAAAGAAAGAAGTTAAAATACAAGATAAAGAGTGTGAAGTTGAGAAAGTGCTTGATCTTATGCAAGTCTCTACCACCCTTCCTCAAGAGACCTCTTGTGTTATATTTAAGTCATATTTTACTCCTTATCCTCATGAATATTCTTATTAAAGTCAAGAGAGACTTTTCAAAGAGAGCATAGTTAAGGAAATTAAAGAGTTAGATACAAGAATGAAATTACTATGTCAAGGTGTGATGGAATGTTTAGACCCAAAAGAAGATCATATGACTAAACACACCCCATATAACATTTCTCAAGAGAGTTCTCAAGTTGGATAATATTTAAATGAAGTTATTGTCAAGTTGAAAAAATATAACCAAGCTATTTTAGCCTAAGGTATACCTACCCTTCCTCTAGTACTCTAGAAAGAATCCCCTATAATGCATTCTCAATCTGATATTAAGTCTTATGTTACACCTTTACAAACTAGTTCATCTCTTCCTCACCCCATCATGATTTGCCTTGATAGACTTGTGGTGTGGGAACCTAAATAAGAGCACATGGTTGAGTAAAATTCATAAATCTTGTTTGAAGAATGTGTATCTCCTTGGCAGCCTCATTGGGATAGGTCACCTAATTTCAAGATGCATAATCTTGGAATCACCAAGAAGGAGAAGGAGATTGAATATTTTGTATCATTTGAGAATTAAAATCATATTATGAAATTTGAGATACAACTTGAGAGCCCTTAAGTGGTCCTAAGTGCTAAAGAAGAGGTGAGTCCTTATGTTGAATCTTATTATTTAGTTGATAATTAAGAATGCCATCTTTATGTCAAAGAATAAAACTAGGATGAAGTCATTTTTTATTCTAAAGAATAAGATTAAGGAGCTTATCTTGTTGTTCCAATTCATGATGTTGATAAAAAATAAGATGAGGACTTATGGTAGCAGTTTGAAAACATTTGCAATGAGTTTGAATCTCTTAAGGGGTCTACAATTTCATTAGATATGATTACAAGTGATGGTAAGAAAGATTATTTTTTTCAAAATTTCATAGAAGATATAAAGGAAAGTTCACCTTAGCCTTTAGAGGTCAAAATAATCTTCTATTGACCTCAATCTTCCAAGGAACAAGAAATCACTCCTCTTGAAATCATGCCTATAAAGAAGATGCAAATTAATCATGAGATGAAAAGTGGGAAAAAATATGAGGTATGTGTATAAGTCCAACATTAATAATTTTACATTGGAGACCTATTTTAAGATGGTCTATTTGATAGCATAAGAAATTAAGTGCCAAGAAATAGGTTTGATCTGTCAATTATCCAATCCAAAGAGTAACATGCTTAGCACTATGATTCACCTCATGAAGAAGAAGATGCAAGAAAATTTGTTTTTGATCCTCAAAAGGATGTATGCTTAGTTTCTAGTTGTGCATAATAGTTTGTTTTATGATTTCCCCAAGTGCTTTGAGCACATATCTGTGTGTCTTGTTAGTTTGTTTGATTGGTTTTGTGTGTGCCCATTATTTTGTGTGGTTGAGGTAGTCATGTGGTCTTATCTTGATATAATATTTTGGTCAATGGTCAAATATATCCTTATTTTATTTCATTCTTCAAATTACTCCCTAAGCCTAACGAACTGATAAGGCTACTGATCTTTAGTATAATAGGCATATTACCCCTATGAGTCACCATTTTGTTAACAAAATTTGATTTCAAGGTTAATTTTGGACTCATACAGGTAAAAAATTGGTTTTTCGATGTTTTATGGGTCTAATAATATGTCATATGGTGTATTATAATCTATTTGATTTACTTTAATGGCATCTTAGCCTTAGTATTAGTCTAATTAGTCAACTTGTCCTTTTGAGTCATTTTGAAGGTCATAAAAGAGTATTGAATGAGTTATACAGCCTCCTTGGGAAGTGTTAAAGTGTAAAATGGGTGATTTCATGTGAATTTTATCCTATTATGCCTTAATCAACTATTTTTAACTGAGAAGTTGTAGGTTCTTTAGAAGAAAGAGTAATTTTCTTAGGAAAAGAGAGGAGTTTGGCACTTGTACAACCTACAGGGTAAGGTGAAACATGGGAGAAGGATGTGAGATAAATATTAAGATTATTTATATCCATTTACATGTTTTAACTAATTTGGAAGTGTCAAAATTGGGATAGAACCATTTTGTTTTTTCTTCCCCTTTTTAGACACACAGAACCAATCAAAAAGTTTATGATTTGAACAAACAGTTGGAGAACTTCCAATTAAAAAACATTTTGGAGGTAAAATTACACTCATATATATTAATTTATATAAAAATATTCTGAATAATGGTGGTTTTTTATTTATGAACTATCCTCATGAAGTTGGCATATCTAATTTGCTTGCAAATTTGTGAACCCTATAGGTTTTGCTCTTGTTTGGATAATTTTGTACAATCTAGATGTTGGGATTGATTAAAAATTATGTTTAATCCATAATATAATTATCTCCATATTTTTTTATCATTTAAAATTGTTTTTATGAGATATATATCTTATATTACAAGTGAAGACACTTTTCTATGTAATAGGTAGGCTTCCACCATTTTAAGGATTCTCATGCTTTGTCAATGATTCCAATGGGTGGAGATAAGTTAATTACCATGTATTAAATGAAACATTTTTCCCATACTCTTTATATCTTCATTTTCAAAATTAATCTTCATAGTTTATAGTCATATGTAAGAAACATAGTCACATTGGAATGCACAATCAACTTTCTACTTGTTCATGGTTGTAACCATGGTGCTTGAGGAGTGCCATGTTGAAATGGAGTGAGAGATCATATTTAATGTTTTTAAACATCATGAGGTTTCATTTCAACACAATGAGGATATATCAATTAACTTTAAGGGAAAATTTATATCCATTGTCAAGCTCATACTTACTACTTGTGCATGAGAATGGCCACCTACATGTGGTGTTAATAGGAGGGTAAGAATACAAAAATGTAGTTTTAGACCTTGTTTCAGGTATTTCATGATGGATTTGTGTTTTTAGTATTTACAAGGTATAATAACTAATTTAAGTTTGGAAACAAACTAATTTCCCACACTTGTAAACACTGCCTACATAGTGAAATAACCACCTACAAGTTATCGTAGTAGAGAGTTAAGGAGTCACTTTGGAGTGTTTAAACATAAGATGAAACCATTAATAAAGTATTGGTGTATTAATTATATAATTCTATACTCATTTTAAATTTTATATTTATATCATAGTTGGAAACCACCTTCCAAAGATCCAATGATAGTATTCAAGGACATTTTCCCCAAAAGTGTAAAATAGAGGCCTAAAGCATTCTAGTGAGGATCATATAACAATGTTTTCAAAGGATTTGATGCATATTTATGATAAAATATTGTATTATACATATATAAAAATGAATTTAAAAACTATTGAGGATAGATCAATAATGGAAGGTAGAAGCTTTAGAGCCCAAAGTTGCACTTTTATACATTGATTTTTGGGTAGTGAAACCTATAGGATCTTGAATCTTTGGGCAACTTTGTTTTATAAATTCATAAGTTATACCATGTAACTATGATTTACGATTCCTAAAAAGTTTTAAAATTACATAAATTAATTATAATAATCCTAAAGTGTAATTTCATGGTCAAATGCTCATCTACAGGTATAGAATCACCTAGAAAAGGACACCTACATCCAAGCTAAAGAGCAAGTTCGAGAGAGTTTTTCTCTCTTGTGGACATAGAGCTTGGTGTGAAATTTTTTGAAAATGAAAATAAAGAGGTATAGGTTAGTATATTGAGTTTTAATAAGATAAAAACCTTAATATTCACCCCCATCCCCCCCATTTGACAATATGCACTGACAACCAATTGTAGATGATTGTATAAGGCAGTGAGCAATGAAGGTGATGATTCTTAGTGTTGGTGTTGTCCAAACATGAGTGTATATGTTAAAATAGATAATAAACTGTCCTATAAGGTGTAAAATATTCTGATGTAACATTTTAAAATCCAATCCATGCTAATTTTCATACAAGTGACCCCCTCAAAGGTAAAAAACATAGTCTACTATAACTAAGACATACAGTGAGCAAGTTTGGTGATTGAGAGTGTGGGAGTGCATAAGGATGAGAAAAAATGTTAAAATAAATGTAAAATGGTATTAAAATATTAAAAATATTAATCTAATCCCTATAATCAATACTTAAACATTTATGATCACCTACAAGTATAATATATTGGAGCAAATCACAGTCAAATGATATAACTCAAACTTGAGAGTTCAAGGTATATGAAGGGAACATGTAAGGTCAGAGTGGTGAATATAAATTATAAAATATCCATAACTAAAATTATAAACTTTATATATTTTTGACAACATAAATAAATAATAGAGGAGGGTCTCTAATCCATCATACATAGTTGACACCAAAACACTGTGCATAGTCCCCCTTTTCGCATAGTTAGTCTTGAGTTTTGATAAAGTTGGGAGGTAAATTGATAATATAAAGGGATAAAATTTGATAAAGATAATATTTAATACTTGGATAATACTCTAAAATATCCAAATTGTTTGATTAAATAGGGAAAGTACCTTATGTTTTGTCTCAAATAAAGGGTACTTCCCCTTGGATATAAAACCTACAGTTTTGGAAATAGGAGATAAAATGATGGGTTAGGAGTTGGGTGAAAATTTATAGAAGTTTTTTGGAGTTGTATGAAAATATAAAAGCATAAGATACAAATAAATAAGGGGTTAAACTAAATATGTGGTCCAAACCCACAAGATTTGTAGTTAGGCTTATGCAGGCAAGGTTTAGGCCTAAAGCCAAATGGGAGTCCAAATTCACTTAAAATCTTGGTAGGAATATTAACCTATTATAAAATGTTTTAATGGTTACTATAGATTTAAATAGGATATTTAGATATAGGGTAATGCATAAAAAAGTCATTTTGAGCTTTAAGACAACTCAAGCCTACTAGGCATAGTTAGGCCTAGAGTTCAAATGATAGGACACTTTCACTTTTAAATCTTAATGATAATTATAAATAGTTATAACATGTTTATATAATTAACTTAGAGGTTATAAATATTATTTATTGAATTAAAAACCACAATAAAAGTCACTTTTGGCTTAAAGATAATTTAATCATGCAGGAAATGAGAAAACAAGCTCAATAGGCCAACTTAACATGCTCACATCTCCCTTGAGGCTATGCATGGGAATATAATAAGTTTTGAGGTGTTTAAAAGGGTATTTAACATTTTATTTTTGGATTTCTTTTGTAGTTCCAATGTCAGGGTTCTATGAACAAAACCTATGAGCCTAAAACACTTAAACTTGATAAATCCTTAGAAAGACCTGATTAGGAAGATGAAGCTGGAGAGCTATCCAAAAGGGATGAAATTTAAATTAAATTATCATAAAATTTTATATAAATCTCTCAATCTCCTCTCTATAAATATGATTTGTACATAATCTATATGGATAGGGTACATAACTTCTTCTTCTGACTATTTTGTGTATTGTGTAGGTTCTAGGGACTTTCTAGGGATGAAACCAATTTTTTGAGGATGATATATACTTGGGATAATAATTAATTTCCATTTAATACTTATATAAATCCTAATTTTTCTGACCATATCTCTCATCTTAGCTATTCAAAACTAGCATAGTGGACATGATGGTGAGAATTGTGAGAACTTCAAGTGGATGGCTTTTTAAGGTCTACCTAAGTATTCTAAGGTCATAGAGGGTATTTCCAAGTGTAATTCACTCCCTACCATGTATTCTAATGTAAAAATGGAGCCAATTTTGAGGCTAAGTGTGAGGGGTGACTGAAAGAGGATTTTTTTAGTGCAAGCAATGATAGCTCATTTTGGGAAGATTCCAGATGACCAAGACTAAAACCAATGCATGTAGACACATGTTATAAATAATTCCAATTTAATCCAATAATTATATATATCCTTAATTAGTTTTGGGATATTCAAATAGAGGTGAATAATGAAGGTAGTTTTCTAAGTCACCAAAGGATATTTCATGCCACTTTTCATGAGTTTCATGACTTTGGAAGCCACTTGTCTCTTTTAACCTTGCATCGTTCATTAGACATTTTATAATCTTGACAAGTGTCCTATGACCTTTGGGATTCTCACTTTTTCTCTCTCTCTCAAGTTTTATAAGAACTAGCCATTTTGGCCTTTATAACTTATGCTCCACCTGAGTATGGCAAAGCCTTGATCATTTTCATACCATTTGATCAATAAAACTATTGATTTTTACCTCTTCCATGAAATTTCATAGTGTTTCTTAGTTGGATGATTGATTTTTCTTAGTGATAATATGATTTCCTTAGCATGTTGTATTTTTCTCTGACCTATTTGTAGTTATAAAACTTCTTCTTGTAGGACATGTGAAGTGTTTTATGATGTGTCAAGGTTGATTGAGTTAGTATATTCAAATAGTTACATCTTAGTCCTCTTATTTAGTCCTCCTAGCCTAAAGATTCATCATAACCTCATAATGTAATATTGATGTGAGAAGATGTAGATTGGAGAAGTGTATGTTTGAAGTCCTTTGTCTCATGTATAACATGTAGCTAGTTGGTAGTCATCAAATAATTTGGTGTATCACCTGCATTAGGATAGTTTAATTTTAGTTTTTTGTCTCCCTTTTACCTCACAAGTTTATGTGTAGTAGTTATTTACAAGTGGTGCATCAAGGGAGCTAGCCCTATCTAGAGATTTACCTCATTCTTAGGCTCACCCACAACTTAGAGATGTTTCAATTATGGCACTTGGATGATGAGAGATGAGATATCTCCTTAAAGGGTTAAAATCCAAGTGAAAATAATCTCTTTCTAAATAGGCTTGTCTAATATTGTATTAACAAAGACTAGATGTGGGTCTAGGATTGTAATTATTTTCAAGCTAGTTACAATTATGTAACCTTCTTGGGAGAATGAGATACCATATTTGGAAGGGTATGAAATGTTAATGAATGGGTGCTTTAGATATTTGTCGTTAATGGAGGATAAAGGATGAAGGCCTGAAATGGTAATCCTTAGGAGCTATGAAACTTGGTTTCTAACATAGGCCAATGTTTGTAGGCCTAGATAAGAATGGGATGTCAACAAATAATTTTCTTAAGGGTCATGAATTTGTTCAATGTATAGAATGTTATAAGGTAGATATATATTTATCTCATAAGCTACATCATTATATGACTCTTGAACAAAAGTTTCATGCCTTTGTTCAATGTATGGAATGTTATAAGATAGAACGAGATGTGTCTCATAAGCTACATCATCATACAAATCTTGAACAAAAGGGTCATTGGTCATAAAATTCATGCGTACAAGATTATAAAAGATCCTACTACATGTGTATTGAGGTAAGTTTGAATCCTTAGATAGGTCTCATGAAAAATAAAGGGTATAAATGTAACAAACAATTCAGATTCAAAAAGGGCCTTTGTCTTTGTAAAAGTGACACAAAGGGAGAAATAACTAAACTATGCAAAAGAAGGAAAAAATAAAAGAAAAACCAATATAACAAAAGGATAGTAATTTTCCCAAAGGTGGTTATAATTAACACCAAAATTAACACAAATTTTCAAACTTAGTTATGGCTAGAGTACTAATTAGCTCACAAATTATTATAATCAGTCACAAGAGTGTCCAAACAAAGTAGAAAAATAATGAACTAAGATCAAGAGACAATAATGATTTTCCCAAACATAGTTATAATCATGTTAAAATAAGGCTAGAATCAAAAACAAAATAATTGAACAAGAATTAAAAATCAAACTAAATTAAGTAAATTGGCTCAGATGACACTCGGTAATTGGCTCACATAAGACTTAAAGTTTTACTCATTAAAACTATATAAATAAAGGGACTAGGACACTCAAATGATTGGCACAACAAATTAGAAAATAGGAAATGGAAATAATGTAGCTCAAAAGGATGCTCTAATAAAGGCACAAAGTATATAATAAATGCTAATTCTATCCAAGGGGTCTTTAGATCAAATGTGAAACCAACCCAAGTAACACAATCCAAATATAAAATGAAGACAAGCTAAGCTAAAATTAGATGAGGCTTCAGTATGAACTTGACTGGTTTAAGATTTTTTAATTTGAAAGGTTTTGATTTATATTTAATGTAAGAAAAGAATCTAATGTTTTAAGGTAAAAGGCTATACCAAAATGGGCAGCATTTCTATGCATTTCAAATAAGAGATATATAACAAAGGTTCAAAACTTTATTTTATAAGAGATAAGAGATGGGAACAAATTTCACAGTGTAATGATGTGCTTTAAAATAATTGACATAAAAAACTATTTTTACAAAAATATCCAAGGCAAAATTTTAAAATTAAATGAGTATCATATCAATGCCCCATGTAAATATGATACATACAAATGGGTTTTGAACAAACTTCCAAGGAACAAAGTGCAACATGAATTGATAAAGTAACACTTCTTAAGCCAAAGGCATGTAAAACATAATAAGAATGTTTTAGACTTGTTCTGACTTATTTTTTACAAATAAAATAGTTTTAGTTCTAATATAATGTAATTAAAAAGAAAAAGACTCAAAAACACCTAAGTGTATTATCTTAATGCTAAAAACTTAGTGGATTTGTACTATAAAATTTTGTCTATATACTCCTTAGGAGGAAATAATTTTTAATCCAAAAATTTAACTAAACATGAAAATTAGGGTTTTAGGCCCCTCCTCTCTCAAAAATTTGCATGCTGACATGGAACTTTGGACTACTCACCCCACATTGACACTATATCTATGGTATGTGGGATTTATCTAAAACTATGAAGTATTACATGTATCAAATGGTCTCATATGTGTGGTTAACAATATGTCACAACACTTTAATTAGATATGCATTAGCCAGATTGTTTTGAAAATATCTTTTCCATTACAAAACCACTACATCCATCAATTGCTCAGTGTAGTGTCATGTCCAAGTTAAACCTATGTTCTAAGGTAGTCTCTTACTAAGGGAACTTGTTTAACTATTAAAATAAGCATCTGAGTAAGTTGACCTCAATTTATATACCCCTACCATGGATTGTTGTCGAAATGATGTGATGAGATTAATTCCCAGGACAACTCTTCCCTATAGAACCCATGAGAAGGTTATGAACTCCTGCACACAAGATAAGATGCAAGAAATTAAAAAATGTAAAACTTTACAGTCATTTTGGGGATCACTAAAATCACTCCAAATTTTTTGAGTGCCTTAGAAATTTCATTTAACACTTTTTAAAAAGTGAAAAATCAACAATTGAAGAATTTTTTATCGCCCAAGTTCCCTAAACGGGATGGAGGGAGAGCATACACTCTATACTTGGTTTCCAAAAGAAACACACAACAACAATAAAAAATCGAAAGCTCTTATGATCACTTAACTAAAGTTTGAGTTAATTTTAAGAGAAACAAGATAAAAATGATGTGAATTTTATCCCCTATTCATTATTTTAGTTATGAAGTTTGAAAAATGAAAACAAATTAAGTAAATGATTTTTAAACACCAAATGTAAATGTGATTTGAATCTTAAAGTGTTAAAAATGTCTTTCCTTGGTTATTGGGTCTTTTAAAATGTGTTAGGTGTATGTGTGATTATAATCTAAATAAATGAAAAAATGATAATTGAAATTTATCTCTTGGGTTTCTTATGTTTTTTACACAGTGCAATACTGCATGTACACATAGTAAAACTACAACTTTCCTACATATTATTACTGGTTAGTACAAAATTGTAACTACCTAAAAAAATCTATTAGTGAAAAATTATACATATGCAATGTGTTAATTTAACTATTAACAAAATAATGAAATTAGAAAAAAAAAGTAGAACTGGAATTGTTGTAATGCATCTAGGCATGCACAATCGCAATTGGGAGTTGAAATAATGAAAATAGGAAGGCAAAAATGCAACTAATAAGTAAAATACATAATTGATAATGTAAAAATGTGAATAACAAAGAAAAATTCAATTGAGAATGAAAAAATACAACTAGTCATGCAATTGAGCATGCAAACATGCACTTGGACATGCCAAATGCACCTAGGCATGCAAAAATGTAACTAGGGGTTGTAATAGTGAATTTAATGAGGTCAATAACACTATTCAATTGAAAAACACAATTGGTTAAGATAATAACACATATATTAAGGAAATAACACATATATTAGTGTCAATATTTCATTTACCCAATGTAATATCACAACTAGAATATCATAACTCCATAGTGCAATATCACTTTGTCTAGGTGAAAAAATGTTACTCCATATATCAATACTAAAGATTCATGTGCCTCAACCATGAGCTTCAAATTTTCACTTTTTTTGTCAGCAAGTTAAGATTTTAACGTGAAAAATAATAGAAAAAGGTCCTAAAATGCCATGGGAAGAACATCTTGGGATGTGGGTTCCATCGGGTATACCATTTATGTAGCTTAGGAGTTAAAAGAGGAAACAAATATGTAGATTAGTATCTTGTTAATTGAAAATAATAAAACATAATAATAATAATGTACTAAGTCTAAATGCTCTTGGTTAAACACTAAGAGGGCACATACTATAATAAGCAAAATAAAATAAAAAATATGAAGACATTATAAATTCATACCTCCCTTATCACACATGGTTCTTACATGTTGGCAACTAAATGTTCATGATGAGATTATGATTATTTTAGTCTCTTAGCAATGCTCATGTATGGAGGTATCATCTCTCTAATGTCACGTGTGGCCTTGTGGTGAAGTTTGACACAATTTTAGCATAATAACTTAAGTCTTAAAGAATTAAAGAAGGTATTCCTGCATAATAACAATACACACAAAAGCTTATGGGTCAATGGTGTGGGCACTTATACTTATAGCTTAGAGAACTAAATCTAACCACAAGTAGTTTGGGTTAAATTCTAACTTGGGATAAGCCAAAATTAATATTGGTTAGGTCAATCTAGCTCTAAGAGGGTTAAAGGCACTCATCAAAATTTTACACCTCTATTTATGAAAATTGTGATACATGACAACTCACTTTAGATATTTGTGAGATGTGAGTCATATTTTTGAATATTTATGAAATAAAAATTTACTTTATTAGTTATTTGACTCTCTGACTTCATTTTCCACACAAATTCATTTTTAGTAAATGAAAGTGACTACTTTGATTTTGATTTTGTGTTTAGGAAAGTTAATTAGTATTTACAATGTAATTAGTCTTGTTTAGTGATTTTTATCTCTTTGAAGTTGATTTAAATGTCATGAATTAATATATTAACATGAAAAAAGTTCCAAATTAGTAGGTTATAATTTCACTAGGGTTAGAACTAAACCAAGTTAGTAGTGCATATAGGGTAATACACCATTTAAGCTAGCCTCTTCACATTATTGGGAAATTAAATCCCTTACATAGACAAATTTGGGCAATTCGGGTGATTTCTAGGTTTAAAATATGTCATTTCATAGAAATTAAATTGAATGTCAAGTTAGGCATGAAGGTGGCCAAAATTAGTTGTCTACAAGAATTAAATTAGATTTTAATTTACTTTAGGTTTACTTTGTGAATATGAAATCGTAATAATGAGCTAGGTTTAATGTAGAATTTTGCTTGACTAAAGGCTTATAAACTCTCTCTATTGATGTTATTGTGGAAAAAAATCCCTTAGCTAGGTCTAGTAGATCCATCTTGGTCATGACTTTGAATATTTAATGTATCAACTATTGGAAGTGTAAGTAAAATTTATCTTCTTGAGATAGGATTCATTAATAGATCAGTTGCATTTCCCATTGAATACACTGGGTACCCCTAGCATCAATGTTGATCTCCCTGATTTGAATAAAATTCCTCTTGTGAAGATTAATGTTCCTACATTCAACCTGAATTAGTTGTATACACTACCTCCTCTAACATAAAGATCAAAAAAAAATATAGTTACCTGAAATATCATGCACAAATTAATGTTCATCAACAAAACAAACATTTAGTTCTATTCAATCGTATAGTTGCACAAGACATGTATTACAAAAATTCAAAAATAGATTACTTACAAGGAGTGGTCTAAAAATTAATTAATGACTTATTAGGATTGCATAAGAAAATAAGTAATGATAATGGCCAAAATAATAGTCAAAATTCTAGGTTTTAGATAAATAATATACCTTTGAATAGGTCTACAAATAATATAAATCAGTATAACAAGCTTATAGAAATAAATAGAGTGGAGACAACCTTACCTAATTGATGAAAAGTTCACAATAAATCTCAGTATGGTAAACTTGATTATGTTGCATTTTGTGTCACTTTTGAGATATTTGAAAGGAAGATGGTGAGGAAGGATTTGATAAACAACCCACTAGTATTACACCATCAATATGTCTCTTCAAGCACCACTAGGGTTTTTGAAACACATGATATTCCTTTCCCATGAGAAGATGACAATATACTAAAGGATAATACTGATGAGATCAATGACTTCCAACATTATAAAAAATGTAGTTACGATCTGAGGAACAAACAACCCTTCACAATGTCCACTCCTCCAAATAATATGAATATTCCATTGAATCCAAGGGTTGATAATAATCCACCTCCCCTAAAATGTAATGTTCATCCCCAAAACAAGGTGGAACATAACAAAGGAGGATATAACATTATTGAAGACATGAAGAAAATAAAAAAATATCAATCTTCATGAATTGGCCAAAATTAGTGAATAGAAATAGCTCTTATGGAGGTTTATCATAGGGATAACCCCTATAGAGAATAAAAAATCCCCTAAAGAGAAGACAAAGGCAACAAAAATGAACCCTACATACAAATCAAGATTAAAATTCCTCCTTTCCTATTGACTATTAAGGCATTTAGAAGAAATATTCACAATTGTTTAGTCGATTCTGGAGCTTCAACCACTATGATGACTACTTCCATTTTTTAAAATCTTACTTAAATATATGCCCATATAAGAGGATGGTCTTGTAGTTAGACAAAATATTAGTACATGTGGTTGGAGGGATGATTGATTTATGCATTTAGATATCATTCGAAACACTAGTATAGATGACTATTTATATACTTGTAGTGGACATTCCTGAAGGGTATGGAATATTGTTGAGCAAAGAATCTTCTAAGACACTTAATGGATACCTTTCAATGGACTTTTCTCACATTTTTATATCATGAAAAGGCATTGTAAACTATATTTAGATTGATTGGGAGCCAAAAATGAAGCATCCCATCATGGAGTACAATTTCAATAATGAATAGGTAAGTTATGAATCTCTTAGCTTGGAACTTATACCTTCAACACATAGTATGAAGGATACAATCCTAAATACCATTGAACTTCCAAACTTGGACTCTTCATTTTGATGGTGTAAGATCCAAGAAGGGATCAAGCATAGGTATCAAATTGGTTGATCCACATGACAATAAGTTCTAAGCAACATACAAGATATTGTTCTATTTTATAAACAATAGGGTGGAATATGAAGGATTCATTTTTAGATTGCATATTTATCTAAAAAATAATGTTTAGTAGTTACTAACATATGGAGATTCAGAGCTTGTTATGAATCAGGTCAAGAATAAATTCCAGTGTAAACTATCATATCTAAAAATATACAAGCATAGATATTGGTATTTGATTGATTCCTTTGACGCCTTCAATATAGTGGATGTCCCTAGATATAAAAATCAATATGCTGATTCACTGGATACTTTGGCTGATAATTTAGAACATATACAATAATCCAAGGTAAAGAGGTTCTCCATTGAGCTAGTACCTTCTTCTATTCTAAACAATGTGTAAAATTTCTAAATCTTTTATGATGACCAAAAAATCATATAGTTTTTTAATAACTCAAGGAAATTTGAGTCTTAAATCATTAATGACTAAGAAATTAGTTGTGTGTTTGAAGGAGTCAGATGAAGAAGGTGTCATCTAACTTGAATAAAAATGTCTCCCACTTGGAATGGTTTATTTAGAGAAGAAATTTGATATTGATCCCCAAGGAAAACAATAAAATAAATGTAAAGATAGTGAATCTGAGTTTAAAAGGGAGAATTTTAGGGATGAATGTTATCCATGCTATGTTAATATTATCCTTAGTTGCAATCTAGAGGAAAGGTAATGTATGAAGGATTTAAAGACCTAATATAAATATGTAATTGCATGGACATATGACGACTTGATGATTAATAACTTAAGGGTCATCACCCATAGAATCCCACTAAAATTAGGCCCCAATCCATTTAGGCAAAGATAGAGGCCATTGAATTTTATCATGGAGCCTGTTATTTAGAAGGAAGTGGTAAAGCTATTGAGCAAAAAAATACTTTTTTGACTAGACTTACACCTAGGTGGCCAATTTTGTTTGTGTCAGGAGGAAGAATGGGGAAATTATACTATGCATTGATTTCATAAACCTAAATAAGGCATATGAGGAAGTTAACTATCCATTACCTTCCTTGGACAAAGATATTTATATAGTGTCATTAAAATTATGTCATTCTTGGATGGATTTTTAGGTTATAACTAGGTTTTAGTTGAAGTAGAAGATAGAATGAAAATTGTGTTTACCATAAAGTGGGGTACCTATGCATACAAGAGGATTCCATTTAGCTTAATTAATATTAGAGCTACCTTTCAACAGGTAATGGATCATGCATTTGAAGGGATAACTGGTATGTGTATAATCATCTACATGGACAATCTCATTGTTTTCTCAAAGAACATTATCGATCATCTAGGTTATTTATAGTCAATGTGTGAGAGATGTAGAAGGTTTGGCATCTCATTTAACTACAAAAACTGTATATTTGGTATTAATGAAGGAAATCTCTTAGGGAAAATTATTATCAAATAGGGAATCACCATTGATCTAGATATAATCTAGAGGATTTTGAAGATCACATTACTGAACAACAAGAAGAAGTGCCTGTGTTTCTTTGGGAAAATAAATTTTTTTAGGAAGTTTATCTCAAGTTTTGTAGAAATTTTGAAACCTTTGAATGTAATGCACAAGAATTATGCTAAGGTGGAATGAACACCTAAGGCCTAAAATTCTTTCCAAGACATTAGAGATGTTATATAATAGGACTCACTACTGATCAACCCATATTTCATTGACTTTTACTCGTATTCATTTTTTATAGAACATATGATCGCTATTGTGGTGACTTAAAAGAAAGATGAAATTAAGAATCCTATTACATTTATGAGCATAAATCTAAAGGATGAATATCTTATATATTCCTTGAATGATAAGCAAATATTCATCCTTGTAAAAGTGGTGAAGAAAATTTTAGCATTACATCTTAAGGAATAGACCATAAATAGTATGCATGTCCCTAATGTCAATCTCACTTTAGCACATAATAAATTGGGAGAGAGTAGAGGTAAGTAAATGAAAATGTTGTAAAAGTTTGATATAGAGATCAATCATGATAGGATTTTTATAGGTTAAGACATCATTCAACATATGACTGAGCTTGACCTACACATTACCATTAAAGAGCTTTATGAAACCAAAGTATACAAAGGAGATTGGTATAATGACATAATTCAATATTTTATAATAGGTACCTATTCCCTAAAACTCACTATAGAATGAAGGAGACAATTGAGGCTCAAAGATTCCAAAAACATGATCATAAAGGGGATATTTTATAGAAGGAATTATGAAGGAATCTACCTAAGATGTGTATCAAAAGAAGAAGCTCAAGAAATCCAAGAAAATCCATAGTAGAAGATAGGTATTTGTCATCCATTTGGAAATATCATGGCTCATAAAATACATAAAATGGGTTATTACTAGCCAACTATCTTTAAGGATGTCCATGATCATATAAGAACATGCCATGAAAGCTAAAGTTTTGCAAAAAGAGACGTACATTAAAAAATGTCATTGGAACTTGTTATTGAGGGAAGACCATTTTCCCAATAGGGGTTGGAATTAATTGGTGTTATGAACCTAAATTCTTTAGTAGGCCATAATTTTTTGCTCACTCCCACAAATTAATGCATAAGGTGGGCTTAAGTATTAAACACTAGAAATTTCATAACACAAGATGTAATCAACTTCCTAGAGGACCACATCAATACTATATTTAGTATTCCCATTTATTTAGTTTGTAATAATGGGTTAGCATTACAATTAGATAAATTTACAGAATGAATCCATGATAATCAAATAATCATTTAGTCATTTTATAGCCATTACTCTCAAGGATATGTGCTGGATGAGTCAACGAATAAGAACCCAATTTATGTTATAATGAGATCAAGTGTAGATAAATCAAGATACTAGAATAATATACTAAAGTATTCCTTATTAGTAGATTGAATGAGATATAAACATGCCCTCAAAGCCTCACCTTATTTTATGGTATATAGATGATAACTAATATTTGCAATGATTTTCATGTTTACAACATAACAATTCATGTAGGAATACATGGATCTAAATGAAAAAGTGGAATATTGTTTACTAGATATAATAGAGATGGAAGACTCAAGGACTATAACCTTTCAAACTTTTATTAAACATCAAGATGTAGTCAAAAGGTGGTTTGATAGAAGAGTGAAGTTCAAGGCATTAAAAATATCTCACCTAGTGCTTCTATGGAACAAATACCATGAAAATAAAGGACAACATGATAGTTTTATCCCATTACTCATTAGACTTTATTATATTTAAAAGATCTTGGTTAACAATGCTTTCCATTTGGGTGACCCCATGGTAATGAATTAGCCTAGCTGATCAATGGGTAGCTTTTGAAGCATTAGTTTATGGTTGTACCATATATAGGTAACCTAGAGTGATAATAGAGCTGTCGTAGAGGTATGAGTAGATTATTTTTCCTACTTTCATAGATTAGTTTTCCTAAATTCATAGAATAGTTTCCCTCCTTGCTATAGTTTGCTTTCCCTACATTAGTTTACCTACTTTCTAGATTAGTTATTTTTTTAAATTTTCCTTAACATCTGATTTAATTTTCTTGGTATCACCAAGTTAACATCCAATCCACTCAAATTTTAAGGGTCCAAAAGATAAATAAGATGTGGAAATATAACATATAAGAGTATACAATTTAGGTGTGTTTGTAGGTTTTACACCCTTATGTCTGGGATCTTGAATATTTAGGTTATATCACAATTGAATACTTATACCATGTATGAAAAATTTGATCTCTATAATCCATGAAAATTTATAAAGTTTTCTCACTACCTTAGATCAAACACACTCTTGATAATACTTGTTTAAGGTAATAACCATTGATGTGGATGTATCTGGTAGGGAGGTTTGGGTGAAACAAGTTTTTTCACCTACACTACCTCATAGTGGTTTATGATCTCCTTCTTCCATTCATATTCCAGAAAAAAGTAAAAATAAATAATCGAATGTGTTTTAACAAGAGAGATATATAAAACCCAAAGAGAATATAAAAGGGATCAAAGTCTCACATGATGAAATAGGGTCAATATACCATGCATCATTCCAAAATATGAGGGAAGAAGCAAGGAGAAACCAAATGTCTTTTTATCATGTCTATGGACACTTAGATGGTAGCAAAGAAATGCTCAAATTCCCATGATTGAATTTTCTTCAAAGAAATCAAAATGAAACCTATATATGGTCTAAATTGTTTCTAAAATCCTCATAACAAGTGTTAAAAAATCACCTTATCACACACAGATTGAAGGCGTGAGTAAGTCAAGTATGTTGTATGGTGTAGCTAGGAGTCTCTTTTATATCTTTGATTCAATTATTTTTATAGTTCATGTTTTATTTGAAGTTGATAACTAAAAATTCTAGTTTATCAAATACTTAGGAGTATTCCCCCTGTAAGTCACCATTTATTGTAATCAACACACCCCTATTATTATTTTTTGAATAGGGACTCAATATGACTTGTAAATTTCCAAGCCTATTTCTGATGTCTTCATTCTAAGAGATATTATGTGTTGCATATAAAATTTTCCATCTATAAAATACAAGAAAATATGTTTTATATTTTAGACTAACTTATTAATTTATTTCATAAGTTTTATATCTTCACAAGTTTTTTGAACATGGGCAATTTGGTTTTTTGAATTTGGTATTTATAAATCATATTAATAGGTTTGGATCTTTGAAAATATTTTGTTTCATCCTACCCTTTTTAATCTTAGGATCAAGTCCTAAAAGATTTTCTTCAGTAAAAATATTCAATATCTTTGTGTGATTCAATTTGGTCCTTGGTAAAATTGTTAGGGAATCGGTTCCTCGGCACGTTGTTGGCTAGTGTCTAGTCTTCAATGTTTTTGTTTATGGGTTGTATTTATAGATTTTATTCCTTAAAAATTTGACACTTTACCATTTACTTGGGAAATTTTAAACTTCACTATTTGGTCTTCAACTTTTGTCTTCAAGATTTGAATTTTGTAGTTTACTCTTTAGGAAATTATTTTGGAACTTATTCATAAGAATTTTTGGTTAGAAGTTTTATTTTTAGAATTTTTATCTAAGGAAAATGTCTTTGGTCTTTATTTTTTATACCTTAATATGACATTTTTTTGTGGATGAGTCTAGCCTTAAGTATTTTTTTCATAGAAAGTGTACGGTAGGTTTTCCCTAGGTATTTCCTATGGGATGAATTTGATCATCAGATTTATGTTTAAAATCCCCAATTCATGATAATTAGTCATTTTGGTACAAATATAGACCCTAATTATTTACTACTAAAATCCTACATGGTGCAACTAATGAATCATAAGAAAAATACTTAATGACACTTGTCAAAATATAATGATGTTGCATACATTGTAAATAAAATTGAAAGGTTCAAAGTACACAAGTAAATTGAGTTCATATCTATATTGGACATTAATAATGCATGAACTATAATTAAATGTTAAATCTATATCAATGAATTGGCACTTTCAGTGTGATCATTGATCACAAACAAACATGGAGTTAAATTATTTCTTTACATACAAATAGTAACATGCATGTAAATCATAAAGGTGTATCTAGTAAAGTTGAGCTATCAAAGTTGAGGAACTAGTTTTTTAGCAGACTAGTGAATTAACAATGGTCACTTTATCCAAAGCATCTAGAGGCATTTTTCCATTGTCCCATTTATAAGTCAAGTACTCCACCAAGTAAACTAATACTCTTTTTGAATCCCCAATTTTTAATGATTAATACACTATGTTTTTGGCTATGGGAAGCCACTGATGTAGTTCATACCCATCTTCACAAGGATAGCTTAACAACAAAATGATGGTAACTATTTCCAGAGCTACTTTCTCCCAAGTGATCATGTATGTAGCTCATGATGGCCAATACCAAAGTGATGTCATGTATAGACTTGATGTAGGATCTCTTCTTCACTAGAAAGGTGATGGGGGACACCTTTATTCACTGTTTGGAGCACAAAACAATTGTGTCCTAAATATTTGGAGATGAATTTAAAAGGTATCTATATTTTTCAATTGTATATGCTACTTATGATTTTCATGGGGTGGAAAGATAGAAAGAAAATAATTCCTTCAATAGAACACTGTGGAAGTGGCTTATCCCTCGGGATATTATCATCCCAAAAGAGAATGACCCCTTACTTATGTCCATGTTCAAGATGGGGGTTCACATTAGTATGGCTTTCCTAAGTAGTATTTATGTTTTTACAATCATCAATTTTCTTTGTGGAATGGGTTCCACTTTTAGACATTATGATGACCTCAGACTTGAATTTTGCCTTGGGGAGATAATTAGCATCAAGATGAAGGATCAAGTTTTACACAAGGATAAGTTATATTTTGGTGGCCACTTTTGTATGATGTCATACCTATTGGAAAATATGATGAGAAAAATATACATGTACTATGGGTCACTCTAAAGCCCAAATCTAGACTAGATCAAAAATTACTTTTGTGACTATTATCAATTCATGCATATATATGCATTTATCAAGAACATCAATTACATTGTAAAGGATGTGTACCCCCATGTATGGTAGACCATTCATGAATCTCCATTTACCAAGTTATTCAAAACCATTATGAAAACATTGGCACCATACAATGATTATTAGTTATATCTAGACTACATGGTGATTATAGTTATTGGTAATAAGGTGAAGCCCTTGCATCTTCCCAGTTACGTTCTAGATAAGCTACAAGAATAATAAATAAAATGTTAGATATGGTGGAGTTTAGATGAGGATTTAATGAAAAGGAAGAATACTTTATATGGACCTCATGTGATGATAGGTTGAATGTGCTACACAATCTGGAGGCACTTTGGAGAAGTGAGAAAAATGAGGTGGCATTATTCATTGCCCACATTTCCACATAAGGATTGGGATCCTCATGGTAGTAATCAAAATTATATAAAGGGATTCAATATTCCATACCAACATGATTCATATGATCATGTATTTATATTAATGAATGCTAATGATGATGCTCATATCTTAGAAAGGGCATAAATGGCAAGAAAGAGGGAAGAACATCTAAAAATCATTCAAATAGAGCTTCAATCTCAATTATAGATGCACAACATAGGCTCTCACCCATAGGAAAATAGGTTACTTTATATTTATATATCAATAAGCCTCCATAGTCATCATTAGGACAAAGAGAACCTTCTCAATAATCTTCCCAAACATTGAAAGTCATCAAGAAGGAGCTCAATACAACTGAATCTAAATGTGTAGGAGCTAACCTTTGATTAATTATACATTTCCAAGTCATTTTTGCCTTCCTTTTTTTAACCATGCATCTGTATCACATAAATGCTAGAAAATAAAACACTCATCATATATTTTCCATAACATATACAATAAATAATAAATACATGTGCTAGAAAGAAATATATCCGTGAATCAACATCCACATTGAATTACAACTCATGATATTAATATAATTGTTAGCATCAATATATATTACCATTTTTTTTATACAAAATACAATAACTCCAACTCTAATACTAGGATCTATCTTGTCTATCTAGTGGCCTAGCCACACTACCCATTGATGCATATGATTATTTTCTCTAAATAGTATGTTTTAATAAGGCAATCTCAGGTCCCAAGTCAATAACTGATCCCTATAGATTGTCCACCTGGGCTTGCACCTATCTGAGTTGGATAGTTGTCACCATGTGTTCCACTCTCTTCTATATTTGGTCCTACAATGTTTATGCCTCTCCCTTTCCATCCCCCATTGGTTATCATTGCTAATATTTGAATGATTAATGCTACCTCTCAAGCTCTCCCACCATTCTAAATAATCCAACCTAGGCTAGGGTAGATAAAATCATAGGGTCATATAATGTGGTGGGATTGCATGGTGACAACACCCCATCTAAAATGTCATGGTGGAGAACCATAAATAAAGATCCCCATTTGATATAATCCATCATAGGATATACAAAACCAAAATTAGATAGGCATCATATCACATATATATCTCAAAATAATTTGTATACCATAATCACAATACAATAGTGTCTTATATCAAAATCTTAAATCAAAAATTAAATATTTATCACTAGTGTTGGTGTCACCCATCACTTTCTCTTCCTTCACTCATTGACCACCACCTTTGTAGGTTTCCTCTACACTAGTGCAAACTTAGGTGTTACCACTCTATCATGTTGTGATCCTCTCCTCATAGGTGCCTCTATGGACCAATAATGTTTTGAAGCAATTGTTAGGTCCTCCTATGATGTTGCTCATGACTAATCTCCTCATGTCAATAATGACTTTGTATATGATGTGGAAATGGTGGTCATTACTGCCTCACTTATGTTATGTATTATAAATATACATCCACATCCATCACATCTCCCTTGTTATTTCTAATGTTTCCTACTATTGTGATTGACTAATCCATAGTCTAACATGTTGAGGCTTCATCACTAGCATCTCCATAGGTACCCTTCCACCTCCCCTCTATCTTGACTCTCTAGCATGTTATACCCAATGAGAAAAAAACTACTATAGCGGAAATAAAATGGTGGAGTTCTAACTATCTTATCAAGTTATTCACTGGATGAAGCTCTATCCATGATGTCTAGTGGCCCATGATCTACACCCATTCCAACCCTATCGTAATTATCACCCAACTTAGCCATATAGTAGAAATGTGCATATAAAAATTACACATGATCTCCCATCATGTGACAATATATAATTTAGGTAAAAGGGGAATGACCCATGATACATGGTCTTATCTCCACCTAAATACCAAAGGCAACATGTCATCGATAACATGGATAAACATAAGTAGTTGATACATGGGAAACCTCTCACATATCCATGTGTTCAACAAAACCACAATCCCTATGGTATTTTACCTAGTGAACAACATCCCATACATATCATGCATGATCTAAACCCAGATGATATCCCTAAAATAATATAATACCCCTTGATCTAGTATAGAATAGTACACATATATGACATGCATCGATACCTTACTATCTAGCATGTGACATAACACTTGTGTTGTCACAAGTTATATCACTACCTTTTGGATGTTTATAATGGCAATAATATAAATGTAAAATAAGCTCAACCTCAACCTAAGATAAATCCTATTTGAGTATGTATATCCTAGCCTATTATTCATCTCTCATATAATCCTTTGGCGTATCAATGATCACTAAGGTTTTACGTATAAGAATTCCAATCAATTTATAGACATCCTCCAATGTGATAGCCACCTTAATGGTGTCCCCATCCACCTCCCATCAAAATTTTTTGGTCAACTATTCCCATGCTCCTAGAAACAAGACAATGAAATAAACACTATATGGGATCTAGCTTATCTCTATAATGCCTCTAAATCCTAAGATGATTAATCAATATTTATGCATGTCACTCAAATGATTTAGTAAATCTAGTAGCCATGATGATCTATTAGGTGCCAATATCTCTAGCATCTTTGAAAAATATCAAATAACAAATGATATATTAGATCTTCATGTCATAAATAATAAAAATACATTCTTCAAAATTTACATATCAACTCCTTGACTAATTGCATTGATTTAGTTTCCTATGTTTTTTGTGTTTCCTATACAATTAGCTTATTTAATACTAAATCAATCCATTATGCATTTGATACTAAATCAACCCTATACCGATTCCATACTAAATTGACCTATTTTATATTAAATCATTCTTTCTTCAAATCTATCATATTATATCAACCCTTTGGTATTTATCCAACCCTTTTTTACAAACTATATTGGGCCTCTTTTACAAAATTAATTAGCCCTCTAGTATGTATCCATCATTCTTTTCCCTTCAAACTATGTCGGCCTACTACTACGCATTCAACCACCCTTAGAGTATTATGTTCACCCACTGATATGGATTCAACCCCCTATTTTATGCCAAACTTTAAAACTAAGTAGATTAGGTTAAGTCAATTTTTTCATTGCTTTGGTTTTTTTACCAGTTACCATAAATTCCTTAGGCATTTATTAGTCTCAATTCTTCCTACTCTATATCTTATTTTACCCCTAGTATATATAAAAATTTCCCAGGGTCAATTTTGATACCTATATTATGGCTACCAATAAATTTTATATATTTAGCTCAATTTCAAATAAAATTACTCAGAAAATCTAGGATTCATAATTTCTTAACTATGATACACTTGATGTGACTGCTAGGCATCCTCCCAGTCTCATATATCGACTGCTCAACATTATGGCTCTCCAATCTCAAACTAGGTCCATCAAAGCTTTGTTTTCTGAAAATAGTAAAAATAACAAAAGAATTATTTTCTAACCTATTCATATTTTTTATTCAAAATATTTACTAGTCAATTATTTACCACCAAATTCCATCTTTTGATCATATATTTGTTTCTAATGACTCTTTTTCCAAACCATGTGTTCTATAATCCTAATAATATATGAAATATTATCACATATTACACGTATATTTATCAAAAAAAATAAATTTTCACTCTTTTTCACTAATTTCTACAAGTTCACTTAATGTTCCCTACATTGGACAGCTTCACATTTCTTACATATTATTATTTATATAGATTAATAAGGTAAGTAAGGTTATGAATTTTTCAATTATGTCCTTTTATTTATATTACTTGATTCTTACAACAATATATTTAACTTTAGTGTTGTGTTTTTCTATGTTATTTTCCCAAATCACCATCCCCTATTACACCTATGTGACATGTGATGAGCTTTGAATGGGGCATATGTATACACAATATTTTCAAAATTTATCACTTACTAATGATTTCTCTCTTATAATAACCTATCGAGTCTCATATCTATGAGTGAATGCCTTAAAGGGCACACCAAGAAAGGGGTTGATAGAATATTGGTGCTTCATAAGATGGTTGTCCCTATATTACCACTTGATATCTACACAACCTTCTCCTAAAACACTTCCCTAAGCTTTTTATTCTCTCTTTCGCTGTCCACCAAGATTTTTCCACCTTCATTATCTACTTATTAATCCCAAAACCCTTTTAGATGGTTTATGTTACACTATCAACCCCATCAACCTTATACACAAATTGATAAAACTCATTTAGGATTTAAGTTAGCCCCTAGCCAACCTAAACTAAAAGTTAATTTGTTTTAATCAATAATGATATATTGTAAATTGGGCCCACCATATTGCCTCAAATTTCATAATGGTTTACGTTTAGATTTATTTATATATACATATCCATTTATGTTATTTATAATAAGAGAAGAAGAAGAATATATTGCATATCTACTTGACCACCATCCTACTTGAGGAACATAGCATAAGGTTTTAATAATTTATTTAGAGATATTGATCTCATCTTATGGATAAGTATTTTAGATGCATAGATTTGTTGTGTATCTTAGAGTTTAGTTATCTTTGTTATCCTTGCATACCACAACCACCTTAAGTAAAAAACCTTTCCCAAGGGAGAGATTAAGGCTCGACTGGTTCATCTTTAGAGGTAAGTATTCCTAACTTTTTCCCTCCCGTTTTAGGAGTAGATAGATTTAAAATTGTACTTATCTCCCATTAATTAGGATTTCCCATACATTAAAGCGAGTATATATCTTATATCCATGTTTAATTTTTATGTTTATTACCCCCACTTTGTACCACAATCTTTGGTGAGAACTGTAGCTTAGGATTTCCAAGAGGAAACAAACATGTAGATTAGTCTCATTTTAGTTCAAAATAAGAAAACATAAGAACAAAAATTAACTAAGACTAAAATATCTTGACTAAACACTAAAGGGGAGCATAACATAATAACTAAAAATACAAAAAGAGAGATGAAGATAGTAAAAATTCTTACCTCCCTTTTCACACAAGGTGATTACTTGTCAGCATATGAATGTTCCTACTCAACTTAAGATGATTTTAGTTTCTTATAAATAATCATCCATGGAGGGAACATCTCTCCAATGTCATTTCTATCTAGGTGTTGAATTTATAAACAATTTTGGCATAATAAATTTACTTTTAGATACTTGAAGAAGGTATTCCTGTAGAATAACCTTACACATAAAATCTTATAAATCAATGGTGTGGGCACTTGTATTTATAGATTATGTAAATAAATATAACCATGGGTAGGTTTAGTTAAATTCTAACTTGGGTTGAGTCAAAATTACCCTTGGTTATGTGAGTCTTACTTTATGAGGGTTAAAGGCACTCATGAAATATTGACACCTCTGAATTAAGATATTAATGAGGCATGATGACTCTACATAATTTTGAGATCTGAGTCATGTTTTTGAATATTTATGAGATGACAAAATACTTTATTAGCTAATTTGACTCTTTGAATTCATTTTTAACACAAATTTTTTTTAGTCAATGAAATTCACTATTTTTATTTGGATTTTGTGTTTAGGAAAGTTAATTAGTATTTGAAATGTAATTAGTCTTTCTTAATGTTTTTTTTTAGCTTTTGGAAATAGATTTGAATATCATGAATTAATAGATTAAAATTCTAAGAGTGCCAAATTACTAGGTCATAATTTGACTAGGGTTAGAATTAAACTAGGTTAGTAGTGTATATAGGTTAATACACCATTTAATATATCCTTGTCATATTTTTGAGAAATCATATCCCGTACATGGATGAATTTTGGTAATTTAGGTGATTTCTAGGTTGAAAATATTATTTTTTTAGAAAATGAATTGAATTCCAATTTAGACATGGAGGTGGCAAAAATTATGTTTCTACCATTTCCCTAGTTAGAGAACACATTAAAAGACACATGCATAGTAATGTATTTTCAAATAATGAAGAAGTTGATAATGTGAATGGTTAATTCCATAAAGAATGGTTTGTAAGTCCTTGATGACCCCTTGAAGGAGTAGGTGGTATAAATAGAATCATTAAATGTACCCCAAAAATTAATAAAATGACATGATATATATGGTAATAGGGGTGGGATTACTATATCTCCCGAAGGTAGTTATAAATAGTAATTATGATAGAGTCACTTATTTTCTGACAGGTAGTTGTAAGAAGTAACAAAGAGTGTGACAATAGTTTTCCCAAAGGCAATTATAAGTAATGGTAATTATCAATTCCCTAGTATGGTGGTAGGATAAATACTTATGTGACCAAAGGTGTTTATAATCGATAATTAAATGGAAAACACTGATTTTCCTAAAGGTGGTTATAATCAAGAAAGGAAAAACTAGATTTATTGATTTTTCCCAAAGGTAGTTATAACCAATAATGGAAAGGGAAACACATTGATTTTCCCAAAGGTGGTTATAATCAATAACACATACATTGACAAAAGATAATAACACATTGATATCATAAATTTGAGATTAAATATGCATGTTTAAACAAATTAGGATATAGGCTAAGAAATCATGTTATGAAATGGGTCTTAGAGGGATGCCCAAAAAGATGATGATGACAAAGGATAATAACACATTTTTAACTTAAATATGAGTTTAAAGAATAAAAATTGAATAAACATGGGATATAGGATAATAAATCATGTTTTGAAATAGGTCTTAGAGGGAGGCCCAAAAATATGATGTTATCAAAGGTTAAGAACACATTTATAGCATTAATGTGCATTCAAAGATTCATGTTCTAACAAACATGGGATATAAGATAATAAATCAAGTGATGAAATGAGTCTCAAGAGGAGGCCCAAAATGATATTGCTGGAAAAGGATAACATCACATTTCAATCCTAAATGTGCATCTAAATATGCACATTTGAATAAACATGGTATATAGGTTAAGAAATCATGTTGGTAAATGAGTGTCAAGAGGAGGCCCAAAAGAATAGTGATGGGAAAGGAAAAAAATACAATTGAATCCTAAATTTGAGTTCAAAGATGCATGTTTGAACAAACATGAGATATAGGCTAAGAAATTATGTTGTAAAATGGGTCACAGAAAGAGGCCCAAAAAGATAGTGTTGGAAAAGGATAACAACACATTTCTATCCTAAATTGAGTAAAACTATGCACACTTGAATGAACATGAGAAATAGGCTAAGAAATCATGTTGTGAAATGGTTCTTAGAGGGAGGCCCCAAAAGGATATGTCTAGCAAAGGATAGCAATGCAATTCTATCCTAAAGGTGAGTTTTAATATTCATGTTTAAATAAACATGAGAGATAGGTTAAGAAATCATGTTATGAAATGGACCTCAGAGGGAGACCCAAAAAGGTTGGGTTAAGGTTAGGAGATGTTATTTAGAAATTATATTAGTAGGTTGTGTGACTCATATAGATGCTTATGTAGAGATGCTTGTCTATATAAACATGAAATAAATCATTTATTACACTTGTTTATTACTCATGGATTGAGGCATGGGTGATGGTTGTTGGTTTGTTTGTGACTATTGAAGAAATGTTACCATTACTAGAAGACTTTGTGAGTAGGGTTTCACTTTAGATGTTGTATTTATTCATGATAGTTATGGATAACTAAAATGGTAATATATACCCTAAGCATGCAAAAATTAATTTAAATGTAAAATATAAACAACCTATTTAAAAAATATGGATAATCAAATTTCAAGTGTAAATATAACAAATAAATCAGTTGCAAGATGAAATACAAAAATTGACAATAAAATTACATGACATGGATAATCAGAACTTATGTATAAACCCAATTTATTAACCTTATGACAATCGAGGAACAAAAGATGAAATAAAATAGACATGGAAAACAAAAACTAAGAAAGAAAGAACAAAACAAAAAAATAGATAAAATCAAACAAAATTAAACACAAAGATAACAATAAATAAACAAAAGAACAAAACACATGAACAAAACACATAAATGATTGCTTAGGGATTTTGTAGACATTGTTTCAATTTGTTTTGGAATTTTCTAGGCATCTCAACTTAATCAAGAATTGTGAGACATGAAATAGTCCAAATCAAAAAATGGTTAGAGCATGACTTAGGTTGATTGAAAAATGGTGAGATCACTCAAACCAGAATTACTTCCAAAATAGTGGGAGCATGTCAAAGGGTTTTCTGACCGTACATAATCCCATTATGACCTGAAATCACTCTAGTTATACCTACACAAAATGCATCCAATTAAGTATCATCAAGTTCCAATTAAAAGGCAAATGATACTAGTAATGACAAGGTGATGTCATAAATCATGATAAAGGTGTTCTTCCTAAGTTGTCCATAGGTAGTTATAATTAGGAAATAACAACAAAGGATTAGTGGTAATAATTTTCCCATAGGTTATTAAAATTAGTAGCATAACATAGAACACCGATTTTCCCAAAAGTAGTTATAATTACTAGCACCAAGGAAGTGTAACAACAAATGAAAGATGTAATTACTAGATCCAATGCTATACTACTTTCATATACTACCATTTGAACATGTAATTATGAAAAACCTACTATAACTAAATCTATCATCAGCCATTAAATGTGCCTAAATAATAAATGAATAGGAACCAAGGCCAAACGTGATTGGTATGGTTAGATAAAAATAAATGATAGGCAAAGGGCTAAAGGTATAGTATAACTGTAAGGATTAAAATGAAAATAAAATGGTAAGGTAAAGGGAAACTAATATTAAATGATCATATTTATGTCAAGATGCATGTCCTAATTATCATATGATACAAATAGAATGGACAATGGGATATGTTGGTAATAGGGTTTCCCCCAAGTGACAAGGTAAGGTAAATGACATTGTATGAAACAATGATAAGGTCAAGGAAAAATAAATGATTATTTTGTTCTTGTTAATGTGGGCATACACTTCCTAGTCAACATATTATATAATCAAGATGGTCAAATATTTAAAATGCTAGTCCACACCCCTTATTAATAGTTGCTCTGTCAAGAAGCAACTAAAGATTTGGAATCTATATTGATGTTGTGATCTTTATAGGTTGTGGATTCTATTTTCTTCAAATATTGAGATAAGATGTATTCATAGGTTTTATAATTGAATGTGTAGTTAAGGATGGTAAATACAGATAAATATTGGATGATAGGTCTAATTTGGAAACATGATATAGGTCTAGAATGAATAAATGGAATATATAATGATTGGAAAACAAATTAAAATTGAGATTTACAGGCACACACATTGCTGTTGATTTCAAATTGAACATAATTTTTTTTGTGGTGGGTCCAAAGACTTCTATATATGATCTTAATAGGATTTCCATATTTCTCTTTGGTTTGGGCCTGAGAGATGTTTCCATCTAATTATAGTATAGAATGGAAATTGATTTGATGTTATCCATGATAATGTCTTCTTGAAGCATTGAAGAAATGTTATGCTCAGTGATCGACACCTCAAAGATATTTTGACTAGTAAAGTTTTCTTGATTTTCCCATAGTGCATCCAATAAGGTTTCACTAAGGAATGTAGACATTTGACTTTGATTATCTTATAGTGCACCCTAAAAGGTTTCATTATAAGATGATGAGTTTGGACTTTGATTTCCCCCTAGAACTTTTAAAAAGGTTTCACTAGGAGATTTTACATATTTTATATGAATGTGGTTTTGGTCCCCTTGATATTCTATAACTGATATGTTGCCATGGATGCAGTTCAAAATGTGCAATTCTATTGGTACCAATCAACACTTTTGGGAGGTGGAATGCTAATGTAATGGCTAAATTAGCTGGTTTTAATGACAAATGTAGTGGTAATGGAATGAAAAGAGGCAACATAATCCTCATAGAAGATATTAGGAAAACTTGTATTGACCCTAATGTAATTATCATCCAAAATCATGGAGGGATCATAAATGTATTCAAATTGATTTGTAATTCATTAATAACTAATAATGTAACAAAAATTAATGTATTATAATTATGGACTTGAATCTGACTCAATGGATTCTAAATTTAAAGTTGAAATGAATGTTGATTCTTCTACTAGTGCTAAAACTGATAGCGGTTAAAAAATAGAACTTGACTCTAGTTTTGATTCATCTTTGATTTTGGATGCTAATAAAAGGATGTATTGTTGAATTTTTGGTGGTGGAAAGGTAATATCATATTATGGTATAATGGGATATTCAAGAATATATTAATTTAAGAAGGGTTCAACATAGACTGACTCATCTAAGTGAAGACCCTATAAGAGAGGGAACAGTCCTAGGGGTGACCCCACATAGACTAGACTGTCAAAGGGATCATCCTCAATGAATGGAAAACATCAAGAGAAAAAATTCATAGATATTGGATTGTTTAAGAGAGGCTCTTTAAAAATAGGATAATGATCGAAATAATTATCTCCAAAAAGATGGTTATAATAATTAAGAATCGACTCAACAAAGACTAGCTTATCAAAGATTCCTCAACCAAAGGTAAAGGATAAAAATATGATTGATGATGTGTTGACTGATAAAAAATAGGTTTTTGAATAAAAACATTATGAATTGGCTATTTTTCTTGGCCTTGGTTTACACTTGGTTTTAAAATATCAGTTTGGAACACATATTGGTCTTTAAAGGATGGCTCTTAAGAGGTAATAATTGACTAATTTGGGTCTCAAAGATTGGAATAGATTTTCTAAAGTGGGGTGAGGTTATCAAAGGATGAATAATGATGGTTGGTTTGATATCTATTTTAATATAGGCTCATCTAGTATTGTCTTAAGAAATACTAGATGTGGGTCTAGGATGGTAACTATGTTCTATGTATTTGTAATTATGTAACCTTTTTCCAATAATGAGCTACCATATTTAGAAGGGAATGAAATTATAATGAATGGGTGCTTTAGAGATTTGTTTTTAATGTAGGATCAAGGAGGGATGCCTAGAATGGTAATCCTTAGGAGCTATGAATCTTGGTCACTAACATAGGCCAAAGGCCAAAGGCCTAGATAAGAAGGGATTGTCACCGAATAATGTGATTGATGGAAATGCCTTTATTCAGTGTATGGAATGGTATAAGGTAGATATGTATTTGTATCATAAGCTACATCATTATGTTATTCTTGAATAAAATTTTCATGCATTTTTTCAATGTATGGAATGTTATAAAATAGATTAGGATCCATCTCACAAGATACATCATCATACGACTCTTGAACAAAAAGGTCATTGGTCACAAAGTTCCTATATCTAGGATTATACATGGTCCTAATATATGTTTATTAAGGAAATTTTAAATCCTTGGATAGGTATAATTAAGAATAAAATTCATAAAGGTAACAAACAAAAGAGACCTAGAAAGGGCCTTTGGCTTTGTAAAAGAGACACAAAGGGAGAAACAACTAAACTAGGCAAAGGAAGGACAAAATAAAAGAAAAACCAATATAAAAAAGGGATACTAATTTTACCCAAGGTGATTCTAATTAGCACCAAAAGTAGCACAAAGTTTCAAATTTGTTTATGGCTATAGTACTGATTTGCTCATAGGTAGTTATAATAAGTTGTAGACACTAGAAAACTACACACTTATAGGTTTTGATGAGTAAATGCCTCTAGAACCCCTAAAGACCCCATAAACCTTCTTAAATATTATAAAACCCTTATTAAGCTAACCAAATCACTATTTACCTATTCAAAAATACTATTTAAAGGTACTATTCAAAAGTACTATTCACTATCTCTATACACTGTGGGACCCACTATCACTATTCATGATGACATGGCATGTAACATTAAAAGTAACATGGAATGTGACATGGAAAGTGACATGGGAAGGGATATGTAAAGTGACATGAAAAATGACATGGTAGTTGATATGGTAAGTGACATGGCTTAGAAGTGAGGTGGCTTGATGTGGGACATCATACCCAACCTGGGACACTTTCCCAAGGTGCTTAATGACTTAATATAGTCATCCCAAGGGCCTAACCTTGAAATATGGAAAATTTACCCTTAAGGTTCCATCATTCAACATGTATTTTTCCTTCACACATGAAAATAGACTTCAAAATGAGATACCTACCTCTTTAGGGCTTTGGGAAAGACAAAGGGCACCTATTTTTGACTTTTTAACCCAAATGGGAGACTCACCAACCCAAATGGAAATACCCACCAACCTCATTTTTGAATAATTCATGCACCACATGGAAAATGGTTCCACATTTTAAGTGCCATCTCTTTATGTTCTTAAATGAAGACAAGTAATGGTGGTGAAAAGTCTTTTGTCTCATTTAAACCCATGTGCATGATTCCCATTCAAAACTAGATTCATGTGCATGGTGGGAGACTCACCAACCCAAATGGGAATCCCCACCAACCTCATCTTTGACTCATTCATGCACCACATGAATAATGGTGCCATAATTCTACTATTCCTCTTTTGGCATGATTCTTCACAACAAATGCTATAAATACCCCCCTCTCCTTCACCTAAGGAAAAGTGGGAAGTGAGTCTTCTATTATTGAAATATTATTTTAGGTTTTTTAAGGAGTTTATAATTTTATAATTTATATACATCTTGAATGAAAATATTAATAAGCAATGAAACTCTGCCAAAATCATCGAGTCTTAAATAAGCCAATCTTCATCAACAAACATCTTCAAGCATTAAGGTAATCTTGTTGTTTAGCTATCTTAATTTATTTATTCCTTTCCATTTGGAATTATTATTTCACTTATTTCCTTCCTTACCATATTTTAATTTTATCCTCTTACCCGTATCTTTTTTCCCTCTTGATCACCCTTTACCCCTTCGCCTTCTTGGTCGGATTTTGACCATTTGCCCCTTTGCCTTCTTGGCCCTCTTTTTGACCAGTTACCCTGCTTGTTTTCTCAAAAATATTTACCTTCACCATTCCAACCATTTCACAACCCAAACCAAATTATTATTTTTATCTTTATCAAATCAATCCAAACCAAAAACCACAACTTTTTTTAACTAATTTTCAGCGTTAACATTATTTAAACTTGTTGCTTTATTTTAGCCATCTAAGCAAAGCATTTAGTTTTATTAATTAATTTTTTGTTATTTTTTTATTAATTTTATTTTTATATAATTTTCCAAATATTTCAATTTACATTTACAAAACTAAGTGTTTAAATAAGGTGGATTGACAGCCTCTTAGAAAGCTTTCGCTTCTAAGATCTAGCTCACACTAGGTAATCCATCCAACTATTTGTCTAACCAATAAGATTTGTGGTAGTTATTTATAATTACAAGTCATTATTACCTAAACAAATAGGATTTATCACAAATTTTGGATTCAACACTTGCCCATTCAATAGGTACTTTTCTGCACACCCTTCTCGACTAGTTTCTTCTTTTCACACTTAAGAAAAAGCAAAAATTAGATAGAAAAATCAGTCACAAGAGTGTCTAAACAAAGTAGATTTTTTTTGAAATATGATCAAGAGAAAAAAATTATTTTCCTAAAGGTAATTATAGTCATTATAAAATAATGATATAATAAAAAATAAAAAAAATTGAAAATCAAACTAAATTCAGGCATTGGCTTAGATGACACTCGATAATGGCTCACTTAGGACTAAAAGTTTGACTCATTAAAAATTTTGGACTAAAGGGGGCGTAACAAATTTAAAAAAATGACATGGCAACAAAATATCTCAAAAATATGCTCTAAACAAGGCACAAAGCAAACAAGAAGTTTTAATTCTAGGTAAGGGGTCCTTAAATCAAATATGAAACTAACGCAAGTAACATAATCCAAACATAAGAGGTAGATAACATAAGGTAAAATTAGATGAGGCTTCATTATGAACTTGAATAATTTTTTATTTTTAATTTGAAAGGTTGATATTTAGATTTAATGTAAAAAAAGACTTGAACGTTCAAAGGCAAAAGGCTAGATCAAAATGGGTAGCATTTCTATGCATTTGAAACAAGAGATGTATCAAAAAGTTTCAAAACTTACTTTAAAAAGTGACAAGAGATGGTAAATTTTTTGGAAATGTAATGATGTGCTTTCAAATGAATGACATGACAAACTATTTTGATTAAAATATCCAAGACAAAAGTTTAAAACAAAATGGGAAACATACCAATGCCCCGTGTAAATAAGAGACACAAATGGGTTTTGAACAAACCTCCAAGGTACAAAGAGTAACAAAAATAGATATAGTAACACCTCTTAATCCAAAGGGGTGTAAAACACAATAAGAATGTTTTAGAATTTATTTGATGTGCTTTTGACAAATAAAATAGTTTTAACTCCAAAATAATGTAATTAAAATGTAAAAGACTAAAATAAACATAATTGTATCATTTTAATCCTAAAAACTAACTTAGTGGTTTTGTATTATCAAATTTCATCTATATACTCCTTGAGAGGAAATAATTTTTAATCCAAAAATTTAAATTTTCATTTAAAGTAGGGTTTTTAGGCCCCTCTTCACTAAAAAAATCACATGATGACATGAAACTTTGGGTCACTCATCCCACATTGGCACTATTTCTATGGCAAGTGGGGTTTATCTAAAACTATCAAGTATTGCATGCATTAAATGGTCCCATATGTGTGGTTAATAATATGTCACACCACTATATTTTGATATGCATTAACTAGATTATTGTGAAAAGGTATTATCCTTTACACAACCACTACATCCATTAATTTCTCACTGTAGTGCAATGTCTAAGTTAAACCTATGTTCATGGCAGTCACTTATTAACACATCTTGTTTAACTATTCAAACAAGAATTCAATCAATTAGACCTCAAGTTATATACCCCTACCATGGAGTGTGGTTGAAATGATGCCAGGAGATGAACTCATAAGTCAACTCTTCCCTATAAAACCCATGTGGAGGTTATGAACTCCTATATAAAATATAAAATCCAAGAAATAAAAAAATGTAGAAGGAATTTAGGGTCATTTTTAGGATCACTCAAATGACTCAGACTTTGGGGAGTGCCTTGGAGAATTTCCATCCACACTTTTTAAAAGTGGAAAATTCAATAAGTGAAGCATTTTGATCACCAATGTTCCATTAAGGGGATGGGGGGAGAGCATACATTTTGTTCTTCGTTTTCAAAACAAATAGAAAACAACAATCAAAGTAACAGCTCTTATGAGCACTTAACTACAGTTTTAGTTCATTTTTATAAAACCAAGATAAATATGATTTTAAGTTTATCCCCTTGGAATTGTTTTAGTTATGAAATTTTAAAAATGAAAACAAATTAAGTAAATGATTTATAACACCAAATGTAAATGTGATTTGAATCATAAAGTGTTAAAAATGTATTTCCTTGTTTTTTGGGTCCTAAAAAAAGTGTTAAGGGTATATGTGTGTAGAAGCTAAAAAATGATAAAATGATAATTTAAATTTATCTCTTGGGGTTCTTATGTTTTTTTACATAGTGTAATATTGCACGTACATAGATCAAAACTATAATTTTCTTACAAAACTATAACTGGTTAGTGCAAAATTGAAACTAGCTAGGAAATAAACTATTAGTAAAAAATTATAAATATACAATATATTAATAAAAATATTAATAAAATACTAAAATTAGAAAAAAAAAACTATAACTAAAAACACAAAACTACAACTAGAAATGTTGTAAAGCAACTAGGCATGCAAAACCACAACTGGGAGTTGCAACAATGCAACTAGGAAGAAAAAAATTCATCTAAGAAGGCAAAAACACAATTGAAAATCTCAAAATGCAAATAATAATAAAAAACATTAGTCATGGAAAAATTCAACTAAGCATGCAAACATGCACTTGGGCATGGAAAATGCACCTAGGCATGTAAAACCCCAACTAGGCATGCAAAAAATGTACCTAGAGTTTGTAATAATGAATTTGATGAGGTCAATACCAAAATTCACCTAAAAAACACACTTTTTAAAGATAATAACATATATCTTAAGGCAATAAGACATATATTATTGTCAATACTGCCTTTACCTAGTGTTATTTCACAACTGTAATATCGTAACTTCATAGTGCAATATCACTTTTTCCAGGTGCAAAAATGCTACTCCATAGATAAATATTGAAACTTCCTATGTTTCAACCATTACCTTCAAATTTTCACTTTTTTGGTTAGTAAGTTAAGATTTTAACATGAAAAATGTTAGAAAGAGGTCCCAAAATGCCATGGGAAAATTTTTGTGTGGCATAGGTTCCATTGGGCATGCCATTTATGTAGCTTCAAAGTTAGGAGAGGAAAAAAAAATGTAGATTAGTCTCTTTTTAGTTCAAAATAATAAAACATAAGAGCAATAATGTACTAAGTCTAAACCCTCTTACCTAAACACTAAGAAGGAACATAACACAATAAGCAAAATTATAAAAGAAATATGAAGACAGTATAAATTCATAACTCCCTTATCACACATGGTGCTTACATGTTAGAATTTGAATGTTCATGCTCACTTTATGATTATTTTAGTCTCTTAGTGGAGGTATCATCTCTCTAATGTCACTTGTGCCCTTATGTTGAATTTTGGCACAATTTTTGCATACTAACTTTACTCTTAAAGACTTAGAGAAGGTATTACTATAGAATAACCTTACACAAAATCTTATCGATCAATGGTGTGGGAACTTATATATTTATATCTTATGTAACTAACTCTAACCATGGGTAGGTTGGGTTAAATTATAACTTGTGTGTAGTCAAAATTAACCATGGTTAGCTCAGTTTAGCTCTTGGAGTATTAAAGGCACTCATTAAAACTTGACACCTCTATTTATGAAATTTATGAGACATGAAAACTCACTTAAGATATTTGTGAGATGTGAGTCATATTTTTGAATATTTATGAAATAACAAATTACTTTATTGGTTCATTTGAATCTTTGACTTCATTTTTTGCACAAAATCCTTTTTAGTAAATTAAATTTACTAATTTAATTTGGATTTTGTGTTTAGGAAAAATAATTAGTATTTAAAATATAATTAGTCTTGCTTAGTGATTTTTATGTTTTTTAAGTTGATTATAATGTCAAAAATTAATAGATTAACATGCCAAAAGTTCCAAATTACTAAGTTTTAATTTGACTAGGGTTAAAACTGAACCAAGTTTTTTTGCATAGAGGGTAATACACCATATGAGATAGCCTCTTAAAATTATTGGGCAATTAAATCCCTTACATAGACACATTTAGGATATTTAGGTGATTTCTAGGATTAAAATATGTCATTTGATAGAAATTGAATTGAATGCTGACTTTGGCATGGAGGTGTCCAAAATTAGGTGTCTACAAACACTAGATTAGATTTTAATTTATTTTGATTTTACTTTGTGATTATGAAAACATAAGACCGAGCTAGGGTTACTACATAGTGTCACTTGACTAGAGGATTTGGAACTATCTCTAGTGATGTTATTATGGTAAAATATCCCTTGGCTAGGTATAGCAGATCCATCTTGTTCATGACCTTGAATATTTAATGTATCATGAATCATAAGGCTAAGTAAGATTTATCATTTATGAGCTAGGATTCATTAATGGATAAGTTTAGTTTCCATTTTCATACACTAGACACCCCTAGAATTAATGATGGTCTCCATGATTTGAAAAAAATTCCTCATGTGAAGCATAATGTTCATATATTCAATCAAAATTAGTTGTATACTTTACCTCCTCTATCATAGAGATTAAATCCAAAATATAGTTATCTAAACAATCATGCATAAATTAATGTTCATCAACAAAACCATCATTTAGTTTTATCCAATAATATAGTTTCATAGGACACATATTACAAAAAATTAGAGATAGAATCCATAAAAAGAGTGATCTAAAAATTAGATAATGACTTATCGGGCATGCATAAGAAAATAGGTAATGCTAATGGCCAAAATAATAATCAAAATTTTACATTTTCGATACATAAAAAACCTTTCAAAATGTCTAAAAATAATATAGAGAAGTATACAAATCTTTTAAAAATCAATAGAGTGGAGATAACCTTACCAAATTGATGAAAATCTCACAATACATTTCAGTATGGTGAACTTGATTATTTTTCATTTTGTGTGACTTTTAAGATATTTCAAATGGAGATGGTGAGGAAGGATTTCCTGAACAACCCACTAGAATTCCACCATGAATTTGGCTCTTCAAACACCACTATGTTTTTTGAAATGCATGAGCTTCCTTGCCCTTGAGAAGCTGAAAACATACTAGAGGATAATAATGATGAGATCCATGACTTCCAACATTATCAAAAAGGTAGTTATAATCTGAGGAATAAACAATGCTTCACAATGTCTACTCCTCGAAATAATATGAATAATCCATTGAATCCAAAGGTTGATAATAATCCACCTCCCACATAAAGGAATGATCAACCCCTGAATAGGTTGTAGTAGAACAAATAAGGATATAACATTTTTGAAGACATGAAGAAAATTTTAAAAAAAAATATGAATTATCATGAATGGGCCCAAATTAGTGAATAGAAATAACTCTTATGGAGGTCTTTCATAGGGATAAACCTTATAGGGAATACAAAATCCCCTATAGAGAAGATAAAGGCAACCAAGATGAACACTAAATATAAAATCAAGATTAAGGTTCCTCCTTTCTTGTTGACTATCAAGGCATTCAACAAAAATATTCACAATTGTTTAGTCAATTATGGAGCTTCAACCACTATGATGATCAATTTGACTTGTCAAAAGCTTGGCTTAATTCTAAGCTGATAAAAGATGATGGTATTATAGTTAGACAAAATATTGGTACAAGTGGTTGAAGAGATGACTGATTTATGCATTTAGGTAGAATTTGAACCACAAGTACAAATTATTATTGATGTATTTTTGGTGGACATTATTCAAGGTTATGGACTATTGTTGAGCAGATACTAGTCTAAAACACTTAATGGATACCTTTCAATGGACTTTTATCACATTTGACTACTATGGAAAGACTTTCCAAACTAGATTTAAATTGATCAAGAGCCCATAATGAAGCATCCCATCATGGAGTACAATGTTAGAAATGGATAGGTAAGTTATGAATCTCTTCATCTTGGAATTTATACCTTCAATACAAATTATGAAGGATATAAACCTAAAGACCATTAAACTTCCCAACTTAGACTCTCCATTTTAATGGTGTAATATTCGAGAAGGGATCAAGAATATGTATCAAATTGGTTGATCCACATGGAAAAAAGTTACAGGTAACATATATGATATAATTCCCTTATATAAATAATAGGGTGGAATATGAATAATTAATTTTTGGATTGCAGATTGCTCTAAAAAATAATGTTAAGTAGTTGCTAACATATGGAGATTCAAGGCTGGTAATCAATCAAGGCAAAAACAAATTTAAGTGCAAACTATCATATCTAAAAATATAAAATCATATAGATTGGTATTTTATTGAATCATTTGAGGCCTTCTGTTAAGCATGTAATATACTGAGAGGGGGGATGAATCAGTATCTATAACTTATAAAAATTTCCCTTAATCAAACATTCAAGATATGCAATAAAACTCAAATAATAAACATCACACAAGAAAGAGAGAGACACCAGATATAATGTGGAAACCCAATGTGGGAAAATCCATGGAGAACAATCTCAAGTATATTCGTGAGAACAAACCCATATGAGCAACATACCCCTTTGCCAAGTACCAACCTTAGCTACAATTCGTGAGCACCAAACCACAAGAGCTTCAAACCCCTTTGCCAAGCACCAACCCAGCTATCATTCGTGAGCACCAACCCACATGAGCATCAACCACTTTGTGTATACCACACACCTATCTCTCAATGTTGCTATATCAACAAATGATAGTTTAATACAACATCTCTTTCCTCTCTCTCACTTTTGCTCTTCTAAGCTAGATATTACAATATCAAATTAACCTCTCACACTCATATTACAAATGGCTACTCAAGCCTTTATTTATAGCTTTCCAAATGACCTTTGGCCTTCCCTCTTTGTGACCTTTCAATCCTCATGGAAAATGGAACCAATCTTGGATGACCCTTCATATTCAAACCTTTGGAAAGTCATGTGGTGACCCTTCATGACCAAAAACGTCCTTCCCACTTTTATCCTTATCTTTGGTGACTTTTTGTATTCCTTATAGTATCCCTTCATGAGAAATTCACCCTTACTCTTTTGTCTTCACTTGGTGACTCTTGGTATTCTCCAAAATGACTCTTCATGGGAAAATGCATCCCATCCTTCTTTTGTCTTTACCCCATGGCTCTTCGACTTCTCCATGGGACCTTATTTTGTCTCATATGCAACCAAAAATATATTTGTTAATATTAAATAAATATTAACTCATATTATCCAAGATATATTTATTACAAACAACATTAAATGCAATGGGGCCTTTATCATGAATAATGCTAAACCTTTGACATCAATGACAATATTTCCAACAATCTCCCCCTTTGTCATTGATGTTAACCTCAATCCTAAAACTACCACATCTTGTCACTTGCACATACTGTCATCTAAAAGCATACAGTAACTCCCCCTTATTGTAGTAACTTGTACCTATTCCCTATACCTATTTTCTGCACCTGTACATGTACCTGTTATTCTCCCCCTTTAACATCAATGGCAAAGGGCCTACCTAGAGCTAACACTTAGCTCCCCCTCTACTCATGCTAAACCTCAATGGCAAGAAGTAAAGGAAGTTACTCCCAACTTCTCTCGTAGATACTCAAATATGTCTTTTGGTAGTGCCTTTGTGAAAATATCTACAATCTAGTCTATAGTACTAATATATTCCAACTTAATCTGTTGATCTGCAATCTGCTCTCTCAAGAATTTATATCTATCAGAATATGTTTTGTTCTTAAATGCATTAATAGATTTTTAAAAATATTTATAGCACTTGTGTTATCACAAAAAATGGAAATAGGTTCATCATACTTTACCTTGATATCTTCCAAAGTTTGCTTCATCAAAAGCACTTGAGTACAACACAATATTGCTGCAATATATTTTGCTTCGGCTATAGAAAGTGATACTGAGTTCTGCTTCTTACTTAGCCATGATACTAAGCTATCACCAAGGAAGAAAACTCGTCCACTTGTACTCTTTCTGTCATCTAAGCACCCTACCCAATCTGAATTTGTATAAGCAACTAAATTGAAATCTTTACCTGTGGGATACCATAATCCATAATCAAATGTCCCTTTGATATATCTAAATATTTTTTTCACCAACTAAACATGACTATCTCTTGAAGATGACTGATATCTTTCAACCATACCTACTACGTGCATGATGCCTAGTCTCGATGCTATCAAATATGAAAGACTACCAATCATAGATCTATACAAAGATTGATCTGTAACAAGTGAATCTTCATCCATGCTCACCTTATTTCCTATACACATAGGTGTGCCAACTGGTACAAAATTCTCAAAACCAAATTTTTTCAACATTTCCTTGGCATATTTACTTTGAGATATAAAAATTTCTTTATTTGATTGAAATATTTGTAAACCTGAGAAAAATGATAATTCTCCAAGCATAGACATCTCAAATTATTTTTGCATTCTATCAAAAAATTCTTTTGTCATCTTGTTAATATTTCCTCCAAAAATGATATCATCAACATAAACCACAATAATGAATTGATGCTCACCTTCTATTTTGATGAAAAGATTACTATTAGCAAATCATCTCTTGAATCCTTGGTCTTGCAGGTACTTATCAAGTCTTGCATACCAAGCTCTGGGAGCTTGTTTTAATCCATACAATTCTCTCTTCAATTTGCATACATGATTACTAATATTCAAGAGAATAAACCCCTCAGGCTACTCAATGTAGACCTCTTCTTCAAGATTCTCATTTAGGAAGGCAGATTTGACATCCATCTGAAATACTTTGAAATTTTTAAATACTGCATATGCAAGAAAAATTATAATAGCCTCTAACCTTGCTACTGGTGCAAAATTTTCTTCAAAATATATTCCCTCAATCTGAGCATATCCTTTACATACTAATCTTGCTTTATTTATGGTTACTTCTCCATTTTCATTCAAATTATTTCTATAAACCCATTTTGTTCCTATCACATTGTGATCTTTTGGTCTAGGCATTAATTCCCAAGTATCATTCTTTTCTATCTGATCTAATTCTTCATCCATAGCCTTAACCCAATGCTCATCATGTCTGGCTTTTGAAAAATTTCTAGGCTGAATTTTAGATAACAAAGAGAAATTAACTTGTTCAGATTCACTTACCATCATTCTTCTGGAGTGAATTCCTTCTTTTATATCCCCGATGATGTCACTTTAATTATGATTTTTTTGAATGTATTTGGATGGAGTCTTGGTACCCTTTTTCTCCTTTTCCTCATCTTCAATTGATTCTTCAAAGCCTTCCTCTTCAATGATTTCAGGAATGTCTACTGGATCACTGATCTTTTGTGTTCCATCTTCTATCCTGACACTTGCACTTTCAACAATTTTCTTGGTTCTTTTGTTATAACATTTATAAGCTTTACTTTTGCCAGAAAAACCAAGAAATATACATTCATCTGCTTTAGATTCATACTTACCAAGCTTTTCATCAATTCTCTTTATGAAGAATCTGCTATCGAAAACTCTGAAATAATCGACTATTGTTGGTTTGTCTTTCCATAGCTCATAAGGAGTCTTATCACTGTTGACTCTTAATAAAGCTCTATTCTTAATATGCACTACTATACCAACTACCTCTCTCTAATATTTATCTACTATCTTGGATTCATTTAGCATTGTCCTTGACATCTCTTGAACTATTCTATTTTTCCGTTCAACTACTCCATTTTGTTGTGGAGTTCTAGCTATTGAATACTATCTCTTTATTCCATGATCTTCAAAAAATTTAATAAATTTATCTGACATGAATTCTCCTCGATCTGATCTTAGACACTTAATCTTCAAATTAGTTTCATTCTCAACTAATGCTTTGAATGCTTTGAACTGTCTAAAAGCTTATGATTTTTTCTTTAAAAACATTATCCAAGTCATACATGAAAAATCATCAATAAGCAACATGAAATACTTATCACCTTGAGTACTTTGAGTCCTCATAGGTCCACATAGATCAGTGTGAACAAGCTCTAGCATTTGAGTGGTCGAGTACTTTTTTGTTTTGAACCACCTTCTAGCCTGCTTCCCATGCTGACAAGGTCCACAAAGGGTGCTAGATAGCTTTGTGATTGTTGGAAGATTCCTGACTACTTGATTTTTGCAAATTTTGACAAGACTGTCAAAATTTATGTGCCCCATTCTCTTGTGCCATAGCCAACTTTCTTCAATCTGACTCAAACAACATTTTTGACCTTTGATGTCTGATAACATATATAAGTTATTACCTATTCTCTAAGCATTTGTAATCAATACATCTGAATCTTTTCTTCTAATTTCACAACCTTCTGCATAAAACTTTAGTGTATGCCCCTAATCACACATTTGACTTACACTCAAAATATTATGCTTAAGACCTTCTACATATAAAACATTTTTAGTTTTAGTTTTACCATTATCTAAACTTAGTGTACCTTTTTCGGCAATTCTGGCAGTAGTGTTGTCCCCAAATTTCACTGTGCCACCATTGATCTTCTTCAAGGTTATGAACTTGCTCTTGTCTCCTATCATGTGCCTTGAACATCCACTATCAATAAACCATGGATTTTCTTCATTTCTTGCATGCAAAGTTGTCTAGACCAACAGAGAACCTTTAGATTATTTCTTTTGTCATGTTTGAACCTTTTTCTTGATGAATGGAGCCCTGAAACTATGGTCCTTCTTGACTGACTCAAACACGCTTCTGATTGCCTTTTATAGCTTTGTTCCTTCTAACCTTCTTTTTCCTCTATATTATTCATTCCTTCCCTTCTTGTTTCTTTATTTGTAAGAGCTTCAACATAGCTCTTCTTCTTTTCAAAACCGATACCTATCTTATCTGATATTGCCTTTTGGATTTCTAATATCTTATTTAGCATATTAGTTCTATTCTCAAATTTTGAATCATTGACTATTTTATTATTGACTACTTTCTCAATCTCTTCTTTTAAAGAGGCAATATCAGTAACATACCTTTCACATTCTTTTCTCGATATTTCCAACTGTGCCGTCAGATCTTCAATTATCTCCTTTGACTCCTTTTCATTTTTCTCCATTTGATGCTTTAATCTTCAATTTTTCTTTTCAACAATCTTCAACTCTTATAAGGCACACATGAGTTCTCCTTCCATATTCACTTCAGCTTCCTCCTCTTCTTCTTCTTGATCAACTAGCTTACAAAGGCACCTTTATGTATGGCCATCTTGTGCTTTCCTGATCTACCTTCAAGCTGTAAAACTTTTCAAAAAGGAACCTACTCTGATACCAATTGTTAAGCATAGAATATACTAAGGGAGGGGGGTGAATCAATATATATCTCTTATAAAACTTTCCCTTAATCAAACATTCAAGATATGCAATAAAACTCAAATAATAAACATCATACAAGAAAGAGAGAGACACTAGATATAACGTGGAAACCCAATGTGGGAAAAACCATAGAGAACAATCTCAAGTATATCCCTGAAAACAAACCCATAGTATCACCATACCCCTTTGCCAAGTACCAACCTTAGTTACAATTCGTGAGCACCAACCCATAGGAGCTTCAAACCCCTTTATCAAGCACCAACCCAGCTATCATTCGTGAGCACTAACCCACATGAGCATCAACCACTTTATGTATACCACACACCTATCTCTTAATGTTTCTATATCAATAAATGATAGTTCAATACAACATATCTTTCCTCTCTCTCACTTTTTCTCTTCTAAGCTAGATATTACAATATCAAATTAACCTCTCACACTCATATTACAAATGGCTACTCAAGACTTTCTTTATAGCTTTCCAAATGACCTTTGGCCTTCCCCCTTTGTGACCTTTCAATCCTCATGCAAAATGGTGCAAATCTTGGATGACCCTTCATATTCAAGCCTTTGAAAAGTCATGTGGTGACCCTTCATGACAAAAAACGTCCTTCCCACTTTTGTCCTTATCTTTGGTGACTTTTAGTATTCCTTAAAGTGTCCCTTCATGAGAAATTTGCCCTTACTCTTTTGTCTTCACTTGGTGACTCTTGGTATTCCCCAAAATGACTCTTCATGGGAAAATGCATTCCATCCTTCTTTTGTCTTTACCCTATGGCTCTTTGACTTCTCCATGGGCCCTTATTTTGTCTCATATGCAACCAAAAATATATTCGTTAATATTAAATAAATATTAACTCATATTAGCCAAGATATATTTATTACAAACAACATTAGATGTAATGGGGCCTTTATCACCAATAATGTTAAACCTTTGACATCAATGACAATATTTCCAACACCTTCAATATAGTGGCTATCCCTATAGAAAAAAATCAAGATGTGGATTTACTAGATATTTTAGATACAAATTTAGCACCTTTATAATAATCCAAGGTATAAAGGATCTCCATTAAGCTAGTACCTTCTCCTTATATTCCTAAAAATGTGTAAAATTTCCATGTCTTTTATGATGACTATAAAATCATCCAGTTCTTGAATAACTCAGGGAAATTTAAGTCTCAAATCATCAATGAATAAGAAATTAGTTATTTATGCAAGGAGGATTTAGATGAGGAAGGTGTCATCCAGCTTAAAGAAAATTGTCTCCCACTTGGAATGGTTTCTATATAAAGTAAATTTGATATGGATCCCCAAGTAAAATGACAAAATAAACCTAAAGTTATCAAATCTAAGTTCAAAAGGGAGAATTTAGGGGATGAATGTTATCTATGTTATGTTAACATTGGCCTAAGTTGCACTCCAAAGGAAAGGCAATGGGAGAAGGATTTACTCACCTAATATAAAGACGTAATTGCATGGATGTATGAAGACTTAAATATTTATAACCTAAGGGTCATCACCCATATAATACCATTGAAACTAGACCACAAGTCTTTCAGGCAAAGGTAGAGGCCAATAAATCCAATCCTAAAGCCTCTTATTTAGAAATAAGTGGAAACGTTGTTGAGTGTAAAAATATTTTTCTCAATTAGACATTCCACTTGGGTGGCCAATTTGTTTTGAGTTAGGAATAATAATGGGGAAATTATACTATGCATTGATTTCATAAACCTGAATAAGGCATCTAAGAAAGCTAAATATCCATTACCTTCCTTGGACAAGGTTATTTAGATTGTAAGTGTTTTTAAAATGATGGTATTCTTGGATGGATTTTTAGGTTATAACTAGGTGTTAGTTGAAGTAGAAGACAAAATGAACACTACATTTGCCATAAAGTGGGGAACCTATACATACAAGAGGATGCCATTTGGCCTAATTAATGTAGGAGCTACCTTTCAACAAGTAATGGATCATGCATTTCAAGGGATAATAGGTATGTGCATAATCATCTACATGGATGATCTCATTTTTTTCTCAAATAATGTAATGAATCATGTAGGTCATGTATAGTCAATATGTTAGAGATGTAGAAGGTTTAACATCTCATTTAACCCCAAAAAGTGTATATTTGTTATTACTGAGGGCAATCTCTTTGGGCACATTATTATCGAATAGGGGATCACCATTAATCTAGATATAATCTAGAGGATTTCAAAGATCACCTTCCTAAACAATAAAGACCTAAAGTGTTTCTTTCAGAAATGTTTATCTCAAGTTTTGTGTAAATTATCAAACCTTTGAATACAATGCACAAGTAGGATGCTAATGTGGAATAGTCACCTAAGGCTCGAAAGACTTTGTAAGACATCAAATATGTTATATCTTAAGACCCACTACTAATCAACCCATATTTCACTAAGGACTTATACTTGTATTCATTTTATTTAAAAAATATAATTACTATTGTGATGACTCAAAAGAAAGATGAAATTGAACAACCTATTGTATTTATGAGCATGAGTCTGAAGGACATAGGGCTTAAGTATTCCTTTATTGATAAGCAAATCTTCTCCCTAGTAAATGTGGTGAACAAATTTTAGCATTACATATTGAGGAATAAAACCATCACTATTATGCCTAACCATAATGGCAATCTCACTTTAGCATAGAAGTAATTGGGAGAGCTTAGAGGCAAATGAAAGGTCATGTTGTAGGAGTTTCATATAGAGATCAATCATGATAGCATTTTTATAGGTTATGACATCATTCAACATATGATAGATCTTGACCCATGCATTACCATTGAAGAGGTTTATGAAAACCAAGTATATGTAAGAGATTGGTATAATGGAATAATTTAATATTTCCTAATAGGTACCTATTATTAAGAACTTACTAGATAATGAAGGAGAGAATTGAGGCTCAAAGCTTCCCACTACATGATCATAAAAGGGATTTTTTAAAGAAGGAATTATGAAGGCATCTACCTAAGACACATATCAAAATAATAATCTCAAGAAATCTTGAAAAATGTACACTAAAAGACAAGTAGTGGTCATCCATTTATAAATACCATGCCCCATATAATACTTATAATGGGTTATTATTAGCCAAATGTCTTTAAGGATGCCCATGCTCATGTAAGAACATGCCATGAATGTCAAGTTTTTTAAAAAATAGAGGTATATAAAACAACATCAATGCAACTTATTATTGAGGGAAGACAATTCACCCAATGGGGGTTGAACTTCATTGGTGTTATTAACCCAAATTTTTTAATAGGCTATAAATTTTTGGTCACTGCCACAAATTACTACACAAGGTGGACTGAATTAATATACACTAGAAATTCCATAGCATAAGATGTAATAAACTTACTAGAGGAGCACATCACAACTAGATTTTGTACTCCCATTTATTCAAGGCATTTGAAATATATCACCTAGTGATTCTATGGAAAAAATAACATGAAAATAAATGACAAAATAATAATTTTATCTCATTATGGATAGGAATTTATTGATTTTAAAATATCCTAGGTAACAATGCTTTCCATTTAGGGGACCTCCAGGTAACGAATTAACATATCCAATAAATAAGTAGTTTTTGAAGCATTAATTCATGGATGTACCATTTGGAGGTATCCTACAGTGATAAAAAAGGTATGGTAGAGGTATGACTAGATTGGTTTTCATAATTTCATAGATTAGTTTTCCGACATTCATAGATTTGTTTGCCTCCTTTTTGCAATTTTCTTTCCTTACATTAGTTTCCCTACTTTCTAGATTTGTTATTTTTTGTTTTATTTGACATCTAATTGACTTTTCTTAATACACAATAAGAGTATAAGATAAAATATAACATAAAACATATAAGAGTATGAAATTTAGGTGTGTTTGTAGGTTTTACACCCTTGTGTCTAGGATATTCAAGATTTAGGTATTCAATGAGGAGTCATTCATGGTTATATCATAATTGAATACTTATACTATGTATGTAGAAGTTGATCTCTATAATCCATGCAAATTTAGAAAATTTTCTCACTCCCTTACATAAAACACACTCCTGATAATACTTGTTTAAGTAAATAGTCATTTATGTGGATGTAGCTAGTAAGGAAATTCTAGTAAAACAAGGTTTTTTACCTACACTAGCTCATTGTGGTTCTTCTCTCTTTCTTCCATTCATATTCCTTAAAAAATTAAAATAAAAGATCTAATATGTTATAACAAGAGAGATATGTTAAACCCTAAGAGAATATAAAAGGTTATCAAAGGCTCACATGATGAAATAACGTAAATATACCATACATCATGCTAAAATATGAGGGAAGAAGGGAGGAGGAACCAAATGTATCTCTATCAGGGCTATGGACACTTAGATGACAGTAAATCAATGCCTAAGTTTCCATGATTTAATGTTCTTCAAATAAATCAAAATGAAACCTATAGATGCTCCAAACCTTTTCTAAAGTCCTCATAACAAGTGTAAAATAAAATCACTTTATCACAGACAGATCTGAGGTATGAGCAAGGAAAGTATGTTGTATGTTGTAATAAGGAGACTCTTTTATATCTTTGATTCAATTATTTTATTTTGGTATGTTTCACATTTGATTTGAAATTTCTAACAAAAATTTCTATGTTATCAAAAACTCAGGAGTATTCCCCCCGTAAGTCACCATTTACTGTAATCAACATATCCCCATTATTTTTTTTCGAATAGGGACTCACTATGACTTATAAATGTCCAAGCCTTTTTATGAGGTCTCCATTATAAGAGATATTATGTGTTGCATCTAAATTTTTCCATCTATAAAATACAAGCAAATGTGTTTTAAATTTTAGACTAACTTACTAATTTCTTTTATAAGTTTTGTATCTACACAAGTTTTTTTGAAATGTCCAATTTGGTTTCTAAAATTTTTTTATTCAGAACTTTTGTTCATAAGTTTAGCTCTTTGAAAATATTGAATTTAATCCTACACTTTTTACTCTTTGGATTAGGTCTTCAGAGGCATTCTTTATATTTTTTTTCAAAATATTTGTGTGATTCAAATTTTTCCTTAGTAAAGGTGTTAGGGAAATGGTTCTTCAGCACATTGTTTGCTAGTATTTAGTCTTAAGAGTCATTATTTGTAGTTTTTATTTGTAGTTATTTGTTCCTAAAAATTTTGGTACTTAACCATTTACTTGTATTTTTTTTAAATTCACTATTTGGTCTTTGGATTTTGTCTTCAGGATTTTCATTTGGGATTTTACCATTTAGGAAATTATTTTGGAGCTTGTTCATCACAATGTTTGGTCGGTAATTTGATTATGAAGATTTTTATCTAAGGAAATTTTTTTTGGTATTTATTTTTGGTAATTTCATATGATATTTTGGTGTGGATGAGTTTGGCCTTCATTATTTTTGTTTGAAGAAGGTTTGTAGTAGGTTTTTTCTTGGTATTGCCTATGGGATGAATTTGGTCATCAGAATTTAAGTTGAAAATCCTTGATTCATGATAATTAGTCAGTTTGATACCAACATATACCTCAATTATTGACTACTTAAAGCCTACATGGTGCATCCAATAAAGCAAAATAAAAAAACTTAATGACACTTGTCAAAATACAATGATGTGGCATACACACCAACTAAAATGGTAAGGTTCAAATTACACAAGTAGTATGTTCATAGATATTGGGCATTAATGATGCATGAATTGGAATTTATTATTAAAGTTATATCAATGACTTGGGACCATTGATATGATCATGGATAACAAAAAAAAATTGAACTAAATTATTTATTTATAAATAATTAGTAACCTACATGTTAATCATAAAGCTATATCTAGTAAGGGTGAGATATCAAAGTCTAATAAATAGTCTTTAAGCTTACTAGTACATTAGCAATGGCCTCTATATTTAAAGCATTTGTGGGATATTTTCCACTATCCCATTTTTAAATCAAGGACTGCACCAAGTAAACTAATACTATTTTTGATTCCATAATTTTCAATGATTAATAGAATAAGTATTTGGCTATGGGACATCACTGATGCATTTGACACCCATCCTCATGAGGATAGTTTAGCACCAACATGAAGGCAACTAGTTACAGACCTACTTCTTCTAAAGTAAAAATGGATTTATTTCATAGTGTCCAGGCACAAAGTGATACCATGCATAGACCTGATGTAGGATCTCTTCTTCACTGGTAAAGTGATGGGGGACACCTTTTTGTACCTTTTAGAGAATAACTCCATCGTGTCCTAAATATTTTGAGATGAATTTAAAATTTATTTATCTTTTCTATTTATCTAGTCTACTTATGATTTACATGGGGTGGTGGGATGGACAGAGAATAATTCAATCAATAGAACACTATGCAAGTGGATCATCCCTAAGGATATTATCATCCCAAAAGAGAAGGACCCTATACTTATGTCCAAGTTCAAGATGGGGGTTCACATTATGATTTCCCTCTTAATTAGTCTTTACATTTTTTCCAATCATCTATTTTCTTTACCTAGAATGGGTTCCACTTTTATACATGATGATGACCTTAGACTTGACTTTTGCATTGTGGGAGATAATTAGCATTAGGATGAAGGATTAGGTTTTAAACAAGGATAAATAATATTTTGTGTAAACAATATTTTTGTGGCCACTTTTATATGTTTTCATACCTATTAGAGACTATGATGGTAATACCATACATTAACTATGGGTCACTCTGGATCCCAACTCCAAACAAGATCAAAAATTGCATTTGTGATTAATATTTAATTCATGCATATATATACACATTTTCCAATAACATTAATCACATTGTAAAAGATGTGTTCACCTAATTATGGTAGGCCATTCATGAAGCCCCATTTTCCAAGATATTCAAAACCATTATAGACACATTGGCACCATAGGGTGATTATTAGTTATATATTGATTACACAGTGATTATGGTTATAGGTAATAAGGTGAACCCCTTATGTCTTCCTAAGTAAATACTAGATAATTTGGTAGGCTAAGAAATAGAATTTTAGTTATGGTGGATTTTAGATGAGGATTTAATGAAAAATAAGAATATATTCTATGGACATCATGTGATGATAGGCTAAATGTTCTACATAATGCAAAGGTACTTGGGAGAAGTAAGAAAAAGGAGGGTGCATTATTCATTTCCCACATTTCCTGATAAGGATTGAGATCCTCATTGTAGCATTCAAAATCATATAAACGGATTTATTATTCCATACCAACATGAACCATATGATCATGTCTTTATATTAATGAATGTTAAGGATGGTTATAATATCTTAGAAAGGGCACAAATGGCAAGATTGATGGAAGAACATCTAAAAATCATTCAAAGAGATCCTCAATCTCCATTGATGATAATAGTCTAGGCTCCCAACCCTAGACATATGGGTTGCTTCATATTTATATATCAATAGGCCTCCACATTCATCATCAGGATAAAGAGAACCTTCTAAATAATCTACCCAAATATTGAAATCTATCAAGAAAGAGCTTGATATAACTAAAGATAAACTTGGAGGAGCTAAACTTTGAATAATTATACATCTTTGAGTCATTTTTCATTCCTCTTTTTAACCATGCATCTATATCACATAAATTTTATAAAATAAAACACTCATCATATATATCCGATATCATTTACAACAAATGATAAACATGTGTTAGAAATAAATATATCCATGAATCAACATACACATCCAAGTACAACTCATGATATTAATAGAATTGTCAACATTAATATTATATGTGTGTGTGTGTGTGTGTGTGTGTGTGTGTGTGTGTGTGTGTGTGTGTGTGTGTATGTATATATATACACACACACACACACACACACATATATATATATACATATACATATATATATATACATATATATATATATACATATATATACATATATATATATATACACACACACACACACACATATATATATATATACACACACACACACACACACATATATATATGTATATATATTATATATGTATATATATTATATATGTATATATATATATATATATATGTATGTATTTATATATATATAATGATGTGTTTTATACAAAATACAATAATTCTAAATCTAAAATTGGGCTCTATCATGTCTATCCTATAGACTATCCACATTACCCATAGATGAGTTTGATTGTTTTCTCTAAATAATATGTTGTAACAAATTAATTTGAGATCTCAAGATAAAAACACATCCCTGTCAAATGGCCACATGGGCTTGCACCTATTCGAGTTGGATAGTGGTCACTATCTATGCCACTCTCTCTTATGATAGGTCCTACCATGCTTATGTCTCTTCCTCTCAAATCCCCATTATTGGTTATAGATGATCTTTACATGCCTAAAGCTACCTCATGACCTCTTGAACTAGTATAAATAAGGTTGATTGGGTTGGGATAGATAAAACCATACGATCATAGAATGTGGTGGGATGGCTTGGTTTCAATACCCCATCTAAAATATCATTGTGCACAATCATAACTAGGGATCCCCATATGATCTTCTCCATCATAGGATATACAAATCCAAAATTAGATGGTAATTAGATCACATATATGTCCAAAAATCATGTGTATACAATAATCACAATACAACTAGTGTCTTATATCAAAATCTTAATCAAAATTAAAATATTTCTCACTAATGTTGGTGTCACCAATCACTTTCTCTCCATTTTTTCATTGAGTGCCTCCTCTATATGTTACATCTACCCTATTAAAAACCTAGGTGTTACCACTCTATCATGATATTATCCTCTACTCATAAGTTCCTCTATTGACCAACTATGTTTCTAAGCAGTTGTTGGGTCCCCCTATGATGTTGCTCATGATTGAGTCTCCTCATGCTAATAATGGCTCTGTATCTTATGTGGACATGGTGGTCATTAATAACTAACTTATGGTACCTATAATACTTGTACATCCACATACATCACATCATTAATTTTTGTTTTGTTACTACCTACTATTGTACTTGAATAGTCCATAGTCTAGCATGTTAAGTCTTGATCACTGGTATCTCCATAGGTACCCCTTCACCTCCCCTCTTTATAAAATATATATCATGCTATACTCAATAAATAGGCACTAATATAGGGGAAACTAAATGGTTGGGTTATAACTATCCCAAAAAGTGTTCCACTAGATGTGGCTCTACCCATGATGTGTAATGGCTTGTAATCTACACCCATTTCAACCCTATCACAGTGGTTGCCCAACTTATCCATGTAGTATCAATGTGCATATAGTACTTACACATGATCTCCCCTCACGTGATAATATATAATGTAGGTACAAGGGGCAATACCCATGCTAAATGGTCTTATCCCCATCTCAAGACCTTAGGTAACATGTCATTGACAACATGGGGCAACCCAACTAGTCAATACATGGGAAAAATCATAGGTATCCATGTGTTCAACAAAACCATAAGACCTATGGTATTTTACCTAGTGAAGAACATCTCATAAATATCATGCATGAGCTAGACCAAGATGATAACCTCAAAATAATAGAGTGATCTTTGATTTAGTATAGACATGCACAAGGATATCACATACATTGGTACCTTACTATCCAGTTTGTGACATAACACTCATGTTTTCATAAGTCCTATCACTACCTTTTGGATGTCTAGAATGGACATAATATAAATGTAAAATAAGTTTATCCTAAATCCATGATAAATCCTATCTAAGTATGTATCCCCATGGGATAATGCTCATCTCACATATGAATCTTTTGGTATATCAATGATCACTAACATCCCACATGTAAGAAGTCCAAACAATGTATGCACATCCTCTAGAGTGATACCCACCTCAATGGTGTCCCTATCCACCTCCCATAAAAATGTTTTGGTCAACCATTCTCATGATCTTAGGAACACAAAAATAAGATCAACACTAAATTGGATTTATCTCATCTCCATAATGCATTTCAATCCCAAGGTAATTAGTTAGGCTCTCTACATGTCACTCAAATGATCCAATAAATTTGGTAGCCATGATGCATCTATAACATGTCAATATCTCTAGCATCTCTACAAAATATCAAATAATAAAGGATATATCAGATATTCATGTCATTAATAATCAAAATATATTCTTCAAAATTTACATTTCAAGCCCTTGACCAATTACATTGATTTAGTTTCTTATGTTTTTTTTTTAATTTTCCTATACAATTAACCTATTTAATACCAAATCAACCCTATACCCATTCAATACTAAATCAACCTTGTACCCAATTGATAATAAAATGACATATTTTATACTAAATCATCCCTTATTTAGATATATCATATTATATCATCTCTATGGTACATACTCAACGCTCTTTTATAGACTATATTAGGGCTCTTCTAAAAAATGAATCAACTCTCTAGTATGCATCTTTCTTTCTTTTCCTCACAAACTATTGTGGCCTACTACTACACATTCAACAACCCTTAGAGGATTATGTTGGCCCACTTCTATGCATTTATCCCCTATCTTATGTTCACTTTGAAAACTAAGTCTATTAGGTCAAGTTAGTTCTTTCATTACATTAGTTTTTTGACCATTTACCATAAATTCTTTAAGCATGTATTGGTCTAAATTCTTCCTACTAAGTATCCCATTTTACCACTAGTCTACATAAAACATACCTATGGTCAATTTACAAGCCTATATTTTATCTACCAGTAAATTTTATATATTCAACTCAATTTCAAATAACATTACACAAAAAATTTAAAATTCACAATTGCTTACCTATGCTACACTCAATGTAGCAACTAGGCATTTTCCCCATCTCATATATCATCTCCTGAACCTTATGGCTTTCCAGTATCAAACTGATTCCCTCAGAGCTTTGTTTTCTCAAAATAGTAAAAATAACAAATGAATTATTTTTCACCCTATTCATATTTTCTATTCAAATATTTTCCTATTAATTATTTATCATTAGATTATGTCTTTCAATCATATCTTTGTTTCTAATGGCTCTTTTTCCAAACAATATGTTCTAGAATTGTAACATTGTAGAAAATATTCTCACATATTACATATATATTTCAAAAAAAAACATTCACTCATTTTCACTAATTTAGACAAGTTCACTTAATGTATACACAATATTTTAAAACTTTATTGATTACTAATGATTTATCTCTTGTAGGAACATCTCGAGTCTCAAACAACATAAGTGAATGAGTTAAAGGGTGCACTAAGAAAGGGGTTGATAGGACATTGGTGTTTTGTAAGATATTTGTCCCTATACTACCACTTGTTATCTATAGAACCATCTCCTAAAACACTTCCCTAAGCTTTGTCTTCTCTTTTTCACTCTCCTCCAAGATTTTACCCCCTTCATTATCCACTTATTAATCCTAAGAAACTTTTTTATATATTATGTTACACTATCAACCCCATAAACCTTGTACTCAAATTGCTAAAACTCATTTAGGGTTAAATTCAACCCCTATCCAACCTAAACTAAGGCTTAATTTATTTTTATCAGTACAAATACATAGTCGATTGGGCCTACTCTATCCTCTAAAATTTTATAAACTTTTGGGTTTAGATTTATTTATATATACACATCTATTTATGTTATTTATAAAAAGAGAAGAAGAAAAAGAAGAAGAAGAAGAAGAACATATTGCACATCTAATTAACCATCATTCTACTTGAAGAACGTAGCTTAGGGTTTCAATATCTTCAATAGAGATATTTATATTGTCTTTTATATAAGTATTTAGGATGGAAAGAGTTGTTTTGTAGCCTAGATTTGACTTATATTTGTTATCCTTACATACCATAACTACCTCAGGCAAAACACCTTTCCCAAGGGAGAAATTAAGGCTGAATGGGTTCATATTCAAAGGTAAGTATTCCTAACTTTTTTCCTCCTTTTTTAAGAGTAGATAGATTTGCAATTGTATTTCTCCCCCATGCATTAGGATTTCGTATACATTAAAGTGAGTATAGGTCTTCTATACATGTTTACTTTTTATGTTTATTATCCCCACTTTTTTTCATAATATTTAGTGAGAGTTTTAGCTTAAGATTTATAATAGGAAACAAACATGTAAATTAGTCTCTTGTTAGTCCAAAATAATAGAACATAAGAAAAATAATGCATTAAGTCCAAACCCTCTTTCCTAAACACTAAGGGGGAGTATAACAAAATAAGTAAAAGTGAAAAAAAAAAAGGATTAAGACAATAGAAATTCTTACCTCCCTTATCACACATGGTGATTACTTTTTAGAATATTAATTTTCATGCTCGGCTTATGACAATTGTAGTTTCTTAGAAATGTTCATCCATGGAGGTAGAATCTCTCCAATGTTATGTATGGCTTGGTGTTGAATTCTTGAACAATTTTGGCATAACAACTTTACTCTTAAAGACTTCAAGAAGGTATTATTTCATAATAACCTTACACAAAAAATATTATGGATCAATAGTGTGGGCACTCACATTTATACTTTAGGGAACTAACTCTAACCATGGGTTGGTTTGGTTAAATTCTAACTTGGGTTGAGTGAAAATTAAACTTGGTTAAGTTAGTCTTAATTTATGAGTGTTAAAGGCACTCATGAAATATTTACACCTCCATTTATGATATTTATGAATCATGATAACTCACTTTAGATATTTGTGAGATGTGAGTCATATTTTTAAATAATTGTGAGTTGACAAATTACTTTATTAGCTCATTTGACTCTTTGGCTTCAGTTTTGGCACAATTTCCTTTTTAGTCAATGAAATTCATTAATTTGATTTGGATTTTGTGTTTATGAAATTTAATTAGTATTTAAAATATAATTAGTCTGGCTTAATTATTTTTAGTTTTTGGTAATTGATTTGAATGTCATGAATTAATAGATTAACATGCTAAAAGTGCCAAATTACTATGTCATAATTTGATGAGGGTTAGAAATGAACTAGGTTAGTAATGTATATAGGGCAATACACCATTTAATATATCCTTGTCATGTTTATGAGATATTTAATCCATTATGTGAATGAATACTAGTAATTTAGGTGATTTCTAGGTTGAAAAGATGTTTTTTGTTAGAAATTAAATTAAATACTGACTTAGGCATGGAGATAGCCAAAATTAGGTTTCTACCATTTTACCCTATTTGAGAAGGCATTACAAGACACATGAAAAATAATGTATTTTCAAATAATGAATAAGTTGAAAATGAGAATGGTTGATGCCATAAAGAACAATTGGAAAGCCCTTGATGCCCCCTTGAGGGAGTAGGCAATAAAAAAGATCATCGAAAGTTCCCTTTAAATGAATAAAATGACATGATTTATATGGTAATAAGGGTGGGATTACTAGATTGACCAAAGGTAGTTGTAAAGAGTAATAGTGATGGAGTCACTTATTTTCCCAAAGTCAGTTATAATAAGTAACGAAGGGTGTGACACTAGTTTTCCCAAAGGTAGTTATAAGTAATGGCAATGATGGATTACCTAGTATGGTGGTAGGATAGATACTTATGTGCCCAAAGGTGATTATAATCAATAACCAAATGGAAGACACTGATTTACCTAAAGGTGGTTATAATCAACAAAAGAAAAACTAGAGATATTGATTTTACTCAAAGGTTGTTATAACCAAGAATAGAAACCAAACCACATTGATTTTCCCAAAGGTGGTTACAATCTAGAACACATACATTTAGAAAGGAAAACAACACTTTTATATCCTAAAGTGAGTTTGGAGATGCACATTCAAACGAACTGGAATATAGGCTAAGAAATCATGTTGTGAAATGGGTCTTAGAGGGATGCCCGAAAAGATGATGATGATAAAGGTAAAAACACATTTATAGACAAAATATGAGTTCAAATAATAAAAATCAAACAAACATGGGATATAGGATAATAAATAATGTTGTGAAAATGGTCTCAGAAAGAGGCCCAAAAATATGATGTTGTCAAAGGTTAACAACACATTTATATATTAAATGTGCATTCAAAGATGCAAATTCAAAAAAACATGGGATAAAATATAAGAAATCATGTTTTTAAATGAGTCTTAAGAGGAGGCCCAAAAGGATAGTGTTGGCAAAGGATAACAACACATTTCTAGCCTAAATGTGCATTTAAATATGCACATTTGAATAAACATGGTATATAGGATAAGAAATCATGTTTTGAAATGAGTGTCAAGAGGAGGCCCAAATGATAGTGCTAAAAAAGGATAACAACACATTTCAATCATAAATTTGAGTTCAAAGATGCATGTCTGAACAAACATGGGGTATAGGCTAAGAAATTGTGTTGTGAAATGGGTCTCAGAAGGAGCCCCAAAAAGATAGTGCTAGTAAAGGATAACAACACATTTCTATCCTAAATGTGAGTTTGAAGATGCACATTATAATAAATTTGTGATATAGGCTAAAAATTATGTTTTTAAATGGATCACAGAGGGAGGCCCAAAAAGGATAGGGCTAGGAAAGGATAACAACAAATTTATAGCCTAAATGTGAGGTCAGATATGCATGTTTGAATAAACATGGGAGATAGGCTAAGAAATAGTGTTGTCATTTGGGCCTCCGAGGCTAAGAAATGATGTTTTGAAATGGATCACAGAGGGAGGCCCAAAAAGGATAGGGCTAGCAAAGGATAACAACAAATTTCTATCCTAAATGTGATGTCAGATATGCATATTTGAACAAACATGAGATATGGACTAAGAAATGGTGTTGTCAAATGGGTCTCAGAGGGAGGCCCAAAGAGGTTGGGTTAAAGTTAGGATATTTTATTTGGAAATTATCATCTTATTAGGTTTTATGATTCATATAGATGCTTATGCATAGATTCTTGTTTGTGTAAACATGTAATAAATCATTTATTACACTTGTTGATTACTCATGAATTGAGGCATGGGTGAGGGTTGTTGGCTGGTTTGTGACCATCGGAGAGATGATACAATTACTAGAAGACTTTTTAATAATGATTTATATTTTTATTTTTATAATATATAATAGAATTATGAATAACTAAAATGGTAATATACACCATAAGCATACAAAAATTAATTTAAATGTAAAATATCAACAACCTTGGAATAAAATATAGATAATGAGATCATAAGTGTAAATATAAAAAATAAATCATGTGTAAGATGAAATACAAAAATTCACAATTGAAGTAGATGATATGGATAATCAAAACTCAAGGGTAAACCCAATTTATTAATCTTACAAAAATCAAGGAAGAAAAGCTGAAATAAAATAAAAAAGGAGAACAAAAATTAAAAAAGGAAAAAATAAGAAGATAAAATAAAACAAAATAAAACATAAAAAATAAAATAATAAACAAACAAAATAAAAAAACATGCCAATAAAACATATAAATGATTGCTTAGCAGTTTTCTAGACACTGTTTCAATTTTTTTTGAAATTTGATAGGCATCTCAACTTAATCCTAAATTATGAGACACATAATAGTCTAACTCATAAAATGAAGAGAGCATGACTTAGGTTACTTTAAAAATGATGAGAGCATTCAAATTTAAATTAATTTTAAAATAATGGGAGCGTGTTGGAGGGGTGGCTGAGTTATCCTTAACATGAATCGATCATTGCTTGCATAGTCCCATTATGACCTCAAGTCACTATAGTTCTACCTACACAAAAGGTATCTAATTAAGTATCATCAAGTTCTAGGTAAATTATATTATTAATGACAAGGTGATGTGGTAATGCATGATAAATGTGTTGTTCCTAATTTACCCATAGGTAGTTATAATTATTAAATAACAAGTGATCAATGGTACTAATTTTCCCATAGGTCATTATAATTAGTAGCACAATGTGGAACACTAATTTTCCCAAAGGAATTTATAATTAATGGCACCAGGCAAGTGTAACAAAAAATTAAATGCAATTACTAGATCCAATGCTATATAAATTTTAGATACTACCATTCTAACATGTAATTAGGTAACACCCACTAGAATTAAATTTGTCATCAACCACTGAACATGCCTAAAAAATAAATTAATAGGAACCAAGGCCAAACATGATTTATAGGGTTAGATAAAAATAAATGATAGGCAAAGTGATAAATTTATCTTATAATGGTAAGGAGTAAAAGGGAAATAAACTAGTAAGGCAAAGGGAAAGTCATAGTAAATGATTATGTTATTATTAATGATGTGGAGATGCACGTCCTAATTAACATATGATACAAATAGAATGGACAATGTGTTATGTTCGTAATAGGGTTTCCCCTAAGTGAAAAGGTAAGGTAAATGATAGGGTATGAAATAATGATGAGGTTAAGGCAAATTAAATTATTATGTTTTTCTCATTAATGGGGAGATACACTTTTTAATCAAAATATGATATAATCAAGATGGTCAAATGTTTAAATTTTTATCCCACACCCCTTATGAATCATTAATATAGATTTAGAATCCATAATGATGTTGTGATCCTTGTAAGTCCTTGATTATATTTACTTCAAATGTCAATACAAGATGTCTTTGCATATTTTGTAAAGGAAACTACAACCAAGGATGGTGATTACAGATAAATATTGGATGATAGGTCTAATTTGGAAATGTGAGATAGGTCTATAATGAATAAATGGATTATAATGGAATGTATAATTGTTGGAAAACAAACGAAGATTTGGATTTTTAGGCACACACAATGTTGTTGATTTTAAATCCAACATAATTTTGTTTGTGGTGGGGCTAAAGAATTGTAAATATGCTCTTAATATAACCACCAAATTTCTCTTTTATTTTGTCTTGAGAGATATTTCCATCTGATTACAGTATATGTCCTCCTCAAGCATTGAATAAATCTTGTGCTCAGTGATCAACACCTCAAAGATATTTTGACCAATAAAGTTGTCTTGATTTTACCATAGTACCTCCAAGAAGGTTTCACTAAGGAATGTAGATATTTAACTTTCATTGTCTTATAGTGACATCAAAAAATTTCACTAGAATATGATGAGTTTTCAATTTGATTGTCCCTAAGAGCTATTAAAGTATTTCAATAAGAGGTTGTCAGTATTTTATATGAATGTCATTTTGTCCCCCTTGATATTCTACAACTGATATGTTACCATGGATGCAGTTCATAAAGTACAATTTTGTTGGTCCCAATGAACACTTGTGGGACATGGAATACCAATTTAATGGCTAAATTGATTGGTGTTAATGATAAATCAAATGGTAATTTAATGGGAAGAGGCACCACAATCCTCATATAAGATACAAAGAAAACTTGTATCGATGCTGAAGTAGTCATCCTAAAAAATCATGGAAGGATCATAAATGTATTCAAATTGATTTGTAAGGCATTAATAACTAACGTTATAAAAAACATGAATGTATTCTAATTTTGAACCTAAATGTGAATCAAGGGAGTCTAAATTTAATGTTGAAACTAATGTTGGTTCTACTACTAATACTAAATTTGATATCAATTAAAAAATAAAACTTGACTCTAATTTTGATTCATCTTCAATTATGGATGTTATTACAAGGATGTATTATTGAATGTTTGATGGTGGAAAGGTAATCTCCTATGATGGCATAATGGGATCTTCAAGAATAGATTCATTTAATAATTGTTATATATAGACTAACTCATCTAAGTGAAGCCTCTCTAAGAGAGGGAACAATTTTAGGGTGACCCCATAAAGATTGGATTATCAAAGATAATATCCTTAATGAGGGGAAAACATCAAGAGATAACTCCATAGAGACTAGATTTTTAAAGGGAGGCTCTTTAAAAATAGGACAATGATTGAGATAATTATTTTCTCATAGGTAGTTATAATCATTAAGAAGTGAATCAATAAAGACTGACTTATCAATGTGAGATTACTCAACAAAAAGGAAAGGATCAAAAGGTGATTAATCATAGGTTAACTCATAAAAAATAGGTGTTTCAATAAAAACATCATGAATTGGATGTTTTTCTTGGCCTTGGTTTACACTTTGTTGTAAAATATCAGTGGGAACACATATTAGTCTTTAAATGATGGTTCTTTAAGAGGTAAAGATTGGATATGTTGGGGCTCGAATATTGGCATGGATTTTATAAAGTGTGTGAAGGTTGTCAATGGATGAAGAGTGATTAGTGGTTTAATAATGATCTCTTTGTAAATAGGCTCATATAATATTGTCTTAACGAAGACTAGATGTGGCCCTAGCATGGTAACTATGTTCTATCTAATTACAATTATGTAACTTTGTTTGGATAATGAGCTATCATATTTGGAATGGCATGAAATAGTAATGAATGTGTACTTCAAATATTGGTTTCTAATCTATAGAGGCCTAGAATGGTAATCCTTAGGAGCTATGAATCTTGGTTGTTAACACAGGCCAAAGGTCGAAGGCCTAGATAAGAAGAGGGTGTCGCCAAATAATGTGCTTGAAGGTCATGCCTTTGTTTAACATATGGAATTTTATAAGGTAGATCTAGATTTGTCTCATAAGCTACATCTTTATATTACTCTTGAATAAAAGGTTCATGCCTTTTTTCAATGTATGGAATGCTATAAGATATATTGGGATCAACTTCATAAGTTAAGCCATCACATGAATCTTAAACAAAAAGGTCATTGGCTAAAGAGTTATTATATCCAAGATTATACATGGTCCTACTACATCTGTATTGAGTCAATTTTAAATCCTTGGATAATTCTCATGAAAAATAAAGGGTATAAAGGTAACAAACAACTGAGATCTGAAAAAGGCCTTTGGCTTTATAAAAGAGACACAAAGTGAGAAATAACTAAATTAGGTAAAGGAAGGACAAAATAAAATTAAAACCAATCTAATAAAAGGATACTAATTTCCCCAAATGTGGATATAATTAGCACCAAAAATAACACAAATGTTCAAAAATTTTAATGGATAGTGTACAAATTTGTTCAAATGTAGTTATAATCAATCATAAAAGTGTCTAAACAAAGTAGAACAATTGTGAACTAGGATCAAGAGATAACAACTATTTTCCCAAAGGAAATTATGGTCATGATAAGACATGGCTAGAATTAGAAACAAAAAATTTCACAATAATTTAAAATCAAACTAAATTAAGGAAATTGGCTCAGATGAAACTCGATAATTGGCTCACTTATGTCTCAAAGTTTGACTCATTAAAACTATTGGAAGAAATAGACTAAGACACTTGAACAATTGGCACAACAAATTAAAATAAAGGACATGGAAAAAAAATTCTCAAAAGGATACTCTAAACAAGGCACAAAGTAAACAAGTGTTAATTCTATCCAATGGGTCTTTAGATCAAATATGAACCCAACTCAAGTAACACAATCCAAACATAAAAGGTAAACAACTGAAGCTAAAATTAGATGAGGCTTTGGTATGAACTTGGCTAGTTTTGGATTTTAATTCAAATGGTTGAGATTTAGATTTAATGTAAAAAATACTTGAATGTTCTAAGGTAAAAGGCTAGACAAAAATGGGTGGCATTTTTATTCATTTGAAATAAGAGATGTATAACAAACATTTGAAACTTGGTTTTAAAAATGACAATAGATGGAAAAAAATTTGGTAGTGCACAATGTGCTTTCAAACAAATGACATGACATATTATTTCGACTAAAATATTGAAGGCAATATTTTAAAATAAAATAGGTAGCATATGAATACCTCATCTAAATAAGAGACACACAAATGGGTTTCGAACAAACTTCCAAGGCACAAAGTGAAACATAAATGGACAAAGTAACACCTTTTAAGCCAAAGGGGTGTACAATATAGTACAAATGTTTTAGACTTGTTTTGACATGTTTTTTATAAATAAAATAGTTTTAAGTCCAAAATAATGTAATTAAAAAGGAAAAGACTCAAAAACACCTAAGTTGATCATCGTAATCCTAAAAACTAAAATAGTGGCTTCATACTATCAAATTATGCCTATATACTCCTTGAAAAGAAATAATTTTTAATCAAAAAATTTAACTGTGCATGAAAAGTAGGGTTTTTAGGCCCCTCTTCTCTAAAAAATTCATATGATGACATGGAACTTTGGGCCACTCACCACACATTGACACTATATCTATGGTAAGTGGAGTTTATCGAAAGTTATCAATTATTGCATGTATTAAATGGTCTCATATGTGTGGTGAACAATAGGTCAAAACACTTTATTTGAATATGCATTAACCAAATTTTTGTGTAAAAATGTCTTGTATTTTAGACAACCATTACATCTATCATTTGCTCATTGTAGTGTGATGTTCAAGTTAAACCTATGTTCTAAGGTAGTCTCCTAGTAAGGAAGCTTGTTTAACTATTAAAATAAGAATTCGAATAAGTTAACATAAATTTATATACCCCTATCATGGATTGTGGTTGAAACAATGCTAGGATATGAATTATCAGGTCAACTCTTCCCTATAGAACCCATTGCGAGGCTATGAACTCTTACACATAAGATAAGATGTAAAAAATAAAAAAATGTACAAGGACTTTAGGGTCATTTTGGGGATCGCTAAAATCAATTGTAATTTGGGGAGTGCTTAATAGAATTTACTTCAAAACTTTTTAAAAAGTGACAAAATAAATAAGTGAAGAATTTTTTATCACCGAAGTTCCCTAAAGGGGATGGGGGGAAAGCATACATTCTATACTTGGTTTATAAAACAAACACATAACAACAATAGAAAAGAAAAATCTCTTATTATCACTTAACTAGATTTTGAGTTCATTTTTAGAACCAAGATAAATATGATTTGAAGTTTATCCCCTTGTCATTTTTTTAGTTATAAACTTTGAAAAACAAAAAAAAATTAAGTAAATAGTTTTTAAACACCAAATGTAAATGTGATTTGAATCTTAAAGTGTTAAAAATGTTTTTCCTTGGTTGTCAGGTCCTAAAAATAGTGTTAGTGGTATGTGTGATTAAAAGATTAAAAAATAATAATTGAAATTTAGCTCTTTGTCTTCTTATGTTTTTTACACAGTGCAATATTGCATGTACACAGAGCAAAACTATAACTTTCCTATAAAAAAATAATTGGTTAGTGGAAAACTACAACTATCTAAAAAATAAACTATTAGTGCAAAAATATAAATATAATATGTATTAACATACATATTAATAAAATAATGAAACTAGAAAAACAAAACCATAATTGTAAATGTTGTAATGCAACTAGGCATGCAAAACCATCACTAGAAGTTGTAATAATGCAACTAGGAAGGCAAAAACACAATTTATAGTGTAAAAATGCAACTAACAAAGAAAAATGCAACTGGTCATGAAAAAATGAAATTGGGCATGTAAAAATGCAACTGAGCATGCGAACATGCACATGGGCATACAAAATGCACCTAAGCATGCAAAAACACAACTAGGCATGCAAAAATGTAACTAGGTGTTGTAATAGTGAATTTCAAAAGGTGAATACCAAAAATCACTTTTAAAAAACACTTGGTTAAGATAAAAAATGCATATCTTAAGGCAATAACACATATATTAGTGTCAATACTTGATTTGGGCAACAATTTGAGGTGACCATCCAGTGACAGTTAATTCCTCAAATTTTGTATTGTTTTCATTTTGTATTGTCCTCGAGCGATTATGTCCTCGAGTATTGTTTTAATGTTGGGACATATGTCCTTGAGCATTGTATTATTTTAATGTGAGCATTGTATTATTTTAATGCTGGGACATTAAATCGTCACCCATTAATTCCTTGAGCCACGCAATCTCTTCTCAAAGATAAGCGTGTGTTTTGTATTGCAGTTGTTAAGTAATATGAAGTCTCTTCTTAGAGAATCCATTGTTATTGTGTTATTTCTATGCTATTGAAATATTTGTCAACTAGAACTTTTGAGTTTTGAATCAGTGGTATCAGAGTGGTTTGTCTTGAGAGTGTATGTTCCTGAGGACGAGTTTAGGATACAAGAAACTTGGGTGGGAAGTGACAAAGCTTCCAAATGCTCCACCTGTGTACCCCAAATGACCTCAAATGGTAGATGACACTGAGACATTTGATCCTTCCAAGGAAATGGTGAATGAAGCCCTCCAGTGGCAACAAGTGCAGATGCTCCAACAATTTGCTCAAATTCTTCAAACACTTTTGATGGGAAATTCTGGCTCCATGGCTACACATTCGGGCTCCTCATCAAGGGAGCTTCCTTTCAGTGCCCCAACACCCTCTAAGTTTTAGGTAAAATTTGATATTCCCACATTTGAAGGCAAAATCAATGCTGATGTAGTGGAAAATAGGATGGATCAACTGTCATCCTACTTCTCTATAAATAAGTTCACCGATGGAGAAAAGATCACTTTTGCTCTTTTGAAATCATCATTGCCCATGAAGAACTAGTGGGAAGTGTACAAAAAGAGGTTCAGTATAGATATCATTGGCCTTGGGGTGGAACCCACCTGGGATGATTTTACAGAAGAAGTAAAAGAAGAATACTATCCCCTCGACACGTATGATGATCTGTACATATAGTGGCAACAACTTCGCCAAGGCAAGGACCAATCTGTGCAAGATTACATAGACACTTTTCATTCTTTGTCTACAAGACTAGGCATTGAAGAAAGTGAGAAACATAAAACTCTCAAATATCGTGGTGGACTATAATGGTACATTTGGGGGGAAATGGAACTCTTCAATTTGGAAACCCTCGGTGAGGCATATAAATTTGCAGTGAAGATTGAACAGAAGCATGGTAGGAAGAATATGAAGAGTCAACCTTCAAAATGGAAAAGTGACAAGGAAGGTCAAACACGACGTCAAAATTGGAAGCAAAAGGAGTTTTAGGATAAGAAATCCCAGAAGGGGAAGGCTAGAAAATGGTGTGATTACCACAAAATTGGAACTCACTCCAAAGAAGAATGTTGAGCCATCAAGTCACTGCTCTCTGAGTCACAATACTTGACGTCTAATACTATGCCTCATACACAACCTATAGTCAAATAGGATGAAGAATAAATTACAGATGGTAAGCCTAACACCATCGTTGTTTCATCACAGACCCATGAGGAAAGACCAGATGATAAAGAAAGATTATTTCACTCCAAATTATGGGTAAAATGTAAGCCTCTGCATTTCATTCTTGATAGCGGGAGTCAAAAGAATTTAATCTCGACTAAAGTTGTAAAAATTATAGGTCTATCCATGAAGCCTCATCCAAAGCCATATAGTATTGGGTGGTTGAGCCCAGGGAGAGACCTTTGTGTCACCCATCACTGTCTTCTTTCATATGCTATAAAACCATTCTAGGATGAAGTCTTGTGTGATGTGGTCAATCTAGATGTTTGTGATGTCCTCCATGGTCAACCATTCATGTATAAGTGACATGGCATCTATGAATCCCAAACTTGAAGGATCACCCTCACTCTTGCAACATGGTGCTATAGGGTACTAGAGGCACCACCTCCCACATCTATTTCCCTAATCAGTGCTAAGCAATACAAGAGATTGGTGGAAAAGACAAAGCAATTTTTTCTCATGATGGTCAAACCATAGAGATCCAATGAGGCCAGTGTTGTGGTCCTAACTACACAATAAACACAACAACAAAAGTAGATAAGATGAATCACATGAGAATATGATGACTTATTCAAGTCACCCACATGAGTTCCACTGCATTTTGAGGTAAAACATTCTATCGATTTAATCCCAAGATCACCTTTACCTAATAGTCCTATGTATCACAGATTAGTTTTGGAGGATGATGAGATAAAGAGATAGACTCAAGAATTGATCAAAAGGGGTCACATCAGGCAAGATCTTCACCTTGTGGTAGCCTAATCATCTTGGCACTAAAGAAAGATGGAACATGGAGGCTTTGCATTTACTACCAAGCCTTGAATAAAATCTCTGTGAGGAATCGCTACCCTCTCCCCATAATCGATGACCTACTGGAAAAACTTTGTGGTGCAATGTTATTCACCAAAATTGATCTCAAATTTGGTTATCACTAAATTCCCATCAATCCCACTGATGTCTAGAAAATTGCATTCAAATCTAAGGAGGGGCTCTTTGAATGGTTGGTTATGCCTTTTGGCCTAATTAACGCACTTGCAACCTTCATGAGGATGATGGATGGCATCCTATGACCCTTCACCAACTCATTCATGGTTGTCTACTTAGATGACATTCTCATCTATAGCAAAACATGGGAAGAACATTTGCAACATGTCCATAAGGTGCTTCAAACTCTTTGAGAGCACAAGTTGTACACAAATCTTGACAAATGCATATTTGGAATGACAATAATTTAGTACCTCAGGTACGTTGTGAATGAGGAAGGGGTCCACATCGATCTAGAAAAGATTTGGGTTATTCGAGAATGACCCACACCAAGGACCCTCATAGAGCTTCATAGCTTTTTGGGCCTGCAAATTTTTACTGCATGTTTGTTCTTGGATTTTCACATGTTGCTTTGTCACTAGCCCAAGTGACTAAAGGAGGACCTAAAGATACATTTCAGTGGTGTGAAATATAATGAAGGGCATTTGAGAATTTGAAGAACAGACTCTACTTAGCCCCTATTCTTGCCTTTCTATATTTGCATCAACCGTTTGAGTTGATGACAGATGCATCTAAATATGCCATGAGAGTTGTCATCATGCAACATGGCCATCCTGTTGCATACCACAATGAAAATTTCACTAATATAGTCAGGAAATATCCAACATATGATAAGGAGCTCTAAGCCATTGTACAAGCCTACAAACACTAGAAACACTACATCTTGGGGAAAGAGACAGTCATCCACACTAACCACAGATGATTGGAATTCATCTAGATGCAAAGCAAACTATGAAATGAGAGGCACCAAAAGTGGGCCATGTATCTTCAACAATTCCACCTGATAATTAAACACAAAAAGGGGAGCTCAAATATAGCTACACATTGCCTAAGCCACCTACCAATTACTACACTCACAATAATGCTTGACCTGTGCAGACATGAGACTGCCACTTGGGGTGCTCTATACGAAGCAAATCCTACCTTTACTGACACATATCAAGTGCTCCAAAAAGGTGAACATGTTTCTGACTTCTATTTTCAAGACAATGTCCTCTACCATATGGGGCACATGTGTGTTCCTATTGTAGAGCAACAAAAGAAGTTATGGGAAGCACACTTCAGTAGGATAGCTAGCCACTTTGGTATCAAAAAACCATTGGCAATTCTTCAAAAATACTTTTACTAGCCCCATATGCACAAATATGTGGAAAGATATCTCAAATCTTGTACCCCATGTGCAATCACCAAGCCAACAAATAAGAAGCAAGGATTGTACATGCAATTTCCAGAACCAACCAGGCCTTGGGAATCCATCTCAATGGATTTTCTCTCAAGTTTGCCTACTTCCAAACATGGAAAGGACTATATTTTTGTGGTAGTTGATCATTTTTCAAAAATGGCTATTATGCTTACTTGTAAGAAAAATATGTCTACTGAGGAAACTGCTCAACTATATTTTAGTCATGTTTGGCTCCATTTTGGTCTCCCCAAGTCCATTGTCTCAGATTGAGATAACAGGTTCTTAAGCATCTTCTGGTCCATTCTATGGAAGATGATCGATATGAAGCTGATGAAGTCCACAACCTTCCATCCACAGACTGATGGTCAAACAAAGGTGGTAAACTGCTTGATTGTTCACATGATTTGGATGTATCACTCCAAAGATCCATGCACATGGGATGAGGCACTTCCATTCATCCAACACAGATACAATCGAGCACTATACAACTCGACCAAGCACAGTCCATTCCAAGTATGTTTTTGGATCCAACCCATGGTACCAATTTATATAGATGTTCCATTCTCCACCATGGAATACACAGCTCATGGAAGCTCTGAGGCATCAAAAGTGACCAAGTTTATTAAACACATGTAATATATCTAGAAATAAGTTCATGACATCTTGGAGAAGATGAATCAGAAGTATAAGCTATGCCATGACAAACATAGGATTTCACACCATTTTTCTATGGGTGACAAGGTTTGGTTACGGCTTCAGAAGGAATGGCTTGTAGGCCCACATAGAAAGATTTGGCCTCTACAATATGGTCCATACACCATCACCATAAAAGTTGCAAAAAATGCTTTTGAGTTGAACTTACCAGCCTACCTTCGTCTGCACCCAATATTCAATGTGGAGCTCCTCAAACCATATCACCCCCCTTTATTGGACACTTCAGTTGGGGCAGAACAACTAGACATTGATGAGCTTTATCCACAGAGTTTTTCTCCAATAGAAGAGGATCAGATTTTGGATACTTGGATGAAGACAACATGAGGATGCTCTATTCCACTGTATCGAGTGGTCAGAAGAGGCCATCGTAGCCACCACGGTGAGTGGCCCACAGAGAATCAAATCAAGACAGAGCTACCCCACCTGACAGGGCATATTGATGCAATGGGGACCATTTATTTTCAAGGAGGGAGGAATGATCTGGGCAACAATTTGAGGTGACCATCTGGTGACAGTTAATTCCTCAAATTTTGTATTGTTTTCATTTTGTATTGTCATTGAGTGACTATGTCCTCGAGCGTTGTTTTAATGTTGGGATGTATGTCCTCAAGCAAAATATTGTTTTAATATGAGCATTGTATTTTTTTAATGCTAGGACATTAAATCATCACCTGCTAATTCCTCGAGCCATGCAATCTCCTAAGGTTGTCTTCAAAAATATGTATAAATGCATTGTAACCCAAAAGGGGAAGGCAGACATCTCTTCTCAAAAATAAGTGTATGTTTTGTATTGCGGTTGTTAATTAATATGACATCTCTTCATAGAGAATCCATTGTTATTATGTTATTTCTATGCTATTGAAATATTTGTCAAATAGAACTTATGAGTTTTGGATCAATACTACCTTTACCCAACTCAATATCACAACTACAATATCATAACTCCATAGTGTAATATCACTTTTGCTAGGTGCAAAAATTCTACTCCATAGAGCAATACTAAAAATTCTTTTGTCTCAGCCATGAGCTTCAAATTTTCACTTTTTTGTCATAAAGTTAAGATTTTACCATGAAAAATGTTAGAAAAAGGTCCCAAAATGCTATGATAAGAACTTTTTGAGGTGCACATTCCATCGGGTATGCCATTTATGTAGCTGAGGAGTTAAAAGAGGAAACAAATGTGTAGATTAGTCCTTTTTTAGTTAAAAATAATAAAACATAACAAGAACAATGTATTAATTCTAAACCCTCTTACCTAAACACTAAGAGGTATCATAGCACAATAAGCAAAATTACAAAAAACAAAGATGAAGACAATATAAATTCATACTTCCCTTATCACACATGGTGCTTACATGTTGGCATCTGAATGTTCATACTCACCTTATGATTTTTTTAGTATCTTAGCAATGCTCATCCATGGAGGTATCATCTCTCTAATGTCACTTGTAGCCTTGTGTGAATTTTAGCATAGTTTTGGCATAATAACTTTACACTTAAAGACTTTAAGAAGGTATTCTTACATAATAACCTTACACACAAAATCTCATAGATCCATGGTGTGGGCATTTATATTTATAGCTTAAGGAACTAACTATAACCACATATAGGTTGGGTTAAATTATAACTTGGGTTGAGTTAAAATTAACCTTGGATAGGTTACTCTAGCTCTAGGAGGGTTAAAGACACTCATTAAAACTTGACACCTCTATTTATGAAATTTATGAGACATGACAACTCACTCTAGATGTGTGTGAGATGTGAGCCATATTTTTGAATATTTATGAAATAAAAAATTACTTTATTAGATCATTTGACTCTTTGACTTCATTTTTGGAATAAATTAATTTCTAGTAAATGAAATTGACTATTTTGATTTTGATTTTTTATTTATTCAAGTTAATTACTATTTACAATATATTTAGTCTTGCTTAGTGATTTTTATATTTTGGAAGTTGATTTTAATGTCATGAATTAATAGATTAGCATGTCAAAAGTGCCAAACTACTAGGTCATAATTTTACTAGAGTTAGAACTGAACCAAGTTAATAGTCCATATGGGTTAATACACCATTTAAGCTAGCCTCTTAAAATTATAGGGAAATTAAATCCCTTACATATTTTTTTTGGGAAATTCAAGTGATTTATAGGTTTAAAATATTCCATTTGATACAAATGGAGTTGAATGCTGACTTAGGAATGGAGGTGGCCAAAATTAGGTGTCTACAACCACTAGATTATATTTTAATTTACTTTGGTCTTACTTTGTGGATATGAAAACATAAGACCGATCTAGGGTTACTGGATAATGTCACTTGAACAGAGGCTTTGGAACACTCTCTAGTGATTTTATTGTGGTAAAAGATCCCTTGGATAGGTCTAGTGGATCTATCTTGGTGATGACCCTGAATGTTTAACATATCAATAATTAGAAGTGTAAGTAACATTTATCTTCTCTGAGATACCATTAATTCAAAGATCAATTTCATTTCCATTTTCATACACTAAGAACCCCTAGCAGCAATGTTGGTCTCCATAATTTTAATAAAACTCTTCATGTGAAGAATAATGTTTCTACATTCAACCAAAATTAGTCCTATACAGTGCCTCCTCTGATGTAGAGATCAAATCTAAAATATAGTTACCTAAAAAAACATGCAAAAATTAATGGTCATCAGTAAAACCAACATTAATTTCTATCTAATATTGTAGTTACATAGCACATGTATTACGCTAAGGTAGAGATATATTCCATACAAATAGTGTCTAAAATTTAATTTATGATTTATCAGGCATGCACAAGAAAAAAGGTAATGCTAATGGACAAAATAATAATTATAATTATAGGTTTTATATATATAACAAACCTTTCAATATCTTTACAAATAATATAATATAGTATAATAAGCATCTAGAATTTAATAGAGTAGATACAACCTTACCCAATCAATGAAAAGATCACAATACATCTCAGTATGGTGAACTTGATTATGTTGCATTTTGTGTGAACTTTGAGATATTTCAAAAGGAGATGGTGAGGAAGGATTTGATGAACAACCCACCATATTTCCACCATAAATTAGTTTCTTCAAGCACCACTATCATTTTTTAAACTCATGAGCTTATATTCCCATTAGAATATGATAACATACTAGAGGTTAATAATAATGAGATCCATGAATTCCAACATTAGAAAAAAGGAAGTTACAATATAAGGAACAAACCACCCTTCACAACATATACTCCTTAAAATAATAATACTATTCCACTGAATCCAAAGCTTGATAATAATCCAACTCCCCCAAAAGGAAACGGTTAACACCAGAACAAGAAAGAACATAACAAAAGAGGATATAACATTCTTGAAGACATGAATAAAATAAAATAAATTATCAATCTTCATAAATTGGCCCAAATTAGTGAATAGAAAGAAATCCTATGGATATCTATCATAGGGTTAACCCCTATATAGAATTACAAAATCCCTTATAGAGAAGACAGAGGCAACTAACACAAACACTAATACAAAATCAAGATTAATGTTCCTCCTTTCTTGCTGACTATCAAGGCATTCAAAAAAAATATTCATAATTGTTTAGTTTATTTTGGTGATTCAACTACTATGATGACTACTTCCATTTGTCAAAATCATCACTTAACTCCAAGCCCATAAAATAAGATGGTCTTATACTTATACAAAATAGTTATACATGTGGTTGGAGAGATGGCTTATTTGTGCATTTAAGTAGCATTTGAACCACTAGTATATATGACTATTGATATACTTGTGGTGGACATTCATAAAGGGTATGGAATACTATTGAGTAGAGACTAGTCTAAAACACTTAATGAATAACTTTTGATGGACTTTTCTCATATTTGGTTGTCATGGAAAGGCCTTCCAAACTAGATTTAGTTGATTGAAAACCCATAATGAAGCCTCCCATCATTGAGTACAATATAAGGAATGAAGAGGTAAGTTATGAATCTCCTATCCTTAGAATTTATACCATTAACACATAATATGAAGGATATAAACCTAAAGACCACTTAAATTCCCATCGTGGATTCTCTATTTTGATGGTGCAAGATCCAAGAAGGAATCATCTATAGGTATCAATTTGATTGATCTACATGGCAAGAATTTCCAAGCAATATACAAGATATATTTGCCTTGTATAAACAATAGGGTGGAATATGAAGCATTAATTTTTCTATTATATATTTCTCTAAAAAATAATGGTAAGCAGTTTTTGACATAGAGAGATTCAGAGTTGGTGATCAATCAGGTCAAAAACAAATTATAGTGCAAACTATCATATCTAAAAATATACTAGCATAGAGACTGGTATTTGATTGAATCCTTTGAGGCCTTCAATATAGTGGTTGTCCCTAGAGATATAAGTCAATATGTAATGTCCCTTACTTAGGGGCTTCTTTTTTCCTACAAATGCTCTGATACCACTGTAATATCCCTTCGAATATCAAAACAAAGCTCCAAATTGCTTATATGAATTTCTACAAAATATCTTCAAATAGATGAATAAATCACAGTATAATTTCTTATTTATTTGCTCATAAGCTTACAATAGAGATCCTCTGTCAAATATACAAAGAATATCAAAAGTTCGGCCTTTATTTCCTATATATTCCGCAAACTGGGCTGAATCTGGCACGTCTCGGCCTGCTGTGTAAAAACACAGTCACCGACGTCGGTTATACTGCCGTCGTTGGTCAACCTGTAGTGGTCCCCTTGCTGATGTCGGTGATTAGTCAACCGATGTCGGTCTCTGTAAGTTTTTGTTCACTGATGTCGGTACCTGAACTTTCTGTAGATGCGTACAGACTTTCACAGATCTGTACGAAAGTTGTACGGCCGCTGATATTGCTCAACCTATATGCTTGATCCTGATCTGTAGGATTATGGGCTAATACAAAAGATCTATATCTGTATAATTCTGAAATCAAAACCCAAATAATGAAAATACCTGTAAACCCTCGTGATAGCTTCTGTGTGAAGTTATCTCTCAAACTTGAAGTACATGTGATAGCTTCTGGATGAAGTTATCTCCCTATTCGGCAATAGATTGGTTGATCTTTCACAACCTCTGAATCGTTCACACTGAAGAGTTGACGTTCTTCAATGCAGTTTGGCAATAGATCAGCTGATCTTTCACAGCCTCTGAATCGCACACAATGAAGAGTTGACGTTCTCCACTGCAGATGAAATACTGGAACCCTTGGCTCAGTCTTCACAGAAGAATTTCTTAACAAGAATCAATATCAATAATCATGAATACAAACTCTCTCCCATGAGAGATTCTTATACACCTCCAAAAGTGTGCTTGCTAAAATTAGACTCCCTTAAATTAGACTTCCTTAATTTAGAACTAGGGTCTTAAAATTAGACCAAGTCTTAAATTAGGATTAGGATCCTAAAATTAGACCCAATCATTAATAATTAATAATTAATTAATAATTAATCAATAATTAATTAATAATTAATTAAAATGAGATCAAATAATTAATATTTGATTAAATCAATCAAATATTAATATCTCCCTTAATTCATGTCCGAAAGAGCCCGAACGAATTCCAACCCATCTCTATCAAGGCCCTCTATCCATCCCACAGCCTACGAGGGTCGCATAATAGGCTAATCTTCAACTCTGGACATGTCAACTAAAAAGGGGACATGACAATCCACCCCTCCTAAAATTGCTTGCCCTCAAGCAATAGCTGAATGATAAACCAATCAATTTTCCTCCTGGATCCCAAATGTAGTCCTGATCTCCGCCGCTGTCAATCAACATGCCAGGCCCTGAATAATATCTGAATCTAGAATGTGAATGCTAGACATACTCGTATCATCATCATGTGACCCGCCTGTAACAGAACGCTGAGTCCCTACCACATGTGCTAACTCTTGAACTGAACTCACCTCAAGACACAGCTCGTCCCCATATATCTCCTGTGTTGGTGCCAATGGGCACTCATCATCGCACTCTATCATGTCATGCAGTGTAGGCATCTCTATCTGATGAAAAAACATATGTTTGAAGCTGTTGCCCCGTATTGCCTTAAGAATATGTGTTTTCCCATCAACTTCAAAACAAACCTCCATGTCTTTGAGTCGAAGAGTAACTTCCTCAAATGAATGAAGCCACTTCATACCCAAAACTAATTCTATGTCCCCCATGTTCACTACATAATAATTAGCCTTGAACTCATAGTTGTTCAAGCGCAATGGGAGGTCTCTAATCATGCGCTCACACCTCAGAGTGTGACCATTGGCTACCTTAACTCTAATTCCCTCAAAATCTTTGGTAGTGAGTCCACGCTTCTCCACAAATCTAGCATCTATGAAATTATGTGTGGCTCTGATATCAAGAAGGGTGGTAACCCTCTGCCTTGCCAAAACTCCACGGAGTCTAAATGACTCATCCGACTGAATGCTGGATAGGCGTGCCTCCTGTATATGAAGCTCTAAATCTGCCTCTGCCTTAGGCTCTGAAGCCTCTACCTCCTCTGAACTATCATGCTGTTTGAAATCTTCCGATTCCGACTCCTCATAATATACCCACATCATACGATTCGTCTTGCCCTTAGGCCTCAAAGGACAATCGTGATGGATATCATATGGACCTTTGCAGTAGAAGCAAAGCTTCTTCCTGCGTAAATCATTAAGCACCTCGCGATCCAAAGGTGGTGCTGCTGGATTAGCCTTTGAATCATTTTTAACCCTAGATTTATCTATGTTAAAATCCAGTCTCTCTGTATCCCCGTTGGAGTGCTTATGGTCTCTAGATGAAGAAGTGCCTCTGGAGTTAGATCTACTTGATGGGGCTGCCATCTCCATACTGCACGCCTTCTTCATAGCTTCCTGTAATGAAGGAGGATCAAAGCCTTTGATCCAACCTCTCATTAGTTCTATCAAGCCCTCCATGAAGAGTACTACTAGTCACCTCTCTGAAATGTCAAGGACCATGACTGATAACTTCTGGAAGTCACCAATGTATGCTTCTAGACTCCCACTTTGACGTAACTGTGCCAACTCTCGAAAATAGGACTCTGGATCCCTCCTGTCAAAACGCTCTACTAGCCTGTCCACAAACTCCTGATAAGAAGTGATCCGATCATGATGGAGTGTCACCATCCCATGGTGCCACCAATCGTGAGCTACTCCCTCGAGATGTAGTGTCGCATATCTAATAGCATCTTCCTCACCCATCGGTCGCAATGTGAGAAATGTATCCAGCTTACTAACATAGGCCTGTGCTGTCACCTTACCACTACCGTCAAATGTTGCTAGTGTGAGCCTACTCGTAGCATGCTTTAGATCATTGTTCTGGGGTCTTGGTCTCCCATTCTGTCGACCTCGATAATGTTCTTTCCTTTGTGTGAGGAATCGGTCAAAAGTAATCATCTCCCTGACCATAGGTGGTAATGACTCCCACTCTTTAGTCGCTGCCCTAAGTGTGTCCGTAAATGCCTCCTCATGCTCCTCACCTACTATCACCTCCTCTGCTTCCTGTCTCACAAAGATAGGCCTAGTAGGCCTATTCGCTGTACGAGAAACAGTCCCATGGCCTCTTTGTGATCTTGAAACACTCCTGACATCTTCTCGGTGTGGGGACTGTCTCCTCGGAGAACCCAATCTTGGCAGTGCTGCTGCCAACTGCTGTAATACCTGGTTATTCTGCCTTTGCCCTTCTCATAGTTCTCTAAGAGTAAGTAAAACCTCTGGATCATCTTGATGTCTCAGATGGTGAGGAAAACGGGCCCTGCCAATGTCATCACCCATGTCTTCTGGCGGTTGTTCTAGAACTTGAGTACCTTCTAGCAAAGCTCTACTGCGCGTGAAATACCAGTGTGGTCCCAACCCTTGTGGCTGCATAAGATCTGTTAAACCCTCAGGATGGCAGGATTTAGCTCTGATACCACTGTAATGTCCCTTACTTAGGGGCTTCTTTTTTCCTACAAATGCTCTGATACCACTATAATATCCCTTCGAATATCAAAACAAAGCTCCAAATTGCTTATCTGAATTTCTGTAAAATATCTTCAAATAGATGAATAAATCACAGTATAATTTCTTATTTATTTGCTCATAAGCTTACAATAGAGATCCTCTGTCAAATATATAAAGAATATCAAAAGTTCGGCCTTTATTTCCTGTATATTCTGCAAACTGGGCTGAATCTGGCACGTCTCGGCCTGCTGTGTAAAAACACAGTCACCGACGTCGGTTATACTGCCATCGTCAGTCGACCTGTAGTGGTCCCCTTGCCGACGTCGGTGATGAGTCGACCGATGTCGGTCTCTGTAAGTTTCTGTTCGTTGATGTCGGTACCTGAACTTTCTGTAGATGCGTACGGACTTTCACAGATCTGTATGGAAGTCGTACGGCCGCTGATATTGGTCAACCTATATGCTTGATCCTGATCTATAAGATTATGGGCTAATACAAAAGATCTATATCTGTATAATTCTGGAATCAAAACCCAAATAATGAAAATACCTGTAAACCCTCGTCATAGCTTCTGTGTGAAGTTATCTCTCAAACTTGAAGTACATGTGATAGCTTCTAGATGAAGTTATCTCCCTATTCGGCAATAGATTGGTTGATCTTTCACAACCTCTGAATCGCTCACACTGAAGAGTTGACATTCTTCAATGCAGTTTGGCAATAGATCAGCTGATCTTTCACAGCCTCTGAATCGCACACAATGAAGAGTTGACATTCTCCACTAATGTCCCTTACTTAGGGGCTTCTTTTTTCCTACAAATGCTCTGATACCACTGTAATATCCCTTCAAATATCAAAACAAAGCTCCAAATTGCTTATCTGAATTTTTGCAAAATATCTTCAAATAGATGAATAAATCACAATATAACTTCTTATTTATTTGCTCATAAGCTTACAATAGAGATCCTCTGTCAAATATACAAAGAATATCAAAAGTTCGGCCTTTATTTCCTATATATTCTGCAAACTGGGCTGAATCTGGCACGTCTCAGCTTGCTGTGTAAAAACACAGTCGCCGACGTCGGTTATACTGCCGTCGTCGGTCGACCTGTAGTGGTCCCCTTGCCGACGTCGGTGATGAGTCGACCGATGTCGGTCTCTGTAAGTTTCTGTTCGCCGATGTCGGTACCTAAACTTTCTGTAGATGCGTACGGACTTTCACAGATCTGTACGAAAGTCATATGGTTGCTGATATTGCTCAACCTATATGCTTGATCCTGATCTGTAGGATTATGGGCTAATACAAAAGATCTACATTTGTATAATTCTGGAATCAAAACCCAAATAATGAAAATACCTGTAAACCCTCGTGATAGCTTCTGTGTGAAGTTATCTCTCAAACTTGAAGTACATGTGATAGCTTCTGGATGAAGTTATCTCCCTATTCGGCAATAGATCGGTTGATCTTTCACAACCTCTGAATCGCTCACACTGAAGAGTTGACATTCTTCAATGCAGTTTGGCAATAGATCAGCTAATCTTTCACAGCCTCTGAATCGCACACAATGAAGAGTTGACGTTCTCCACTGCAGATGAAATACTGGAACCCTTGGCTCAGTCTTCACAGAAGAATTTCTTAACAAGAATCAATATCAATAATCATGAATACAAACTCTCTCCCATGAGAGATTCTTATACACCTCCAAAAGTGTGCTTGCTAAAATTAGACTCCCTTAAATTAGACTTCCTTAATTTAGAACTAGGGTCTTAAAATTAGACCAAGTCTTAAATTAGGATTAGGATCCTAAAATTAGACCCAATCATTAATAATTAATAATTAATTAATAATTAATTAAAATGAGATCAAATAATTAATATTTGATTAAATCAATCAAATATTAATATCTCCCTTAATTCATGTCCGAAAGAGCCCGAACGAATTCCAACCCATCTCTATGAAGGCCCTCTATCCATCCCATCAGCCTATGAGGGTCGCATAATAGGCTAATCTTCAACTCTGAACATGTCAACTAAAAAGGGGACATGACACAATATGTGGATTCACTAGATACTTTAGCTACTAATTTAGCACCTCTATAATAATCAAAGATACAGAGGTTATCCATTGAGCTAGTACCTTCTCCTTCTATTCCTAAAAATGTGTAAAATTTGTAAGTCTTTATGAAGATGAGAAAATCATATAATTTTTATGTAGGTCATCTATAGTCAATATGTGAGAGATGTAGAAGGTTTGGCATCTTTTTGAACCCCAAAAAGTGTATATTTGGTATTACTGAGGGAGATATTTTGATGTACATTATTATAAAATAGGGGATCACCATTGGTCTAGATATAATCTAGAGGATTTCATAGATTACATTACAAAATAACAAGAAAAATATCAGGTGTTTCTTTGGGAAAATAAATTTTGTTAGGAATATTATCTCAAGTTTTGTAGAAATTATCAAACATTTGAATGAAATGCACAAATAGGATGGTAAGGTGGAATGGACTCCTGAGGCCTGAAAGTCTTTCCAAGACATCAAGATTTTATATCTTAGGACCCAATACTAGTCAACCCATATTTCACTAAGGACTTATACTTGTATTCATTTTCTTTAGAACATATAATCAATATTATGATGACTCAAAATAAAGATGAAATTGAGAATCCTATTACATTTATGAGCATGAATCTAAAGGATACAGAGCTTAAGTATTCCTTTATTGATAAGTAAATATTTTCCCTTATAAAAGTGGTGAAGAAATTTTAGCATTACATCTTGATGAATAAGACCATCGCTATTATGCCTAACCCTGATGTTAATCTCACTTTGGCACATAATGATTTGGGAGAGTATAAAGGCAAATGAATGGTAATGTGTTAGGAGTTTGATATAGAGATAAATCTTGATAGGATTGTTATAAGTTATGAAATCATTCAACTTATGACTAGTCTCAACCCATGAATTACCATTTAAAAGGTTTTTGAAACCCAAGTATATAGAGGAGATTGGTATAATGACATAATTTAATATTCCCCAGAACTCACTAGAGAATGAAAGAGAGAACTAGGGCTCAAATCTTCCAACTACATGATCATAAAGGGGATTTTTTATAGTAGGAATTATGAAGGCATCTACCTAAGATGTCTATCAAAATAATAAGTTCAATAAATATTAGAAAATCTACACTAGAAGATAGGTAGTGGTCATCCATTTGGAAATATCATGGCCCATAAAATACTTATAATGGGTTATTACTAGCCAATTATCTTCAAGGATGCCTATGCTCATGTAATGACATGCAATGAATACCAATTTTTTGCAAAAATAAAGATACATGAAATAATGTCATTGTAACTTGTTATTGAGGGAAGATCATTTGCCCAATGGGGGTTGGACTTCATTGGTGTCATTAAGCCAAATTATTTAGTAGGCCATAAACTTTTGACTATTGCCACAAATTATTGCATAAGGTGGATTGAAGTAGTAAACACTAGAAATTCCATAGCACAAGATATAATCAACTTCCTATATGAGCACATCACAAATAGATTTAGTACACCCATTTGTCTAGTTTGTGATAATGGGTAAGAATTTTGAATAGCTAAATTCATAGAATTGACCCATGATAATCAAATCATAATATAGTTATCTTCTAACCACTACCATCAGGGAAATGGGTTGGATGAGTTAATGAATAAAACCTTGGTTGATTTTAAAATGAGATCAAGTGTATACAATTCTAGATAAGGTAATAATATACTAAATTATGCCTTATGGGTAGAATGAATGAGATATAAACATTCCCTCAAGGCCTCACTTAATTTTCTAGTATATGGATGATATCTAGTATTCCCAATCATTCTCATGTTTAGAACTTATCAATTCATGTAGGAATACATGGATCCAAATGACAAAGTGGAATCTCGATTACTAGATACAATAGAGATGAAAGATTCAAGGATTAAAACCTTGTAAACTTTTAATAAACATTAGGATATAGTCAAAAGGTTATTTGACATAAGAATGAAATTCAAGGCATTCAAAATATCTCACCTAGTGTTTCTATGGAAAAAATACAATTAAAATAAAAGACAACATGAAAATTTTATCCCATTATGGATTGGACTTTATTATATTTAAAAGATCCTGGGTAATAATGCTTTCCATTTTGGGGACCTCCAAGGTAACGAATTAACACAACCAATTAATGGGTATTTATTGAAGCATTACTTCATGGTTTTACCATTTTTGGGTGTCCAAGAGTCATAAGAGAGGTATGGTAGAGGTATGATTCGATTATTTTTCCTAATTTCATAGATTAGTTTTCTTACATTCATATATTAGTTTCCCTCCTTTACGCAATTTTCTTTCCTTACATTCATTTTCCTTCTTTATAGATTAATTAATTTTTTGTATTCTTTGACATCTAATTGAATTTTCCTAGTATGACCAAATTAGCATCCAATCCACTCAAATTTTAAGCATCCAAAATATAAATAAATGTGGAAAGTTAATAGATGATAGTATGCAATTTAGGTGTGTCTGTAGGTTTCATACCCTTATGTCTGGAATCTTCAAGATTTAGGTATGAAATAAGGAGTCCTTCATGGTTATATCATAATTGAATATGTATACCATGTAAAAAAAATTTACACTCTGTAATCCATGAAAATTTAGAAAGTTTTCTCACTCCCTTGGATCAAACACACTACTGATAATACTTGTTTGAGGTAATAACCATTGATGTGGATGTAGCTAGGAAGGAGGTTCTAGTAAAATATTATTTTTCACCTACACTATCTCATAGTGATTTATGCTCTCCTTCTTCCATTCATATTCTGGAAAAAAGTAAAATAAAATATCCAATGTGTTCTAAAAAGATCAATCTATAAAACCCAAAGAGAATATAAAAGGGATCGAAGGCTCACATGATGAAATAAGGTCAATATATCATGCATCATTCCAAAATATAAGGGAATAAGGGAGGAAGAACCAAAAATATCTTTATCAAGGCTATGGATGCTTGGATGAAAATAAAGAAATCCTAGAGTTTCCATGATTTAGTGTTATTAAAAGAAATCAAAATTAAACCTATAGATGTTCTAGACCTTTGATAAAATCCTCATAACAAAGGTAAAATAAAATCACTTTATCACACACAGATCCATGGTATGAGTAAGGAAAGTATGGTATATGTTGTATCTTAGAGTCTCTTTCATATCTCTAATTTAATTATATTATTTTGGTATGGTTCATGTTTTATTTGAAATTTGGGTTATAAAATACTTAGGAGTATTCCCCCCATAAGTTTCCATTTATTGTAATTAACATAACCCCATTATTATTTTTGGAATAGGTACTCACTATGACTTGTAAATATCCACAATTTTTTTTGAGGTCTTAATTAAAAAATATATTACTTGTTACATCTAAATTTTTCCGTTTATAAACTATAAACAAATATGTTTTACATTTCAAACTAACTTATTAATTTATTTCATAATTTTTTTATCTACACAAGTTTTTTGAATAGGTGCAATTTGGTTTTTGGAATTTGGTATTCAAAACTTTTGCTGATAGGTTTGGATCTTCAAAAACATTGAATTTCATTATACACATTTTACCCTTAGGATCATGTCTTCAAAGGTTTTATTCAGTAAAATTGTTCAACATCTTTGTGTTATTCAATTTGGTCCTTGGCAAAAGTGTTAGGGAATTGGTTCTTTAACATATTATTGGCTAGCATTTAGTCTTCAAAGTTTTTATTTGTAGGTTATTAATGTGGTTTTTTGTTCCTTGAAAGTTTGGTACTTCTACATTTACTTGGAAAATTTTAAACTTCACTATTTGGTCTTCAACTTTTGTCTTCAGTATTTGCAATCTAGTGTTTACCCTTTAGGAAATTATTTTGGAACTTATTTATCATAATTTTTGGTCAGAAGTTTGATTTTTGGGATTTTTATCTAAGGATTTTTTTTTGGTCTTTCTTGTTGGTAATTTCATATCACATTTTGGTGTGGATGAGTCTATCCTTCAGTATTTTTTATCAGAGAAAGTGTGCAGCAGGTTTTCTCTCGGTATTGCCTATGGGATGAATTTGGTCATCATAATTTATGTTCAAAATCCCCGATTCACAATAATTAATCAGTTTGGTACCAACATAAACCCCAATTCTTGACTATTGAAAGCCTACATGGTGAAACCAATAAATCATAAGAAAAATACTTAATGACACTTGTCAAAATACAATGATGTGGTTTACACACCAAATAAAATGGTAAGGTTCAAATTACACACGTAAAGTGAGTTAATAGATATTGGGAATTAATGATGCATGAAATAGAATTGAATGTTAAAGATATATCAATGACTTGGGACCATTAGTGTAATAATTAATCACAAACAAACTTTTAACTAAATTATTATGTTACAAACAAGTAGTGACCTACATGTTAATCATAAAGGTGTATCTAGTAAAGTAGATATACCAATGTCTAGGAGCTAGTCTTTGAGTAGACTATTTAACTAACAATGGCCTCTTTATCCAAAAAGTTTAGAGGAGTTTTTCCACTATCCCATTTCTAAATCAAGGACTCCACCAAGCAAACTAATACTATTTTTGACTCCATAATTTCCAATGATTATTATACTAAGTATTTGGTTGCATGATACCATTAATGTAGTTGACGCCCATCCTCATGAGGATAGATTAACACCAACATGAATTCAAATAGTTGTAGACCTAATTCCTCTCAAGTGATAAGGGATACATTTCACAGTGCCCTAGATTAAAGTGATGCCATGCATAGACCTGATGCAAGATCTTTCCTTCACTAGCAAGGTGATTTCAAATAATGTTTTGCACCATTTGGAGCATATGACCATCATGTACTAAATATTTGGATATGAATTGAAATGGTATTTATCTTTTATAGTTGTATATGCTACTTATTATTTACATGGGATGGCTGGATGGAAAGAGAATAATTCAATCAATAGAAAACTATGCAAGTGGCTTATCCCTGGGGATATTATCATCCCAAAATAGAAGGACCAATTACTTATGTCCAAGTTTAGGATGGGGTTTCACATTTGGATGTCCCTTATAATTAGGATTTATGTTTTTCCAATCGTCTATTTTATTTTCCTAGAATGGTTTCCACTTTTAGACATGATGATGACATCGAACTTAACTTTTGCCTTGGGGGAGATAATTAGCATCATGATGAAGGATGAAGGTTAACACAAGGATAAATAGTCTTTTGGTGGCCACATTTATATGATTTCATACCTATTATAAACTATGATGGTAGTAATATACATGTACTTGGGTTCCTCTAGTGCCCAACTCTAGATTAGATTAGAAATTGCATTTGTGTTTTTTATTCATTCATGCATATATATGGATTTGGAAAGAACATAAATTGCATTGTAAATGATGTGTACCCCCATATATGGTATGTCATTTATGAAACCCCATTTACTAGGATATTCAAAACCATTATAAACATATTGATACCATAGTGTAATTAGTATTTATATCTTGGTTACATAGTGATTATGGTTATTGGTAATAAAGTGAACCCCTTATGTCTTCCAAAGTACATTTGAGATAAGCTAGAAGACTAAGAAACAAAATTTTAGATATGGTTGAGTTTAGATGAGGATATAATGAAAAATAAAAGTACATTCTATGGACATCATGTAATGATAGGTTGAATGTGCTACACAATCTAGAGGCACTTTCGAGAAGTGAGAAAAAAGAGGGGCATTATTCATTGTCCACATTTCTTCATAAGGATTGGGATCTTCATAGTAGCATTCAAAATCATATAAATGGATTTAGTATTACATACCAACATGAGCCATATGATCATGTATTTATATTAATGAATTCTAAGGATGATACCCATATCTTGGAAAGGGCATAAATGAAAATATTGAGGGAAAAACATCTAAAAATAATTCAAGGAGAGCCTCAATATCAATTACAAATGCACATACTAGAATCACCCCCCACCCCCCCCCCCCCCCCCAAAAAATAAATAAATGGGTTGATTCATATTTATATATCAATAGGTCTCCATAATCATCATCAAGATAATGAAAACCTTCTTAATAATCTCCCCAAATGTTTAAAGCCATCAAGAAGGATCCCAATATAATTGAAGCTAAACTTAGAGGAGCTCAGGGAGATCTAACGTGCCTTGAATCTAAAGATTCTGAAGGTGGCGACCATCTAGATGCTACACTCATGAAATAACATAAAATTATGGAGGTTTCATCTACACTAACTCAAGAGGCCTCTTCCATATATGAAAAGGTTAAATTAAAAAAAAAAGGAAACTGAGGGCTTCTCCCCTTCCAAAGAACCTAACTATTGAGGAAATTCTAGAAAGAGTACCTTTAGATCATCAATAGGCTAATGAAAATAAGTCTATCAATGAAGAAAGGGAGTTGGATGAAGACGAGAAGTTGTAATAGTGAAATCCTTTATCCTCTAGGACACTAAAGGAAAGACACCTCTATATGGTAATCAATTAGGTGAGGAAACAACTTTTTCTATTTTACTTACTTTAGTTTTCTCTTTTGTTTCCCTTTCTACAGTTGGTTCATTTGATTTAGTTCCTCTTCATTCTAGTTTTGAACCAATCCTGAATGCTTCCAAGGTAGAAGTTTTATACTCTATCCATGTTGTCTCCAAATTTTTAACTAATTCCAATCCTTCCAATTGTATTCATAAACTCAATTTCCTTCACTACTTATGTAGTTAATTATGCTTTTGCGCTAGCACTCCATAAAACTAAAACAAAGGATTCTAATATAGTCAGTGGAGCATTGGCATGTTCCCAACTTCATCCATCATTAAATCAGATAGAATTGATAGTGATTTCCTCTAGATCTTCTCAATACACCACTGTGACATCTTCAGATAAAGATGTGAAGAATAAATTGGTATATATAATCCACCCATTAAAATAATATGGGGGTGTGGATAGTCTAAGATCATATGTAATTCTCTTCTTGACTCAATACTTGAAGAGGATTTACAATAATCATCATAAGATATATTGCTTTAGATTACAAATAAGGACGCTTAGATAATAACCCCAACCCAATTGGTCATTCCACAGTAGGAAGTTGATCTAGGGTCAAAGTCTTCTTAGAATCCAAATCTCATAATCATAGATCTACCTATAGTAAGTTTTATATTCTATAAATCAACAAAGAGTGTCCACATAGTAAGGAAGAGAAAATTGGAAGATGAGAATAGAAGAGGGATCATCTTGGAAGAGAGACAAGATGTTTTTACCTTATCTAATAGAAGGAACATGAAACTAGGAATGTCCCCATACATAGAGGACTTCAAGTCCTATTTTGAGACATAAAAGGATTCATTTTTAGAACTGCATGAAGGAATGGAAATGCATTGGTAAGATCTTGAGAAAGAACTAGAGAAAATAAAGGAATAGTAGAAAATAATTAATGTTCCTCTGTAAACTGAGATCGAGGTCCAAAACACTACATCCATTTTATATAATATTATTAAGGGCATTGTTGAAGTGAGGGTAGATTTGACCCCCAATTTGGTTAAAAGTCAAAAATTATTTAATTCTTTAAAAATATACAACTAATAAGGCATAAAACCACCTTGATTTGATGGCCCCATTAGAGTCTTCAAATGCTCTCAACTTGGTGGTTATCAGGACTCAAGAGGATATATAATAGATCATGTTAACTGAGAAAATAATGCTTAATTATGTACAACATGAAAATCACAATTTGTAGATCCTTAAATAATTAAATATTTCACAAGCAAACGACTCGATGGGTAGGCTCATAAGTAGAGTCAATTTTGATCATCTTCTTTAGTAAACTTTTGACACCTTCACGAAAAGTATCTAGGGACATTCATTGGAGTAGATTGAGGTTGAAATGAAATTTTCAAGGAAAATGGTGATAGAGGTGGATATTTTTAGAATAAAATGTATAAATATAAAAACTAAGCATGTAAGTCTCCTAGAACAATTGAATAGGGTGCATAGACCTCCATTGTTGAATATAGATATTATCATACACTAGTATGACATCAAGTCATGTAATTTTCAAGTTTTGAAATTGAAGGAGAAACTTGTTGCTTCAACTTATATCTCAATCCCATCATCTAGTTTGACACCTCCAACAATTAACAGTGTCATGTAAACGCCTAGTCAACTTTGAGTTAAAGGATAATTTTGTGTGTATACATACAAAAGGTACTAATTCTTGTACTCATCATATACTTATATTTATCACATGAATTCAAATGTTTCCTAGACTACTGGTGAGCATGTGCACATTGCATAACATTGTATAAGCTAACATATTTTTAGACATAGTGGTAGTTAATTATGACCATACGTAGATGAAATTTTGATACTAACATTAGAATTGAGGTTATAATTATGAAATGTAACTATGAGTTTGGATGAACTTGGAGGATAAGGCAAACACCACCCCCCCTGCCCCAAGTAAATATATAAATATAAAACCTTGATTCCAAAGAGTTGTAAGTTTTTTTATTAATACAAGAATAAATTAAGTTTTATTATCATGCAACTATGTCAATGCTCTTTCCTTCCATCATGTGATATTAAGGTTTTTTTATTGGTTGTGTTAACTCAATAATTTGAACTATGCATAAAATTTAAATAATTCTTATTATTATAATTGATATATGTTAATTCTATATGTGAAAAATCTATTTAAAGTTAATATTTTTCATTGATATAATCAGTTGGTAAAAATTGTATTAACATTCTAAGGTGTGTAGTATTTTTTAATATTTTTTTATAGTCATCTAGTCTGTGATAAAACTACCGTATATACCTTCTTGGTCTAAGATATAGTATCCTAAAAAAGTGTGTGCCACAAAAACTCTAAAAGGTGCAACCTTCATTTGATATTGTTATGTTTTCTATGTTTTATTCCTAGACTCTTTAGTTGTGTTTACCTATAAGTGTGTAATAGCTACAAGCAATGAGCATTAGTTCTAGAAACATCTATCTAAAATAGAAACCAACCTAGGATGGGAGCCTTGAGACCATAAAACCTTATTTCATACTCTACCCTTCCCTCTTTTGGAATATATTTTGATATATACCATCTTTAGATTAGTATACAGCCATCCATCTACCGATTTAGGTTTGATTTATTTTAAAATTCATTTCACTATGAAAACCACCCAATTAACAACTTACATGCTTAGTCTGTTATTTCAGTACTTGGTTTTTTAACACATATCTTCAACTCATGCCCTATAATGGATTTTACGTCCATTGAGATCGTAAAAATGCTAAAGATAACCTTGTTAAATTATGGGGTCTGCATAAAACTCACATCAACAAAACTGTTTAAGGAAAATGTTAGTAGTGTCTTATTATACCTTAGATATCACATGTGTACCCATCCAATGTAGCCTAAAATTATATAATAATATACCCTATTATGATCCTCATGTCTACTCCATCACCATCCTATATGGTACAAACTATATTTGAGGTTATGAATCAATATATAGTGTCAAAGGTCTGGGAGCTTATGATCATAAAGTTGCATCTATAAGACATACAATGCCTATTCATCTATGCACTAGGGTTAGATTATGATAAAATACTTTTCTTTTTAAATGACATATTACTATGTATTCGATAGTGGCTCTTCAAACCCATTATATGCATATTTTTCCTAGGGATGATGAGACTTACTTCACAGTTTATAAAAAAATTATAGATATATTGAGTAACATATGAGATTCCTATAATCACATATTTTTAAGATATAGACCACAATATTATTTATCCTTATTATCTCACATCTTAATATTCATAAATACATGTTTATTTTATTCTATAATTTTTAATATACATGAATTATTCCTTCATTATGTTGTTCTTTCTTTCCTAGAGTTTTATAGTGCTCTTATTTTATGTTTGATGAATTATCACATTCTTCCCCTTACATTGACATTATTGTATCCACTTAGTTCATGTTGATTACTATGTTTCTTTGAGTTTGCCCCATTTTATTTCTCATCATATTCTAAGAACTTGCATTGGATTCTTGATGTTGACATCATATATATCAAAACTTATTTTCTTAGTATTTATTAAGTTTTGAGGGAAGTTTTTATTCCTCCTCATTTGATCTACTTGTGTAAACATAGTATTATATTTATGATTATTTGATCCTTCTTCCCTTATTATAGTTTGGTCATTAAACTAAGTGGTTATTCCATGTTATGCTTCACCAGCATAAATCCTTTACTAGAGAAGGACTTATCCCAATGTTTTATTCCATATCTAATAACACCAAATATGCATTAGTAATACATATTAGATCCCTTTTATTTTCATCTCAAGCATACAAAATAATATTTAAGACTTCAAATGAAATCCTAACATGTTACATACATTGTACACTAGCCTTCAAATTCCAAACATGATACTAATCTATACACGACTAAAATTTAAATGATTTTGTATAAGCGAAAGACAAATGTGACATTATTTAACCTTTAATAAAAAAAATGTGTTTTATTGATTATTATTTATAGATATTAAGTGTTTGATGTGTTATACTAGTTGTAAGGAATTGAAACATGCAAAAATAACAAACACAACATGAAGGAGAGATACACAAGACATAAGCAAAATAAATTCAATATGATAAAACCATATAAAGTAAGGAAGCAATGCTTTTTGAAATCCACCATTGAATTTTAAAATATTTTATCTTATTGGGAATATAATAACACCAATTTATAAAGTTTCCTACTCTCTTAATGATATATAAATTACACAATGAATGGTTTACTTATTTACAAAGAGAGAAAACTAAATTCATCCATATTAGTTCTGTAGTATTAAATTCATAGCTTATTTTCATCATTCTATATTATCTACACTTCATATAGTTCCCATTCACTCATTTTGCTTCCTCTTCTATTAATCTCACATATCTAAAAAATGCTTTAAATGCACTAAACACTAAGTGAATGCATAAATAAATAATAATGGAATCATTTAATACCCTTTATGAATATATGTGTAATAAAATAACTTAGGATTGAAAAATAAGCCCAAGAGTAAAAAAATTAACCCAAAATGTGGCTATGACCATTAAACTTATTGTATGGGATGAACCACCACTATGTGTAATAAAAAACCACCAGAATGGTGGTGAAGCCACCACTGAAGGTTAAAAAATGGAAAAACTAGTTATGAAACCATTGAGGAAGTTTCAAAATCACCACCTACACAAACTAGTAATTTCACAACAATGAAAATTCATTTATCTTCCCAAGGCCATAAATTTCACATAATAAATTGAAAGCCCGTATATGTACTCTAAATTTACTTTAGATGCCAATAATATTTTGTCTAGTCCCTTATAATAAGAATTATATATTTTCTAGGACTTAGCTATTTCTAGATAACTCTTGTTTGATAATATATTATCTTATAGAATATAATGGATGTTCCTTTTGATCCAAATTTTTATCGTAGTGTGTGCCATTGTGATTTCATCATTTTTTTTTTTAAATTAAAAATATTCAAAAACATATTTATATATCATTGGTTACATGTCTACATATTATATAGTTTTTAATATTAATTATTTACTCAAGTGCATATAATGAAATTTCTTTGATTTTGTGCTATTCATGATTCTTTATCAATCACATGTCATACAACTACATGGTCAACATTATGGGGTGCATGACAACATTAGTGGCATGCATGAAATTCCTATGTTATATGTATCTTCTTGTAGAAGATTATTACCATCATATTTTTCCATATTTTTGATATATCATATTGACAAACTTTGCATAGATCATACATATTATTATATCACCCAAATCCTGTGTGTTATATGACTATCTACATCAATTTGTTACATTGTTATTGGTTGCATTGTGGGTTGATTGATTGATTGTATGTACATGTAAATTATAATGTATGTTTGTGCACGGTTTTTGTTTCCTTTTTAATAGAGGATCTGATTATTATGTTGTTCTTTTTTTTTAGTGTTTTCCGTATATGTTGGCCACTAACTTTTTTGGTACTCACTCAGGTGTGTTTAATTATAATATATTACACTTATTTCCATGATGGTTATTATCCATGTTATATATTATGTTTGGTTCCATTATTTATAACATGCACATCTATTACAGTATATTGAATTTTTGCCTTAGTTTACATGGTACTTTCCATGCATTTATAAGTGAACTCTACTTATGTGTGTTTATCATTGCTAAATATATCCATATTAAGGGACTTTTTTATACATTGGGACATGTTTTTTGTCTATATATTTTTACGACATATGGAGCATTATACCCTTGTGTTGATATTTCTATCATATTATCTTCCATAAATAAATTTTATATGAAACTTTGATTACTTATATTAAAATATATTTTCCATTATTTTGTACATGTATCATGTTATCTAACTTATGCAACATGAGATTTAGGACATGATAATTGGGTATGTGCACGGAGTTAGGGGATAATTTCATGGACATAAACCATAATGTGTATGTGTTATAACAATAATGTGTATGCGTTACTTAAAATTATAGAAACACCTATGCGTTATAGGAACACGTGTTATTGAAACTATAAAACAAAACAAAAAAACCCTCATCTTCTACATTTCATCCATTTAAATTTTCTTGATTCCTATTCATGTTTTGCTAATTCCCATTCATGTTTTCACCCTCAATCTCTCATTTTGGCCTAGAAGATTCATGTTTTGCACTCCATTCACTAGATCAACAATGCTACCATGAAAAAGACGTATGTTTTTTTATAGATTAAATAAAAAAAAATTGATTTGATTTTTTATTTTTTATGAATGTGAATTACAATTTTGTTTTTTTATTTTTCTCCAATAGGTTAGCATGCTCTGCCTAACCCTCCACCCAATCCTCTACCTAACCTTTTTCCCAACCCTCCTAACCCCAAACATTTTGTTATGCATTGGTTTCAAAATATTTTCAATGGTGGTTAGACATTTTTTAATGCATTTTTTTCAAAATATTTTCATCAAATTCAATTAAGTACTTATCTTTTCTATGCACAATGCTTACAGGTGTTGTTGTTGGTGGAATCCATTCAAAGGGTGTTTCAAAATCATTATATGTTTCAATGAAATTTTCTTCATTATTTTTTTATTCATTATGTGTTTCCATGAAATTTTCTTCTTTGTTAATTTCATCATTATTTGATATAATTAAATTTTATTTATTGTTTGTGGGTAAAGTATCTACATAGGCTCTTCATCAACATAATAAAAAATGTTAAACTTTGAATGTGAATTCCCAACATTATCTAATTTTATATTGTCAATTTCATCATAATTAAATTCATAATTATGAATTTAATAATAATTCAATTCATTATTATAAATTTCATCATTATTTAATTGATTAATATCAATTGCCTCATGATGCAAGGCAATTATCTCATCAGGGTTAGTGTTTGTACCTTGTTTGAAATGAATTGCTTGCATTCATACCTTGTTTTTTTCTGTCAACTCTTATAATTGCTCCAATGTTTTGTTCTTCAACTTCTTCCTCCTCTCTGAATTTGAACCAGAGCCCATTTTGACAAAATAAACTAAAAAAGTACTTCGAATGTGGGGTCCAACAAAATGGCAACCAAGAAAGCACATAGAGTATGTAGGGAATGTTTGTGGGGACAAAAATCTTGATTAGGGATAAAAATAGACTTTAAAAAGTGAGTTTTTATTTTTAATTCAAGGAAAATGTACGTGTTATAGGAATGTATACAAATTTCTATAATGCATAGGCATTCCTTGAAGTATAGGCAAATACTATATAAACAAGCAAAAAGGATCATATTGAAGTATGTTTTCCATTATAATACTATAATATGATATAATAACACTCAATAAGACTATAATATGATTCATACATCCCTAATATGATGCAATAAGACTATCAGATGTTATAATAACACTATCATATCATGCAATAAGGTTCAGTATGATAAAATAAGGCTATCATACGATGCAATAAGACTATCACGCGATGTAATAAGACTATAATGTGATGAAATAAAACTATCATGTATGTAATAAATATCTAATATGATGCATTTAAGCTATCATATGATGTAATTAGGCTATCATATGATGTGATAAGGCTCAATATGATGTAATTGGGCTATCATATGATGCAATAAGGCTCAATATGATGCATAAATCTCAAATACATGATGCAATAAGACTCTTGATAAGACTATGAAGTAATAATACTAATGAATGATGCAATAGACCTAAATATGTAATATGAAATTAGTTATTTTTTCCTAAAATCCAATCATAAGTCTTTACAAAACTAGGTGAATAACAGGTTCCTAAATTAACACTAATCACATTTATGAATTTATGCATTTTTTATGAAATCAAGGAATAGGGGTTATGTTTGTTATAAAATTAGGATTCAGTGCTAGGGGTTTAGTGTAATGGGTTTGTACATGTGTATATGTCATAAAATTAGGGTTTAAGGGAACTACATACATGTTTAAGTGATAAAATTAGGGTTTAAGATCAACATGTCACAAAATGTGACCTAATTTATCCCTTTCAATCACATTGTAGACTCCAATTTAGGTTTAATGGGTTGAAATTGGCCACATTTGCATCTGTATTTACATTTTTGATTAAATTAGGATCAGTTAAGTCATACATTTTGCATCAATACTATACAATCGATTGGGCCATAAATTTGGTTTAGGGGCTTAATTTTTCCCAAATCATGTCTTAATTGAACCAATAGACTAATTGGTTCAATTCATGATAGATAGGATCATACTTAATTTTGTCTCAAATCATATATATCATGATCTTATAGTTATGTCAGAAAGGGGTTCAAATTGTTCTCCCATGCCTCCTTGATTGAATTACACCTATAATTGAACCTTGTTTTGCCACGTGTGTACCTTATACACCCAAAAGATTTAAATCTATCAGAGATGCATCAAGTATTAGAAGTTTCAGAGTTGAAAATGCCTTGAGAGGTCAAATTTAATTACATATCACCATGTATACCTTGTACAACCTTAGAAGTGTCAACACTATTAGAGGTGTCAGGAACTAGAAGCTTTAAAGATCTATATATTAGATCCCTATGAGGCTCGATCCAATTAGATATGTATCCATGCATGTATCTTGTACACATATATACTTATGTTAGAGATCTAACTATCACTTGTGTTAAAATCATTACATTTGTTAGATCCTTAGGATACCCAATCCAATTAAATATTTCCACATGTGTAGGTCTAGTACACCTAGAGAAGTATTAGAGTTGTTAGATATGCACATCTTTGATACTTAGACATGTTCTATCACTGAGCCAACCAATTCAACTAAGGCCTATTCACAAATTTATCATACATACATATAAGCCAATAATGTTTAAATATTAACATCGATCCAATCAACTCATGTCTAGTAAATAATTCACATGGTGTGAGCCTCCAACTTTCCATTATTGTATGAAAATTTTCATGTAGATCTCTTTAAAGTCCCTTCCAAATTTCAAGTAAGCATCAAACATTATAAGTTTTTGACATGTATGTATTCAAATTATTTATATCCCTCTACCTTGAATTGATTTTAAAGATCCCAAAACATATATTCATATTAAGTCCTACACACATGAGAGAACACAAGTTAGTAATGGATGAGCCTCAACTTCAAATCCCAATCCGAAGATATAATTTTGAGACATGTACTAGTTTATTAAAATCCACACCATAAGGTTTAAGCTCATTACAATGAAATATGAATAAGATAATTGAAGATATATGTATTAAATATAATATAATCTTGAAACCTTAGACAAGGGGGTGCATATTGGTATTCAATTCTAATCAACCATCTATATGAGGTGAGTAATTCATCATCCACATGAATAATTATTGGGTACCTCTACCCAACATCATCCTTGAGGGGAAGCAGGTCTCAGATTTAGGGGACATTATCACATGTTTAATATATCTTGAATAAGTTCAATAGAGTTTGAGCTAGAGTAACCTATTAATGTGTCATACTTGGTCAATAACATATATACACCATTCCTTAATGGTTTTGAACAAAGTCCCTAGTGCATTTAGATATTTTCTAAGCTATACATTCATCATTAGGAACATCATCTTAAAACAACACCTTAATTTACCACATCATCACTAATGGATACATGTGACCATTTTAAATTTATTGAGCTCAAAACCACATCTTATACAAAAAAAATATGTACCCAACTTGACCAAAATATTTAATAATTTAACATGTAAAAACATTGTAATAGGTCCATCATATTACTTTCATGTCTTACCATCCCACTTACATAGTAAGGTATAAAACTCTATAGTATTTATAAGCATCAAGTGTTGTCTAGCTTATTTTTTATTTTGAAATTATTTCATCCATCATGCAGTTAAGACTAGTCCGATGTCAAAGACACACTCTTCAAATGATGTGGGAATGGATGGTGTGCTTGATGGTTGTCCTATGTGTGATGGAGGGGTAGATGAAGGAGGTGCATGGAATGGATGATTAATCATATTTTCACAAGAGGCCTTAATTTTAGGTAAAATTAGAATAATGTATTTGAATAAATTAGGGGAATCAAACTTCAATAATTGTAACAATAGAATACTCTTATTAGACTTTTAATTGGGACCTCAAAATGAACCTATTGAATTATATGCACTAAGTGACCTTTGAGGAAACTTAAGGGATCTTATTCAACTCATTTTAGGAATGTTTTTGGGACAATCCAAGACATGATTCATAGGTATTGGGCTCCATTAGATAACATTCTTGAAATATATATTAAAGTGATGCACTATTACACCAAGGGCTCAATTCTTATTTTTACTTACACAAGATAATCTATACTACATAGTTAAATTCAATGGATTTGCCACTTAATCAAATTAGTTAAAATTTTATAAATAAAGGGGTCTGGTAAAAGATATCAAAGAAATAACAAAAGGGTAAGATAGGATTTTAGGCAAGTATGATAATATCAATAAGTAACACAAAATTTAAGGGCAATTAGGATTTTAGGCAAGTAAGGTGGTAAGGTATATCCTTGTCATACTAGGGGAAAGATCCAAAAAGCTATGGATGTTTCAATTTTCAAACAAGGATTTTGTTAACATGTGTTCTATTCATGAAACATATTGGTGCATATATTTATATTAAAGTGCACCAAAATCTAAACATGTAATATCTAATACTTGTTCAACATTTATTCTATAAAATTAAAAGTAACCAATCACATCTTGACAAGTAAGAGTCAAGTATTGATACTCTAATGCATAAAGATTGGTACACTAAAGGTTAAGTTTTGATCATAGGTTTAAAAAATTCATTTTATGACTTCTTGTAATAAAACCAGCTATATTGTCAAATGTATAATGTGTTAGAGCTTGAAACCTAAGTTATAAGTAGTTAAGATGACATATTGAAATGGGTAAAATTTTTAAATTTTGATGCGTAGTTATGGCACCTTGATTCACTATCCAAAGCTAATGAGACCTTTCCCCTATAAAAGACATGAAATTTGACATTCCCCCTATAAGGATGTACGGTTAATGGGAGATTTCCCCCATAAAAAACATGAAATTTATTTTTTCATTTTATATCAAAGAAACGCATATAGATTATATAACGCATACACATTATTTATTAAGTTATGTAATGTGTATGGATTATTTAAATTTGAATTTCAAATTGAGCCTTTAGGCTTGGAAATGGCTTGGATTTTTAAGCCAAAGGCTTGGGATTGTACAACTATAGTTGAGATTGAGAGTTTTAGGAAAAACCAACAACTTTCAACTTCAATTTTCAAATACCCTATGAATTTTAACATTAAAATTTGAAAAATTATTACCGTTATGATCAACATGTTTACCTCTTTCTAAATGTATGATTTTCATATTTTTCGGGCTATTTTAAGGGTTCAAACTATATTTATTTCTAACAACACCTTTTTTAGGCCACTACATGCCTCACCCATACATGCCTATTCATGTTTATCTAATTTCTTTCATTGATATAAATGAAAAATAAATTATATGGTAATAAACTAGGCCTAATTCTACACACATTTAAAAAAAAATGTTTTTTTAGGTAGTAAGGTTGGGTCGCATAGAAGACTATCCATTTTTTGTCAGTTTTTAAGATATACTCCATTGCAAAATTAATTTAAAAAATCATCAAAAAAATATATAAAAAAGTTCATATCAAACTAGAAGAGATAATATAAATATTCACTAAAATGTTTCTAACAATATTAAATGATGCTAAAAAAGTGGTGGGTCACACAAAATGGTACAATTTAAATTTTCTTAAAAAACTAGGAGGTCCTCTTCAAATTTTAGATGTTTGACCTATTTATAATTAATCATTTTTCAAAAAAAAAATGCTTTTTAGAAACTAGACCCGAACATCTACAATTCATGTTTTATACCATCTTCAAATTTTGAGTGTAGCCATATCAAGTTATCTACACAAGTTCACATTTCTAAAATTTGATAAAAATCATGTCCATGAATAGGCCCTTTTTTGTTCCCCAAGTTGGTGCACTTACCTAATTCAAAGTATTTTTAAATATCAACACCAAGTTCTCAATGTTAATCCTTTGGAGGATCATAAAAGGTAATATTTTTTTCATCAATAAGGTCTTGGATATTTTGATTTTGGATATAATGTTTGTTTGTAGAATGCTTAGGGACTTTTTGATAATAACAATATGCATTAGCATCATACCCTTTGGGTAGAGGTAGACTAATATCAACCTTTATTAGAGGAGGGAGATATATGATATGACATTCCACAATATTATGAATTAAATAAGATAAAGACTTAGATAGTCATGTAAATTATCTTTTAGGAGCATTAGAAAGGATGAGTCAATTAGGTTGTTGTGACACTGCATTAACCATTATGTTTGTTTCATTTTTAGGATATGTAGATTTTACCTTGTAGCATGGTTTTATATGAAACTTTGTATTATATGTAGTTTATGTGTTTTATACATTCTTAATCTTGTTCAAGTAAATAATATTAATTTAATAATCTCAAACAATCTAGTGTAAATCATAAAAATATTTAAACTTATTGAAAGCAATGGACTAATGTAATGGGGAAATAAATTTTTATTGAATATGTGTTAAAGCTATTTATTTGCCATTAGATTTGTAAATTTAGCCAAGAATTTTTTATATATTAAAACATATTCATTGATATGTTCATTATTTCCTTGTTTTATCTTAACAATTTGATCATATGACATATTTTTTGGGGATGTTGGTAGAGAAATGGGATAGAAAATATTCCACTATAGGTTTTGAAGACTCTCACTGATTAGACCAGTAAATCATAAAACCATTGTAAATTATAGTCCTTTAGGTTCCATTGAAATAATTAGGTCAAAATTTTATCATAGGAGGCATAGTGAAGGTATGACACATAGAAAGATCAAATATGTTGCCCAATATCACCCTTGGCATCATAAAATGTGAACTTAGATGCAATAATTATTTTTACAAAGGGTACAAAGATATATTTTTTTACACGAGGACTATGTAATAAATAATTTGAATCAATAGCATGAGGGGAACTTATAGCCTTTTTTAATATTGGTAACCTTATCTATCAAAGGTTTTATATCTTAGATAATATCTTTCATTGTAGACCCATTAGGATCAAGAGTAGATAGTTGAGCATTTACCAAATGGTATGCAAATATGGTTTTATTTTTTATATGCATATAAATCATTATTTAAGTTGAAACATTCACTATCTCCATGCTATATGTATCAATATGATTTCATCCCTGAGGGAACAATGGTTTGAAAACATAATATATGCCCTAATTAGATGTAGGAATTGATGATGTGCTCAAGGGGAGAGATAAGTCATTTGTGAATTTTAGTTTTTTATTTGTTTCAAATATATTTTTGATGATCTCATCAACATACTTAGAAATTTTATGAATACACTCTTGAAACATAGAAATAACTTGCACTTTCTCTTGATTTATTTGTTCATGTTTATTATTTCCATTAGATTCATTATTTTGATCATTGAAATCATATTCTATGATTAATTATTTATAATTTTGTTTATTTTCATCATTGGTACTTGTTATCCAAAATAGATACCATAGGCAAATACATTTATAAAATAAATTCTATACTTCTTTAGCTTTGTTAACATCCTTTTAGAGGTATTATTTTGGTCAAAGCATGTCTTTCCCTTGGTGAGGAGTGGTGTTGTTTGTAGTAGTGATTAAGGTCTTATAGGGTAGTCTAGTCAAAATGAGAAGTCACAAAACTTAGTTTTTTAACTATTATCCATTTCTTCACCTTTATGAGGTGTGTAGAATAGCTTTAAGGTAATTTTGGAAATGTTAAGGCAATTATCATAGTTGTATTGTGCTTGTCTAGACATCTCAAGTGTCAATTCCACATGATTCAAATTAGTTTAGATGTCAAGGTAAGTATTTTGTATCATGTAACACTTGTTTAATAATATATTTTCTCCCTATTTCACATACCCTTTGTCAAGGAGTAAAAATATTGCTTCTTAATCATATAACCCACTCATAAAATCTCCTTCTCTTATTGTTTCACCTTCAAAAAGAGTGTATTGTGAGAAAGGGTAGGTTAAATGAGGTTTGTACATTACATACAAATTATTAATGTCATGGAATACTCCATGAACATATCTTATAAGGATCCAACAAGGCACTAGTTTGACTTATCAAATCCCATTGCACGAAGAAAATGTTTTGATGAATTTTATAGGTTTCTATGCATGATTAGTGTATCTATAGATATTTAGATCAGGGTTCAAGGTAATTAATATTATAAATAACATAATTAAAAATTAAAAAAATAAAAATACATGCTTAAGAGAGTTTTATAGCTCAAAATAGGTAGAACACTTTTCAAAACTTTCATCAAGTTCTTGACAACTTAAGGAAGGCCAATCGGTTTGAGGATGGTGCATAAAGCATAGAGAGAGATGGAACCAAATATATTAGAGGTTGATTACATCCATTATTAAATTAAAACATATTTAAATAGTTAAATTTTTATGGCTCCTATCTCTATGAATAATTGTTAATAAAATAAGGTGCCTTAAAACTTTGTAAAACTGCACAAGCTTAGTTTTCTCACGTTTAAAGGTATTTGAGAGATTATTTTTGAAATTTTTTGGTTGAATGAGTTATTTTAGTTTATTATAAACACTCCTAAACTATATTAAATCAAAATTTCCATGGATGTATGAGTTGAATGTGAAGTTACAGGTTCATAGAGTATGAATGTATAGGTTGTGAGTTATTTTGGCATTGTTTGAAGGGTTTGGGCCATGTGAAGGAAGTCAAAACACCTGATACATGTTTTATTTATTATTATCTATTCCATAATTATCCAAGATTAATTTCATTTACAAAGTGTATTTTATACCAATCTAAGAACACAGTCTTCAAAGGAGGAAAATATAGTCCTGTAGACAGTATTTGAGAATTTAAATGACTAATATTTTTGAGATGAGGATAAAGACACTTGAAAAAAAAGAGAGAAAGACATTTGAAAATAATATAATAAATTTAAATAGGATTTAAATATTATAATTTGATGTAAAATTTTAGGTGATAAGCCTAAATCCATTTAGCCTAATATGTTTGAGCAGGGTCTAAAGTGTAAGAACGCAAACAACAGATTTGTAATAAATGATAAAGGTCTTAAACACATAATTTGTGGTGTTACCCTTGATTATAAATATAAAACCACGTATATAAAATTTATATATTATCATTCATGATAAAAATGGTGAAGAGAGAGTTGGTCATGCATGCATTATTAGACCATGATGTATTTGCATGTTTGAATGAGAGATTCTTATCAAACTTTGTGTAGTTATTCCTTGGGGAAGGTGTTTGGAAAAATAATATTAAATATACATTTAATTCAAATATAATTAAATTAAAATAAAGTAATGGAGATTCAAATTCCATGATAGTTTTTTAATGAATTTAAGCCTAGATGGGCACCTATAGGCCTACCTAAAAGAATATGGAGAAAATGCACTTTTATGTTAAACATGAGATTTATATAAATACTATTGATCATGGATAACATTGAGAAAGTGTATAATATTATTTTATACTCTAAAATTAATATAAAATCATGAAAAGGAGATAAAAAGCATAGTTGGTTAAAGGACTGTGTATGCTTGGTAAACAAGCTTCCAAAAATGGCATGAGTATAAGCTTCATAAATATAGATTTTTTATTGTTATCCATGGATAAGGATACCTAAAAAAAAAAACTTTATATTATCATCAAGACCACTCAAGGTCATAATTATTATATAATTTAATTCAAGAAACATGTTTTAAATAGGTCTTGATCTTATAAGAGAGCTACAGGTCTATTTTCACAACTACAAAGAGAATACGCAATTTTTTGGTCAATATTTGTGTTTGGATGAATAATAACAACATTAGGGGTTTTTAAAAAGTTTTATATATTATTTTTATTTGTGATAAAAAGGATAAGGCACTAAAACATGGATAATAGGGTAAAATGCTAAGATTGCTCACAACCCCTATTTATAGGTCAGATTAAGTTTTTTTTTTTTTTTTGAGAAGTAAAATTGCTTGGATAAGTGTTTGTAAACCTATCTGGATGATTTTAATACCTCTTTAAATCATTTAAAAATACAAAATATCCATTGGATGTCCTTTTTGCTCATAAGTCACTCTCGACCTACACACATAGTCGTACCAAAGCTGAGAAGGTCAGAGTTACATCAAGATAACTCGCAGGAAAAATAACATGGGAACATAAGATCAAATGGATAATTTAATACCCTTATTAAATCAAAAAATTTGTCATCTTTTATTCAATTTAAGGTTTGGTCTTTATGAATGATCATTAACAAGATGTTGTGCTTACAAGATGCCAAGAGACTAGAAATTACCTGATGACTATGCATGATGTTTTAGTGACTCTAATGGGATAGATATACATTTGAAACATCTCAATTAAATATGAAAGAATTATTTTCATCCGTGGGATTAGTCATTTATCACGTTTGAAGGATAAAGTGAGCAAAAAAGGGCTTAAAACTATAGTTTTTGACTAGTTTGCTTGGTTCTGGATGCATTGGAGCCTTTTGATAAATTAAGGAGATCTCTTGATCTTAGGTAGAAGATTAATGTCTCATAAAAAATATTTTAGGATATGTCATGTTTATTGGATATGTTTTCAAATAATAGCTAATCTTAAGTGAGATTTTCAATTCACTTGCATGATGAAGATGAGATTGTCGACCTATTTAAGTTTACAAGGGTAGTTTCAAGAAGATAACAGTGAGTCATCGAAGGAAAAGATGCATCAAAATTCACCCCTCATGAATAATCATAGTTCCAAGTTTTTATTAGATGAATCAAATAAAATACTATTTATAAGCAACTTACAAAAGACTACACATTCAGATTTATAAACACACAAGATTTAAGAGGTTTCCCTAAGATTCAATAAAAGAGGTGATTAGAACATAGAAAGGGAGTATGAAAAATTCCATGTGTCAATTTATAACCTATAACTCCTCATCTATATTTAAATTTTAATTCCATGAAGAGATAAGTTAGTTTCAAGGTGTCAAGAGTGAATCATTGAAGATAATGAAGTTTTTCCTTGTTACCTCTCAAGAGATGACCATCATAATATAATGTCAACACATGAAGGTGAGGAGTTATATGAATATTTTATTTCTCAATATCTTTTATTTTAACTACATAATGATAATATGACACTATTAATGGACTTTATCAATGTCCTTTCTATCTCCCCTCTCTCATTTCTTTACAAGTACTACCTCGAATGGCATTGTAATGATCCTCAACTTGGCTATGGAAAATCCTTGATCATGTAAACACTTGTACCATGAATTTTATATTAATAAATTCTAATTTATAGCCTTCACAATTTTCTAAATAGTGTATTCTCATGATGGTTGATTAATATTAGTGATAGTCTATAACTTTATTTAATTTGTCTTATCTTCTTACCTTATTTTTTAGTTGTTAGTCATCCTATCAGGTCATATTAAGGGTTATACATTACCTTACAATGTATAAGTGTGGATATTACTCTACAAATATCCCTTATGAGACATATTATTCATAATCTCTTGGTTAGTGTCTTGATAATATCATATTTAAATACTAATGTTTGAAGACTCATATTGAATTAGTGAACTTGGTTTCAGTCCTGATCCATGATCTTAGTTAAGTATATGAAAGTGGAGGGTGTTAGGTTTTGGCGAATCACCTCCCATTTACTTAATTCTATCAATTTATTTCCCATTTACATTCCAATAAATAAGTTTAATAATAGTTTTAAGGTGATACATCAAGGGATATAGACGTAATCTAAAGATTCACCTCAACCATTAGGTCACCCATATTCTAGAGGTGTCTCAAAGCTATAACCTAAGTGATAAGGATTGGAAAACTTTATTAGGGGTTAAATTTAGTGTGATAAATTTTTTGGCATACCTCATGGGATAAAGATTTATTAAAGATTTTTTATGTTGTTCTTTAATACATCAACATGTGGACGCATGAACACAAGTATCAATGGTGACTCCAATTGACCCTTAGCTAGTTTACATAGCTGAAGTGATTAGAAGAGACCAGTTGGTATGTATTTTCAATCTTCATTTGGTTAGAATACATATTTTGAATGTTCATATTCCTCTTATCAAACTAATAATGTTCATGGTTTCACCCCAACTATCCCTCAACTAGTAACATATCATCTCTCTCATGACTTGTACCCGTAATGTAATCCAACTCACCCTCTTTGGAAGCCTACTTGTCCATATAACCATCCTTTCCAAAACTATTTTGACCCTAATTAGCATAGTCACATTCTTACTGAATCCATCTCAAGATTCAAACAAACCCTATTAGATCATGAAATGCAAATGAGAGAGATTGATATAGAAAAGGAGTTTGGTCTAATTGTCCTTAACTCTTCTAATTTTGGTGAAATAATTTAAAGAATGAGATAATTATTAAATTTGTTTAAGAGAGAGGGGGTATCTATTGATAGTAATAATAAAAAAATATCAATCAATGACATATTAGATATAAGAGGCTTAATTAAGGGTATGGAGAATAGGTTAGTGCTTAAAAAGAGGAAATAAAATCAATAAAATCATTTTTACATGCTCTCTCTTACCCCAATCCAACCTTATTTTACTCTAAATTCACTTCAAGATACATTATACTATCCAAAGAATCTCATTAAACCCTTCTCTACCCCTAGTTTCAATACGGCAAGTTGGAAACAAAAAGTAGGGTCAAGGGATAGGCATAATGGAGAATGCTCAGCTAAGGAAGTTGAAGTTGAAGAAAATATTAGGTATATGAAAGCTCCACCCACTCTTCCTGAAGATCCTAAAACTATTCCATCATGGAGACCTTATTGAAATATCACCCTTGATAATATAATATCAATTTTTGAGAAATAACCTTCTTCCATGCCTATACAAAATCATATAAAAGAGAATATGGTGGAGGACAAACCAAGAAAGATTCCAAGTCTCCAAGGTTATTCAACAACCTTTGAATTTGGATTTGTCCTTGAATACCAAAGTATATTATAATGTGAGGGGTTGATTGTTACCTCGAAGGAGAAGAATGAAGAAGTCTTAGCACAAAATTATCTTCCCCTTCCCCAAAAGCTCCCAAAGAAGTCCATCAAAATCCCAAGATGGAAATATACCATCTCAAGATTTAAACAAGTTAATAAGCTCTCTTTCCATTCCGCACCCTCATTTTGATAATGATAACCTATTGTATAGATTGAAGAAGATGAGAATCCACTTGAAGAGGATTTTTTTTATATAAAGGATTATAAAGTGATAGTCCTTGAGAAGCTTGATAAAAAAATATTCAGTTGTAAGTGGGATATAAATGATATTTAAATAGATATTTCTTCAATTGAACTAGAATAAGTTTCTTTTTTGGAAAAATATAGATAAATTTTGTCCAAACATGGATAGTATACCTACAACTCATGAAGTAGTTTCTCCCTCAAATGATCAAGAATAACACTCTTTTTGGGATGCATCAAAATATTTTTATTCATGGTTTGATACTAATTGAATAACTCAATATGGAAGTCCTCAAAAGGGCAGTTAAGACCAAACACACCAATTTATAGAACCTCTAGAAGTTAAAGTTGTTGATGCACCTATAAGATAAATTGCAATAACTTTTGAAGATATTTTCAAGATTGAGGAGTAACATGAGATAATCTTTGAACTAAAATATGTAGTTATCTTCATTGGAGGTATGTTTGTTTTATTTTACTCACTTGAGAGCATACCTAAGAAGATGGAAAATAATAATTCTGATCCACCAATCATTATATCCAAAAGCTAGCTTGCTACACACCATGGTTTATTTCATGAAGAAGATATAAAGAGTTTTCCTTTTGACTCAGGAGGATCAGACCTTGAATGTTAGTTGTATATAGTATTTTATTATGTTTTTTTTTCCTAATTATTTCTTAGCACAGTGTGTGTCTTATTTAGTTTGGTTGTTTTTTGTGTGTGTCCTCTTTTATTCATCATATGGTTAAAGTCATTATCAATCGTCTCACTTGTTCACAAGGATTGTAGTCAATTCTCAAGTCCCAATCAAATTTGTGTTGAGTTGAAGTGACCCCATATCCTAATTAATGAAAGAAGGATATTGGTCTAGAGTTCATATTAGGCATACACCCCCTAGAGGTTTCCAAAATTGTTAGCCAAAATGGATACCATAGGCCATTAAATTTTAAAACTTGTTATCTAGACTTCTAACTTTGTCTATAGACTTTCAGACGTATTATTATTGTCAAACCTTGTCTTTCCCTTTGTGAGGAGTTGTGTTATTCCTAGTAGTGATCAAGGTCTTCTAGGGTAGTCTAGTCAAAATGAGAAGTCATAAAACTTAGTTATTGAACTAGTATCCATGGCTTTATCCTTTATGAGGTGTTTAGCATAGTTTAAGGTAATTTTGGAAAAGGTAAAGAAATTTTCATAGTTGTCTTGTGTTTATCTAAACATCTCAAGTGCTAGAACAAAATGATTCAAGTTAGTTAGAAGTAAAGGAAAGTATTTTGTGTCATGTAACACTTCTTAAATAAAATATTTTATCCCTCTTTCACATACCTCTTTTCAAGGTGTCAAAACATTTCTTCTTTAACGTACAACCCACTCATAAAATATGTTTCTCTTATTATTTCACCTTAAAAATATAGTATAACATGAGTAAAATCAAGTTAAAGGTGGTTTACAAGTAAAATATACATTATTTATGTCAAGGATGACTTGATGAACATCTCTCATAAGGATCCAACAAGGCACTAGATCAAATGATTAAATTTCATTTCATAAAGAATATGTTTTGATGGGTTTTATAGGTTTATATGCATAACTGGAGCATATCCAAAAATTTATATTAGGTTTCAATGTATTAAATATTTTACATAACATCATCCAACCACCACAAAGTCTAATCCATGTATAAGACAGTGTTATAGGTCTAAACAGGCAAGACACTTTTCTAAACTTCCATTGGATTCTTGACAACTTGGAAAATGCCAACCAATTTAAGGATGGTATAGAGAGGAGAGAGAGAGTTGTAAGAAAAGGTATTATGGGTTTATATCTCCCTTATGTAATTCAAAATTATTTCAAGGGTTTAGTTTTTAGGAGGCCTATCTCTATGAACAATCATTAACGAAATAAGTTGTCTTCAATCCTTATAAAATCCAACACGCTTGATTTTTTCAGTTTTAAATATATTTGAGAGTTGGTTTTTGAAAAAATTAGTTTAATGAGATCATTAATGGTATAATAAACCATCATACACCATATTAAATAAAAATTTACATGCATTTATGAGGTGACTATGAAGTTAGAGGTCTATAGAGTGTGAGTGTATAGGCTATGAGTGAGTTTGGCATTATTTGAAGGGTTTGGGCCTTATGTTGGTAGTCAAAACACCCAAGACACATTATTTTATAATTTAATATTATATATTTCATGATTATATAGGTTAAAATTCATTCCCAATGTGTCTTTTGTACTGATATAAGGACACATTCTTCAAAGGAGGAAAATATAAACCTATAGACAATATTTGAGAAGTTTAATGACTAATATTTTTTAAATGAGGATCAAGAAACCCAAAGAGAAGTATCCAAGTTGTGTAAAAACATCCAATAACTATATATATCCTTCCAGGATTACCCTCGATTTCAAGTTGTAGGTGATAAGCCTAAATTAGTTTAGCCTAATAAGCTTGAGCAAGGTTCAAAGTGTAGAAAGGCAAATGATAGGTCTATAATCAATGATAAATTTCTTAAATGCATATATATGGGTGTTTTTATTTATGATAAATATCCAAGAAAGTCTCTAAAACTTCCATAGGATCATCCATGGTCAAAAATGGTGAAGACACAACTGGTCATGCATTCAGTGCTAGACCATGATCAATTTACAAGTTTGAATGGGAGATCCTTGGAAAACTTTTAGTAGTTAACTCCTTGGGGAAGGTCTTTTATTAAGTAATAATGCTTATACATTTCCTTAAAAAATTATTCAAGGATAATAAAATACTTGGGATCCTAATTTCATGATAGATTTGCAATGAATTTAGGCCTAGATGAGCAGTTACGGGCCTACCAATAAGAATACAGAGAAAATGCAATTTTGTGTTAGACATGAGATTTAAAAAATCCTATTGATCATGGATAAAATGTATTAAGGTATATCAGGGTATTTTATTCTCTCAAATCAATATAAAAACATGAAAAGGAGATAAAGAGCATAGCTGGATAAAGGATTGTGCATTCTTGGAAAATTAGCTTTCAAAGATGGCTTGAGTATAGGTTTCATAAATATATGTCTTATATTGATCTCCATGGATAAGGATAACTAAATAAATAAATAAAAACTCCATATTAACATGAATAAAAATTAAGGTCATAAGGAGTAGATGATTTAGTTCAAGAAACATGTTTGAAATAGGTCTTGAGCCTAGAAGACAACTACATGTCTGCTTTAAGGAATACAAAGAGAATATGCAATTTTGTGATTGATATTTGGGTTTATATGACTAATATGGATATGAGGGGTATTAAAAAAAAATTATGTAGATATATTATTCTTTATCAAAAGGAGAAAACACTAAAACATTCTTAATAGGGTCAAACTGCTAAGATTTCTCACAAGCACACATTATAGGTGAGATCAAGTTTTAGGTTTTTTTTTAAATAAAAATGTTTTTAATATTGTTTAAATACCTTAATGGAGCTGTTTTATACCTCATTGGATCAATTAAAAATAAAAATTAGCCATTGGATGTTTTGTTTTCTCAAAAGTCTCTCTCGACCTACACACACAATCTTACCAAACCCAAGAAGATTAGTTTTAGTTCATGATAAATCCTATGAAAATTTTCATCGGAAATAATAATACTATATATAATTTAATACATTTATAAACTCAAACTTGGTGGCATTAATTAGAGGATTGAAGGACTAGTCTTCTTGAATGATCGTTAACAAGATGGAATGCTTATAAGCTATGAACAGACCAAAAATAACCCAATCAAAATGAGTGATGTATTAGTGACTCTAATGTGACATAAATAACTTGAAAAAAACTTCATTACATCCTAAATCCTCAGGGGCATCCATGAGAATAATCATTTCACATGTATGAAGGAGAATGTGAGTAGAAATGGTCCTAAAACTACATTTTTTGATTTGTTTACGTGGTTTTTGATGAATTGAAGCATTTTGATTAGTTATGGAGGTATATTGAGATAATATATAATTCCCATGGCCTCCTTAAAACTCTTAAATATCTCTCATTGTGATTGGAAAGGTGTTCAAACAAGAACTAGTCTTAAGTGAGATTGTCACTTCACTTACATGATTAAGATGAGATTACAGACCTATTTAAGGTCACTAAGGGAAGTTTATAGAAGATAACGGTGAATAATAAAATTCAAGGATGTATCCCAAGTAAACCTTCATGAGGACTCATAGTTTCAGGTGTTGATTAGAAGAATCAAAGCAAAGAGTGTCTAGAATCAAGTTACAAAAGACTTCAAAGTTAGATTTATAGACATACAAGGTTGAAGAGGTATCACTAAGGTCCATTATAGGAGTTAAATTTAACACATAAAGGGAGTATGAAATAGGTCATGTTTCAAATTATAACCTATAAATTATCTTCTATAATTGACTTGTAACTCTATGAAAAGAGAAATCAATTTCAAGGTTTCAAGGTTGAATCATTGAAGATAATGAAGTTTCTCCTCACTACCTCTCAAGAGGTGACCATCATCACACCATGTCAATTCATGAAATTGAGGATTTATATGTTTATTTTATTTCTCAATATCTTGTATTATAACTACCTAATGATTGGATGAGACTTGACATTGAACTTCTCAATGTCCTTTCTATCTTACCTATCTCATTTATCCATAAGTACTGACTTGAATATCATTGTAAGGATCCCAAACCTAAGTATGGTGAAGCCCTGATCATGTAAACATGTATATCTTACCTTTGATATGAATGCATGCTAATTTATAGCCTTCCTAATGTTGTAACTAGTGTATTCTCATGGTGGTTGATGAATGTTAAGGATAGCCTAAAAATTTATTTCATTTTTCCTATCTTATTACCTTGTTTTTGGTTTTTTATTCATTTTAAAAGGTCATATGTAGAGTGATACATGATTATACAATGGCTAAGTGTGGATATTTCTCCACTAGTGTTTGTTATTAGACTTCTTGATCATCTCCTCTTCGTTAGTTTCTTGATAATAACCTTCATTTTTAATGTTGATGTTTAGAGACTCATATTGAGTTAGTACAATAGGTTTCAATCCTAATTTATTCTCTTAGTGTAGTATAGGCAAGTGGAGGGTGTTAAATTTTGGTTCATCACCTCTCATTTACTAGTTTTTAGTCATTTATTTCCATTTTTTGTTTTAATCAATAAGTTTAGTAGTAGTTTTAAGATGATACATCAAGGGATCTATCCCTAATCTAGAGATTTACCTCAACCATTGGGTCACCCAAAATCCTAGAGGTGTATCTATCCTATCACCTAAGTAAGAAGGTTTGAACAACCTTCTTAAGGGTGAAATTTATTGTGATAACAATACTCTCGTTAGGCATATAATTTGACACTCCATTATTTTGATCCATCTTAGGTTTTAAAAGAGGAATATTTAGGTGTTAAAAAAAAACATCAACTATCTTAGGGACACACCTAGGTTGCATACATATAATAGAATAAATCAAAATACAAACAATAAGAAAAAAATCAGGAGATTGAAATACCCTAGGGCAAGTTAGGATTTCCATAAAGAGACATAGAGGTTGGGTTCAAAAAATGTTTAACCCTAAATGTGAAGTATGTGAGATAGAGTTATTAATATATAAAAAGTTCATTCACAAGCATTGTAAATTAATCTATATCACTCAAATTAATTTCAAGCTTAAATAAATGAAAATTATGAATTATAGTTCTAAGATATGTTAAATTTATTAAGTACCAAATTATAAATATGTTAAATTGATTGCAATACCAAAGAGAATTGATACTTCAATGGGTTTTACTATGCACAAGTATATCTGGATATAAATCCTGCATAAAGCATACAAGATCAATATTCTAGACCAATTTTTAGTATATTAAAAAATGTAATTATATAACCATCAACATTACCATCAAATCTAGACATAACCATTGACACTAATGTCTAATTATAATACAATTGTCTATTATGGAATAATGATTAGATTTCGATGTGACCAACTTCATGATTTTAGGTTTTTTAAAACCTTTTTGTTGATATATTCATATATGGGATACACATTGTCATTTCTCACTAATTGATCAAACACTAGTTCTTCACCTTTCTTCACCCATGAAATGGGTTTGCTAAAATTGGGTTAGTGTGATTTAGGTTTTGAGATGACCTTAATGACCCCTTTTCCACTAATTTTTGCTTACATATACAATACTCCATGGAGGTTGTCAAAATTATGTAGTTTTCCCCTACGTGGTAATGTGTTTACACAAGGGTGTAATATAATATATGATGATGCATGGAGTGATGTATTTTGTCACTTGAGAAATATCACTCAAGTGTTACTCTATTAATGCCTCAAACCTTTTATATGACTGATCTTATGATTGATTCATAAATAGGGACATATAAGGTAGGATAACTCAATTGTGTGATTGATTGAATGAGCTTTAGTAGGTGATTGTTTTATATTTTATACATGATAAATGATAAGGATTATACTTGTATTTATACTTCAGATTTTCAAAATATCTCACAATAGGGTTCAATAAGAAAAAATAGGACAATATGTAGGCTTTGAGATAATTGTAATTTGAATGAGTTTTTACAGCTAAACACTAGATGAGGATATGGACACTACCATTGGTGGTAGTGCTCCTCTATGTTCTATAGTGTCCTGAGGGATACAAAATATATATGACTATGAAACTGGCATTGAAGGATTATCATTATGTTTAAAAATTTATACATAGTGTAGGAGATTTGGGTCATCACAATGATATGGATTGGACCAAGATATAAGAATTTAGGAACAATGAGATGGAGAATGTAAGCCTTTTAGTACTAAGGATGTCTAAAATTGAAGGGTAGATCCATGATTGATATTTTAAAAATAGACAATAGTGAGATGGTATAAATATTCAATTTTAATATGTACACTATCTTATACAACATGACATTTAATGCATGCCTAGTTGCCTATTTTGCTTACTATAGAGCTTTGAATGTTATATTATACTAGAGTTATAAATGTTTTGTTCTAAAATCAAAATGTTATTGGCTATAAAAAAATCCTATTACACACAGTTTTTATAGATATATTATTCTCACATAAGTGTTACATGCACATGTTATTTAATCCATCATGTTAAAAAGGGGGGAATGCATCATAGAATTTTTAGATGATTTTGTAGACACTACTAAGTGAATTTTACTAAAACAAAATATGGTTATCACTACTTTCAAAAAATAATTATTTACTTGATCAAGAATTAGGAGGGTTAAAAAAACTCCTAGATAAGTTATGCTTATGTATATCACTTCTAAGAATTTGTGTCTATCAAAATAAGTTGAATTAGAGGAACAATGTGAATTAGAATTTTAAACTTGCGAAATCATTAGGTTCGTTATAAATCAATTATATTATCCCTATCCACATTTAGCTTTATACAATGAAATTAAATATCCAATTTCATATTTCAGAATTCAAGTTTGTTATTGTAAATAATAACTACCTGTACTAACTAGAAATTGGTTTTAGATATGCTAACCAAAGTTATTGTAGATGAAACCTATATGAAGCAATATTCAATATGCCCAACCTTCCTTGGGTAAAGGAAGGAATGCACATTAATTATTTAACTCTAATATTTGATGTAATATTGCATTCAGTTACATACACACACCAAAGTGTGGCTATTATATAGGCACCTAATTTTCTTACAAGACCTTTTTCTATGAAGTGTTTTTTCTATATTGTGATGTTTTCTACAATTGTATATAATTTTTTAATTTTAGGACATCTCGTACTCAAAAATACATCTCGATTTATCTTTTATTCTTCCAAATGCATTTTACACTTCTATAAGACTATTAGTTATTAACTCCAAGCCATATTGCACACATTACTATGTTGTTACTCAAACCTTGCATTGTAAGATAATTCACTGATCCTAACAATCCTACCTTAGATGAGTTTTGTATGCCTACCATTTTTGTTAATCGTCATTTTGTGGCTCCATTCAAATATGTCATATTTTATATGCATTACTTTTTATTTATTACTATTTTCTAAGTCCAAATAAATGTTAATTATGTCCTATAATAACCTATTTATAACAATTTATCCCAAACCATTTAACAAAGAGGAAACTAGAAAAAAATTAAAAAAAATAAAATTAGATAGAGAGAGAGAAATAATGATACATACACATAAAGATCTGCTACATAATTCAAATTAGAGTGAATCATTTCTATATTTTTTGATACACTTGAGATGAGATGGATTCATTCTATGTGCATCACCCTCTTATATCAATGTAAGGTCATACACACAAGGCACGTAATTACATCTTCACAAATAAGGAAAATGAGGTTCAAATCGCTTACGCAGGATTTCATTTACACTGCACAAAACTAAGTTGAAGTTTGATTACGACATGTGACATACGTGCAACTCGTACAGAAAATGCCCAACAACTAAATTTTCTTTGTTAGTTGATGTGAAAAAAGATTAAGAAGATTGAAGAAAACATTATTTTTACATTAAAGATTAAGAAGATTGAAGAAAACATTATTTTTACATTTCTCCACATTAGATCAAAGAAGTCTAGATAGGGCATCGAGTGGCAAAGCGACACAAAAATAAAATAAAATAATGAATTCAACGGAGTGCGCAATCGGTGTAATAGGAAGGAATGATGGTAAAACTTGGTCTGTGATGATTTCGCCTGAGACATGAATGATAGGTGCCAATCTTGCCCATGCATTGTCAAACACTTAAATTTGGCACCCAATTAACTGCAGACACACACAGTCCATATCTGCAATGTGAATTCTATAGATCATCTACGTGCGACTATTCAAACTCATTTAATTTTTTTATTGTTCATTTCTTGTTCTGAAAAATGTAATTTTTTTTTTAAAAATGTTTTCAGCCACCGATTCCTTTTTTATAAAAGAGTGAATGAAAGATCTTCACAGTACATTAGTTTTGTCTTATTTTCATTGTTAAACACGTAACCGATAAAACAGTCGATAAAATCACAATCACTAAACATTAGGGATTCCATGTTTAAGAGATTATAGGAAAAGAAGAAAAAGATTTGATTGAAAACTAAACGCAAAGTAATAAATTTGTTTACACTTACAAATGCAAAATACAAAAGCAATATAAATGGTTATGTGCATCTTATGGTTAGCTGGAATGCTAAAATATAATATTATCTTGGGCCAAATATTTCTATGTAGACGACTCTATAATAAAAACGAGCATGTGCGACACTAGTGAGCTGAAATCAAATGTATACTGCTATTCCATCCTAGAGAAGATAACATGAGAGAAGAAAAGAGCGGCATTGGTGAGGATCCACACCATCACTGAACGTATAAAATTCCCGGGAGGGACAGGTTGCATAAATGGGTGATATATTACTGATACATATCTGTATAATTCAGTCTTAAGTAAAAGCTTAAAGGAACCCACACATCAAAGATATTAAAATCAAATAGCAGTGAAAGTGATGTCTTCATCTGTTGCTGGATCCCAACAGCATACATAGAAGACAAACACGTGCACACCCTTCACGGGTCTCACTGAATGTAAATCTCACATTTTAAAGCCGTACAATCTTTAGCGTCATGAAGAGAAACAGATCCAGTTAATTCTTGGCGGATAATCGTAGTTGCAGTTTGTTTGTTTCATTTTCTTTATACTTATCTGCATATGGTTACAAAAATCCACTGCTTTACCTTATATTTTCTCTCCAACATTGTTATACTCAAATTTAAACTCATAACAGAAGGCATGAGTGAGCTACAGTTGTAACGGGGCCTACTATGCAAGTCAATACAGGAAGATAGCAGTTTAATATTTTCTTTTTGGCATCATTTCGATTTCCCCCGTTGGTCAAATCCATTGACTAAAGAAAAAGCATTGATTCGACAAGACTCCATGATCACGATTGTAATACACCATCTCCACCTATGACGCCGGCGCCAGTCACCACTTAATCTTAGACAAGCAAAACAAAACTCAAACTGTGAATCTAAAGCAAAAAAACAAAACTGAAAGTCTCAAACTAAAGCAAAAATGGAGCCTTGGAGTCACTGCGTGCCTGATAAAAGTCTCGCAGGAATATTATTTTATAATAGGCCTCCATAACGGAGATCCTTATTCGTCGTAGGTCACCTCTGCTACAGTAAGCAATCTGGCAATGACATCTGCAACTTCGATATCCCTTTGTTATTACAGTAGGCAGAATAGTAGAATATATGTATTCCGTAAGATTCTTGTTAGAAACTGGAGTTAATTTCTCCTGTTTAGCCTCCCTCACGCACGCTGTTTGCATGATCAACTGGCTCAGTTATCTCAGTTTGCATGCACAACTTCAGTTTAACATTAGTCTATTTCCAGTTTATTGTTTGTTCTTAATTCTATTTATGTAAGAGACCTGATCGCAGTTTTTAATGCATGGAAAAATAATAAGATTAAAAATCTCTCTTCGATTTCTGTAACAATCTGAGTTTGCGTCTATTTTTATTTTCTGTTATTTTTTCTTTCTTGCTCTACCCACAATTCTTTATGCAATGTAGTAGCCAAGCTACCATTATTGCAATGCAGAAAACAATGTCAATGAAATTTGAAATTTTTTAATCTCTGAAATAGAGTTAGTTTAATCTCAAAGTCTGTACGAATTATTTTCAAGGCTGCAATCAATGGATGCAAAGATGTAGAGTGGTTAACGTCACTAGAACTAGAACTAAATGAAGAAACATTGAAAGAACAGACTAAAACCCGCTTGATATTCCACTACAAAACAATACGCTGCATATAACGATCTATAATTAATGAACGTTGATGTAACTTTATCTATACATATGTGCGAGAATCCTCAAATACACAATAAAAAAAACAAAGAACTGATAAAATTGATGTCCAGTGTTATGAGCAAGAGAATAATTCATAATTTTAGCAGTATCAGAAAGTTTCATCGGTGGAATCCGCCATTCCCGATTATTTTGTTGACAGCTGGTAGCTTAAGCTTGAGGTCCTAACTCACTTGGATAAAACTTTTATTGTAGGGATCAATATTTTTATGTACCTTGTGATATAGCGGAGGAAAAACTCAATTGACTAAGTTTTGAATACATGGTTTTTGGGTTTGCTTAAATACATAACAGAGAAAAGATCAGAATCTGTATTGGTTTCTCTTGGAATATATGAAACTGAAGAATTTTGCTTGGCTGTAAATGTCAAGGAAACATGAGAGATCTGAGGTTTTTTTAATAAATTTCAATCGCTTACGTGAAAGAATGAAAAACTATAGTATCAATATTCATATAATCTGTTTGCTGAAAGTGTATTCTCCAAAACGAAGAACTAACTAAAACTAAGCAAATTCATCTATATAAATGAGTTGGATGGGCGTCTGAATCTGAAAAGAAATATTTATACAGCTAACAAATGATTCAGAAATATTTATACAGTTCACAAATGATTAAAGTAGCTCAATGGTACTCAAAAAATACAATAAATTTAGAGTAGCTACGAGTAGCACTAAAAGCTTCTCTGGATTAAAAAATTAAAAGAAAACCAAAAATTATATACACTACTAATAATATAAATAGGCAACCATTTAAGAAAAAACTCGGGAAAGAGATACCGAATATCATTAATTATCTTATATTTTCATTGAAGGTTTTTAATCAACAATAACATAAATGCTGTTTTTAAGAAAAAACTAAAGAATATCATGTAGAGAATTAACCCAATTTGAGAGAGGATGTGATATCTAGCTTAAATGAATGGATATTAGCGGTAGGAGTACCCAAAGTTGTAGCCACTAGTAAATCCAATGAAGCCGGTCAGATGAAATAATTTGAAAGCTACCAGTTTGGGCCGGCATATTTTAAAATTTCCATTCAGATCTAGATTGAAATAACCTTATTGACATCAGAAATTTATATATGAATTCACCCATCTATGTATCCGGGATCTCTAGTTATATCTTGACAGGAGAAGGGCTGTTTTCTTTGAAGTTTGTAAAATAATGTTTGGAATCCTTTTGGTATGGAAGTTTACCTTAGGGTAGGTAATTTGTCTTGAGAGTTGAAAGAAACTCCGTTGTTACAAAAGTTAAAACTCCCGCGTTATATATATGAAACAAATCTATCCGTATTACAGGCCACAATATACCAAACCCTCCGACCCTGAAATTCTATTAAGAAATACCACAACAAAATAGTATACAATATATAAGAAAAGAGAAAAAGTTGTTTATATAGATAAGAGTTAGAAAATTACTGATGGTACTGGAGACTGAGATGAGAATTCTACTGTCTCCGAAACTAATAGTTCGGTCGCACCTTCAGCTTCTGTCAGGTATTCTGTGCAGGTCTTACCTTATAGCGCGGATATATAACATCACTTGTTTTCCACCTAACATGGGAAGAAAATCAGAATCGCCAAAAAAAAAAAAAAAAAACATGGTTATTGCATTGATTTGATCCTCTGAGTATTAAGTATGCTGGCAATAAAAATAAGTTTGGCTTTACCTTTGTGCCTATCTGACGCTGCCAGTCCAAAATGCACTCTGAATTAAACAAATTTAAATAACAAATCATCCCAACATTGAAGAAAAATTGCTTCACTATCTCTTGCTTTACTGGGATCAATTAAAACCTAATTTTCCAATCTTCAAATCCCGTGAATGGTTAAGTTCCATCAAACAGACATGGGTATACCATGGTGGAGAAGAATGGCACATGCGATTCTCCGTTACAAAATTATGTCGATGTCGCACGTGCCCTGCTTCTCCACCATGTATTCCCCGCCTCATCACCTTCAACAAGCCTTACTGAAACCTATTGCCTATCGCTGCAAGTGCAAACGTCAAAAAGTTGTCGGCAGAAACAAGCATTGGAGGGGGGAAGGGGGTTTGTTAATGGAAGAACATAGCTTTATAAAGTTTATTAAGGTCAATAGCTTTGTGATTTTTGAGTTTTTGATTTTTGTGTTCGCACCCGTTGACGGTAATAGTACAGATAAAGCAAGCCCTCCATACTTTAACAGACACACATACAATTTAATGCTTGTGTGGTACTAATGGTAACGGATTCCTTGCCCTGAAGGGCACTTGCACCTAAAATTCAAGTTTGGTCCCACTACGTTACATCACGATTTCCTTTTACTAAATGTTCAATCTCCACCACAAAATCCAAATTTTATCGAGGAAATCCTGCGCAAGAGAAATTCAAACTGCGTTGACCGTCCAGTGTCCGGCCACACGCCTTACTAATGATCATACTCGAATCTCCACCACAAAATCCGAGTTTTACCCCTTGTAATAACGCAGGAAATGTAAAAGAAGCTTCTTGAGTCTCAGTTGAAGAATAATTGATATTTACTAGTTGTTGTGAAACCTTCATAATCAAGCGCTGTACTGACACAGACATGGCATCTGCTTTCAACCGGAAGATTTAAAGTTAGGGAGAAATATGTGAAAATAATTAATCTCCACCAAAGAAAATTTGAATGTCGACCGTAGACCGCAGCCTTTAATACATGAAAGAGGAAAGCATGCAGACATCCCACCACGTATGCCGTTACGGAAGCGGAAAAAGTTCACAGAGACTTTTTTCAAGACAATATTCACTGTTTTTGTTATGGAAATGAAAGCGATGTCCTTATAATTATACCAATCTATGTATCTGTAATGTTTTCCAACAAATTTGTTGAAGGTAACGTCATTCAGTCGTAGTGATTTCGTAATCGGAATTATTCAAATCGATTAGCTGCACTAGGAATGTAGTTCATCTTAGAAGGAAAAAAATCGAAGGTTTTATGGCTCCACGTAGATATTAAAAAACACATTGAAATACCAATAATTTTTTTTGATTATTTAAAGACCCACACCCATTTTCCATAACGAGGGTACTTTTCAAAATCTCGTGAATCGTCACCGATAGTTATAGTATTCATTTATACAAAGGGGACGGGGCAGGGCAGGGCAGGGCATCTGAATAAGACAACAATTAATTTTCTTTGACCCGTATAATGAACGCCTTGCATTCACATCCAAATTGAAGTGTGTATCAATAACTTATGTCACAAGTTAATTGATCCGCAATCCGCGATAAAACGAGTTAGAAAATGTAGGCCTCAATTCATTTTTAATCTGTTTTTTATCATTTTTGTTTTCTTAGTGTCTCTTACAGCATCAACATCGTCAAAAAAAATCAATTCCAACAACATCTATCGCTTTTGTTTTCTTCCCACAAAATCGTGTGGAATCAAAATTCGCAACATTTCTTATAGAGAGACACGAAAGCAAGCTCAGAATCAAAATGGAACACGAAAGTTAGAAAAAGAAATTAAAATGTTTTCACCATAATGATAAATATATCATTTCTATATGAATTGATATGTGAGAGAGAAATGTTCAAAGAATTTCCTAGAAAAACAGAGTATGTCTAAGTTTACGTTATCTAACAATTTTCAAGGAAAATTATTATACGTATCTGAACATTCTAAGGGATTGTTTTATTCTTTTCAATTTAATTATTAGTCGAAAAGAACAGATCCTTAGAAACCATAATTAACATAGGATTGGCATTTAGATTAAAAACATAAATTTAAAATTTAAAATAAGATATATATAAAGAGAGGGTGTTAAAAGAATTCTTCAATAAATTATCAGGATTTAAAAATTTCATCCAATCTTTTACATTAAAAAATGTATTTTAAAAACTTTTTAAATGATAACAACATTTACACTAAAGTGTATAGTTGTTGATTCTTCAAATGTCTCTTGTGTTTTTGTGAGGAGTTACATTTACAAGTTCATAACCTTGAGATACTAGCAATTACATTACTATGTGTGTGGTTTTGTTAGATTGATATCGTACATTTTTTTTGTATAGATAATTACTTTTGGATTTGAGACACAATAGGGGACTTAGTCCTCAGAAAACATAAAGATCTAAGAAACTCGGGAAGTATCGAACAATAACCCGTAAACAAAGACACAACATAAAACGCTTGTTAGAGTCAACAAACAAACAATAAACAACAATGCAAACAAACCTATAAGGCTCCAAGAAACTACATAGTTTATAAAAAAAATGAAAAGAGACCATTGGAAATGAAAGCAACCAGCGTACAAAAATAAAAGATTAAAAACACGATGACATCAATGATTGAAAAAGAAGAAAACCTAATGGTAAGGACCTTGAACAATGAAAAACAAACTTTTTCCTTCCCCTTACAAAAAGTACGGATTCCATTATCCACTAAGTACCACCATCAATGGAGATCATAGAATCCATGCGCAGTCGTTTTGGTTCTATTTTCCTACCTCTTTGGCTTTTCTTACCATAATTTGGTTTTGAAAGTAAACATATATGTTAAGCAATAGTCAAGATCTTTATAGATCCAAATCAATCCTTTTGTTCTTATTAAAAGGAGGCATCTTCCTCTCTTTTAACACCTACTTGTATAGAGTCTTATTCATCTGAGATTAAAACATGTTGACTATAAAGATTTACTCGCTCACTTTTTCTAGCTGGAGACCCCTTGTTCATATAAAACACTACCTCTCTACTCTAGAAAAATAATAACCACTTTCTTGCTAAAAGGATTGATATTCTTTGAGCTGATCTCTTGGACCCCTTACTGTCTTTCAATGGCTAACTCTCCCTATAGGAAACCCTTATTTTCCAAAGGCTTGACCAATAGTGATTCCAATGTGATTGCAAGTGATTAAGAATGGAGCTTAAATAACAAAGGCTCATCCAACAATGAATGTAACTTATTTGTTGGAATACAAAAATAATGCTTAGCTACACCAACTACCCCAAAAGTCTCAAAGATTGACTTAGCTTCTGACCCAATCAAAGGTTCTTTGTCGCAACATGGGTAATGAAAACATGTGGTGTCTATTTTCTAAATGTTATTTACAATTTCAAAGTTAAGGCATCCAATATTCTTCAACCATTTATTCAATTTGGGACAGCCAGACCCTGCATAGAGTTTCATTAGACATGCTGCCACTTTGGGACCAAACTTATTGAATTTAAAACATATATAAGGTATGTTTTAGAAATTGATGAATTACATCTTAGAACCATAAGATGAAAAAATCTTGATGGAATGATGAATGGATTTAATAATCCACCATGACACGGACCCTCAGAAAAGTTTGCTAAACATTTGTGTCCTTATTAATTTTAAGAAAGTCACATATCTTCTCCACCAATTATTTTATCAACCCTAGGTCTCTCATGCCCAAAGAAAGGTTATAATGTCTAACCCAAATTGGATTCTTTGAGATCATTGTATTTACTGGAATAAAAAGAGAGCCCAAGGGCATAAAACACACATCCTTTTACAATAAAATAGGGTCTGTTTCCCATACACAAATACCCAATCCTCTACTAAATGGAAAATGACCAAGAGAAAACCATTAGGTAGCAAGGAAAAGGAAGGCTCTAAAATATTAGGCCAAACTAATTTTGGTCATTAAGAAAGCTCATCCCAGGAGTGGTTCTTGCCCTTACATTTGTAAATAATGTCCTTTCATCCAAAATCCTTGTCTAGTGTTATAAGAGATTCATAATTTATATTTAACTTAGGGGTTGTGTCAGCGAATACCAAAGGAACATCCCCAAAGAATGCTAGCTCAAAAATAGTTTGTGCCCTCACTTCAGATTCCATCTTGACCTCTCGAGTTATAGCAAACATTAAAATAACCTCTAGGAGCTTATCCTCCACCATGTCACCCCTATTGAAACAATAAGTTAGAAGTGCATGCCTTCGATCTAGATGCAGAGAGAGATTTGGGTTTAAATGAATGATTTTATATATTCAAAAAGTCATCATAATAATGATAGGGGTTTTGAGTATTCAGAGATTAAACAAACAAGTCCATGGCCTTTGAATCCCTAATAAAACTTATAGATCCATTACCAAAACCTAATTCTCATTCTTCCCCCGACTCTCAACTTGCACTTCCACCATTGACTTCTCCATGAAAAATAATTATATTTAAAACCAACCCTATACTCGTGGATACACACCCACTTCCTAAAGTTGATGGTTATCCTAACTGTTGCGAAAAAAATCAAATAAAAAGTGGGAAGCTCTTACAAAAACTAAGAAAGAAAGGGATGAAATTTGAAAGAACCTAAGGTTCAAATACTAAATTTTTGTGGAGATAATAAATAAGGCATCAAGCATGAAAAATATAAGAAAATAAAAAAATAGAGCATGGCATAAACATTTTTCTACAACATTATCCAAAAAGAAATGCAAGCACTACAATATATTTGATAAATTGAATAAAAGAAAAATATTATAAAAACTTCTTGCTACATCTCATATTTTTTACAGTCTTTATCTTAGACTGATGTTTTTCTCACATGATACTACTTTATTTTCCATTCTCTTCATTTGTGACATCTTATATTCTTTTTTCTACTTACAACCATTTTTTTCTATTCTTTCTATATGTTCTGCTATTAACATATGTCCTTAAAATAGACATACTATTGTTGAACATTCTCCTTCTCCTCTATTATATTATATGTACTTAAACAAACTACCATTGTTATGTTCTTCTCTTTTCTCACTTCTATATATGTTATATTTTTCCTTTGTGTCTTCTTATATATTCTAAATAATTCTCCACCTATCACCATTTTTCTCTCTCATTCCAAATAGTTCCCTAAACATTCAAAAATTAAATTAGTCCATTAGATTTTATAAGTGAGTTAAAATAGTTGAGGAGTTTAATTTATCCAAGGAAAAATTGTTGTTATGTCAGAGGGAGACAAGAGGGAAGATTAAAATATTTCAACTCTCCTCCTAAATGTTGAATTTTTTCCATGTTATGATAGACTTTATTCAACCCATGAATCATTTTGTAAATTTCCTATGAACTATTTATATGCCTCTAGAGCCTTTTTGTAAACTTATTGAGCCATATTGTGCACTTCCAAAGCCATAATATGTATTTATGGATCCATCCTATGGATGTCTATATCTAGTATATGTGTGTCCATAGTTAACCTGTGCATGTCTAGAGCTAGTGTGTGGACTTCTAGAGATAGGTTGTGGAATTCCATAGCCAAAAAATTAACTTATACAGTGATTGTTATTACATATATGGACCCTAATATCTCTCATAAATTATCAAAACTATATTTTGGAAAATTATTAGTAAGTATGCCAGTTAGTTGCTACTTAGAATTGTAAAGAAGTTTTATCTCACATATTTTAACTAATTCTCTAATAAAATGATACCTGATTTATATATGTTTGTGTTGGAAGCACAATCACTGAGAGGAGGGGGTGAATCGGTGCCTTAAAAATAATCATTCAATTCCAATTAAGCATACATGAACCATTCATAAAAACATGAACGCCTATCAAAACATACGCAACCATACAAGGTCATGAAACAAGATAACACATTACATATGTCAGAAACCATCAAGGAGGAAAAAACCCATTGATATATTAAAATGGACTAGATTACCTTAATAAAAAAATAATATTTCTTGAATCACCAACTCCACATGGATCACCAACCCCAACTAGTCAAGCATCCACTCAACTAGGCTTTAACAAGCACTAACCTGCAAGGAGGCACCAACCCCTTAGATGACTCAACACTAAATAAACCACCTAAAACTTTTTCTCATCTTTAAAAAAACTTATTTCTCACACAAAATATGATGATCACCTTTTTAATCTCTTCTCACACTTTTATCCCTCTCAAACAGCCTTGTGGGCTTCTTGGCTCAACTAGGTGTCTTCAAGATAGATTAGGTGATATGACATTGATATTCATATGTAAACACACTATCATATCTTCATGACTGATCCTATATACTCTTATTATGGTTGAAAATACCTCCTTATGCTCAAAAATGTCTTATTTCATTTGAATATTCTCTACTTTTCACTATTAGGCATAAAATTACCTTGTATATATACCATTCATCATTCCTATGCCACTTAGTCAGTTACTCACCATTAACCTCTTAGTTTTTCCATGGAATAGGTCATGGAAAATATCATAAACATGATTAAAATTAATACTGAGTCCTTTTTGGTCTATCATAAATCTATAAGACCTCATTTCACTTTTTAGGTCTCATGGAGACCTAATTTCATTAGGTCTACTTTAGGACATGTTACACTATGCCTTCCTTCGAACACTTTAAAAATCCACACTTGGTAAGAAAATATCATATAAAAATAAAATAGAACATCATTAATCTATTCTAATCTCAATAAGACATTTTACAATAAATTACTTCTTGAAACCCCTCATTAGTGCTCGGTCTTATTATGCCTATCCACACTAAAAAATTGCCTTTTAATACTAAAGATAAAACTCTCTTAAGCCAACCAAAAATGATAAATAAAGTGCATATATAGATTTTATTTGACCTCACAGTCATCACCATATTCTTGAAACATTTCAAATCAGGTCAAAAAGGCTTAAACTCATCTCTTCAGTATGCTCACTTAGAACTACTTGGACTATCAAAATATAGTCATGAAAGTACTTGACATCCAACACCTGAAAGGAAACTTTCAATCATTATAAATACATTAAAAATATTATATAACATATTCATAACAACCTCAATCATAAAAATCATAATATCTAATATCAAACGTTAGTATTGCAAACCAATCTTATAACCTTATCCCACATAGTCTTGCATGAACCAAACAAACCATTTTGACTTCAAATTTTAAACCTCTTACACTAACTTACAAGATTTAAAAAAACATGAACATACTTTAAAGTAAAAAAAACCAATGCCATATGAAGTAGATACTTCAAATCAGGGTATACATCCTCAAACTCATCACTGCAACTTGGTTACCCAGAACTACCAATTTACCTTAAAGTATATTCATGGTGACATTGACCTTCAACACTTGAATGGCCTATTTCAAGGACTTATTATGTAAGTATATGATGATATAATATCATTAGACCATTAAGATATATAAATATCATATGTTCAAATGGAAAATATTGGACTTATAGACCAATCTTATGACCTAACTCTACACAGACCTCACTGAGCCAGGCAAGCCATTTTGGATTCATTATTTTCACCATTATACAAAATTTTTAATATTTATAACATGAAATAATACGACATACCCATCTAAAAATCTAAATCCATGCACTTGGTTTCATCATTTTATCATTATAACACATTCCTATCATATTGTCACTGTTGCTTAGATTTTTCACTATTTACACCATTAGATTTGTTAAAGATTGACTAACTTAGATGACCAATTTAGAATAATTGAGGACTAGAACCTATCAAAAAACCTTCATGGACATAAATCATAAGTCTATACCTCTTTTATATATTCATTTGACTATTATGTCCAATGCAACTTTTGACTTCTCATCAACTTCTTCAAAAATAAGCTTATAATTAAACATTTTCTCTCTCCTCTCTCTAACCAATACCAGTTAGAGGTATCTGGGAGATTTCATTATAACATATAATATATTACCTAATTTTACACATCCATTTTAGGCACTTTTGATCAATATATTCAACATCAAGTCCTTATTATGGTTCAAAGAGGGTATAAACCTAATTCCATTCTTAACAATCATTCATAAAGCATATCCACTCAATCCAAAAATAGATGCCTATAGTTTTGAACTAGGACCCTTACCCATTAACCATGAATGGATTATGTTCCCATGCAAAGGTTTTATGAGATAATGAACATAGTAAAATCCTTCTCGAACTGAGAGCCCTTCACTATGAGTACTTGAGAGACCTAAAACCAATTTTCATGCCTTGTCCTTCAAACTATGACCTCAATATACATTAAAAATTTTAAACAAAATACCTTATCTATATAAATGCTTATATGATCTCAGACACCTTGAAATCTGATTGTGGCTCCTCATCAGGGCACACTCTCTCTCTCTTTGTTCTCAAGACCTTGATCTACAAACCACATTAGGCCTTAAAAATGACCTGCATGCCTCTTTCCATGTGATATCTACCTTACTCGCATACTCAAACAACCTATCTCATGTTTAAACACCACCACACATCCTTCAAATACCTTGCTAAAATATCATGATACTTCATTAGGCTAGGTATGATCTAGAAGTAGTCTAGTAGTAGACTTGATCTAAAGGTCCTACCCCTATAGGCTCACCTTGAGACTCTTATGAGTTCTCTAATGCCTCACATTCATCATAAATAAACCTCATACATTCATTCATTCTTGTGTGCTCTCATATCACCAAGCCACTAAGATCATACCTTCTCACAAGTATTTTACATGCCATGACTAGTGCTATGACTAGGATTCTTAAGCACTTAAAACTTGTAAACTATACTTGAAATAATTTTGAAAATATCTACACTTTATTTATATGATAAAAAAATTCCAAATAAACACTCACAATATTTTGATTACTTACTTCACCAAACTTCACTATGTACACCTTTTCACAAGGTCTAGACTAGGCTTCTCAAGACACCTTGTACTCAAGAACTATTACAGAACATGCTTCCTCAATGATATAAAGCAATAACACTTTTCATAAATCACTCTCATACCACTATAATAATCTATTTATGATCAACATTCTCTCATGACCTCATAGAGATATAGAGCCTCATAACTATGCTTTAATGCTCACTTGACCATCATACCTCTTTGTGACAACACTAATAACTTCAGGATGACATGAACCTTGACATAAACTAGTAGAAGACATGTTAGTTACCTTCAAATTCTCTCTTACCTTAAAAATATTTCTTGCCTTAAAATTTTATCTTGCCACATGGATTCCTTGTCACATCAATGCCATCAATTTTGACATCAATGACAACACTTTTAAATAAACTCCCCCTTTGACATTGATGGCAAAACATTCTTCAATATGATCACTCTCATCTTCCCCATTCTAGTCTTTCTACCTTATTGATCTTTCCCCCATTTGACATTAATGACAAAGGGTCAAACACCAAATATCTCCCCCTCAAAATAATCATCCACCATGATTCTACTAACTGAAGAGTGTTTCCTTGAAGCCTAATAGATTCACCCCTTTCAAACGGCATTAAAACAATACAAACTTAGGAGATTCACAAATATCCACACTCTCAAAAGACTGAATATCTTTTAGGATCCTGTTAGGCTTGATTTTCACCTTAGGCTTGACCTTTTCATCAACTATTTGATCAACAATATTAGATGATATCAAACATTCCTGAATTGATTTAACATCTGAAGTATGTTTCACCATAGCAAACAATCCACTTGAGCTTTTAGACTTATCTTGACTCACATTTAATGTATTTGGTTTCCACACATTCATTTACCTTCTCTCTTGCACTCTAGGGGCTTCAAACCTCTTGTTTTGAATTTATGGCCATCTAACTCTATTGTGGAAGAATCTTGCAACGTGTCCCACACTATGATAAATCTAGTGAATAACCTCATTCACACCTCTTGATTGATGATTCCTTTCATAATCCCATGGATATTAATTTTAAGAGGGTCTTATACATTCTATTAATCTATGACCAAACTGATTTCATGAAAAGTAATAACCATCAAATAAATTAGCATACCTCATAGCATTAGGTTATCTTATTGATTTTTTCATGTTGAACTTCTTGTCTTAATTAGCCTTCTTCTTCACTTGAGTTGCCTCCTTTTGGTCTTCTTGGAAACCAAGACATGTCTTATCACATGTAGACTTCTAACTACTCAATATGTTATCTAGAGCATCAATACTCTTTTCAATGTTCATAAAGGTCTTCAACATGATAGATGCTTAATCCAACTTAGCTTTCAATTATTCCATGTGAGTTCCATACCTAGTGAATTCTTATTCTTTAGCTTTTAATTTAGTAGTGACTCTATCTATTTATGCTTCAATATTATTGATGATTTCATCATACTCTTTGTATGTACAAATCAATAAATTATCAAATAAGAAAATATGCTCTTCATATTACATAACTAATGACTTCAATTTATGATTCTTCCTTCTTTTAACCTTCAACTCCTCTAAAGCACTCACTAATTCTGCCTCAAGGTTACTTCAGCCACTTCTTCATCTGATTCTTTATCATCTGCAAGGCCTTTCCATTTTGATAAATCCTTATGGTCTATTTCTATAAACATGAATAAGGTTTCAATATTTTCATGTCCATGTTCATTACTGTCATCATCATAATCATATGTACTTGTATCACTTACATTAGATGATTTATTATCTTCTTTGATATAGAAACTTCTCTTGTTATTGAATGACCCTTTCTTAGCTTCATACTTCCTAAAATATTTCTTGTTCTTTTTAAATCGTATAGACCTTCTTATCATAATCATGATGTTCATCATGCTCATTCTTATCCTTGTTATGACACTTAGATGCAAATTGACCAATATTACCATAGTTGAAATATTTGAAGGGTAACTTACCTTTGCAATTACCAGATCCAAACCTCAATTTCCTGGTAAACATGGCTATTAGTTCATAATCATCAATATCTTAACCTACCACATTCTTGAACTTATTATATTATGAGTTATTCTCAGTTTTGAAAATTGTTTCCTTCTTTTGAGGTCTTGCTTCATTTCTTCTCATCTCATAGGTAGTCAAGATGCCATGAAGCCCATCCATCTCCATCTTGTCCAAATCTTGTATATCTTATAATGAAGACACATTAGAATAAATATTAGGAGATAATGATCTCAATCTTTTTTGAACAACTATAAAATTTTTTACTTCTCCTAATCCTCTAATGACATTAAGAACTTCATCAATTCTTAACATGTAGGATGCAATGCTCTCATCTTTCTTCATACTCAGACATTCAAACTACCTTCTATGAGTCTAAAATTTATCCATATTCACCTTGATGTATCCTTCATAAATATTATTCAACTTATCACATATTACCTTGGATAATTCATAGTGCATCACCTTCACAAACTCATCCTCTCATAGAACACATAGAATGGCATTCAATGCCTTGGAATTGCTCTCACTTTCCTTCATACATATTACATTAGTTGGTGGTCTATGAGGTGGAGTGCATCTATCCAAAAATTACTTCTATATTCCATTTCCCATTTACATTATATATGTCCTCATTATAATTCTATAAAAACCATAATTAGTCCCATTGAGTAATGGAGCCCTATTGGTAGATAAACAACCTTGAGCTTGTTGACTAGCCATCCTTACTTCTAAGATCTCCTTTAAGATGTTATGTCTACCTCAAAGGACCTAATATAATAGAAAATGTTGGAATCAAAATCAATGAGAGTGGGGGGCGGGCGGGGGGGGGTGGTGAATCAATGCCTTCAAAAAAATCATTAAATTTCACTTAATCATACATGAACCATTCATATAAACATGGACATCTAGCAAAGAATATGCAACCATATAAGGTCATGAAATAAGATAACACATTACATATATGGTAAACCCTAATGGGGAATACAACTCATTGATATCTTAAAATGTACTATAGTCTTATAATAAAAAAACAAATATTTACTGAATCACCAACTTAACTATGCTTTAACAAGAACCAACATGTAACGAGGCACGAAACCCCTAAATTACTTAAAAATAACATAGACACATAAAAATTTTGATCACATTCATAAACTATAATTTATCACACAATATATGATGATCACCTTGTTTATCTCTTATCACTCTTGTATCCCTCTCAAACTACCTTCTAGGCATCTTTTCTCAACCAAGTCTCTTCAAGATGGATTAGGTCATATGAACTTGATATTCATATGTAAACACAATATCATATCTTAATGATTAATAATATATACTTTTATTATGGTCAATAAGACCTCTTTATTATTAACAATGTGCTATTTCATTTGGATATTCTTTTATTTTCCCTAATAAGCCTAAAAATGCCTTGTATATATACCATTCCTTATTTATATGCCACTTAGTCAGCTAATCAGCATTAACGTCTTAGGTCATCTATGGAATAGTTCTTAAGACATATCATAGAAATAATTCAAATGAATCTTGTGTCCCTTTTTGTCTATCATAACTCTATTAGACCTCATTTCTCTTTTAGGTCTTATGGAGACCTAATTTCATTAGACTTTAGGACACATTACACTTTGCCTTCCTTGGAACATTTCAAAACTCAAAAATCAGTATTAAAATATAATAAAAAATAAATAGACCCTAAATTATGTATTATAATCTCAACAAGACCTTTTATAACAAATCACTTCTTGAAACTCCTCATTAGTACTCAGTCTTAATAGGCCTATGTACACCAAAAATTTATCTTTCAATACTGAATCTCAAAATCACTTAATCCACTCAAAAATAATAAAAATAGTGCATATATAGAGTATATATTACCTTATGGCCATCACCATATTCTTGAAAAACTTCAACTTAAGTCAAAAAGGCTTAAACTCATCTCGTCAGTATACTCACTCAGAACTATGAGGACTATCAAAAGCTAGTAATGAAACTACTAAACATACAACAATTGAAAGGAGACCTTAAATGATTATAAATACATTAAAAATATTATATAACATATTTATAATAACCTCAATAAAAAAACCATAATATATACTATCAAACATTGGTCTTGCAGACCAATCTTCTGACCTTATCCCACACAGTCTTGTATGAACCAAACAAGCCATTTTGACTTTATATTTTCAACATATTAAACTAACTTAAAATATTTAGAAAAGAATAAAATTTACTTTCACGTCACAAAAAAACAAAACCATATGCATTAAATACTTCAAATTGGGTTATAGATCCTTAAACTCATCACTTCAACTTGCTTACCTAGAACTGTGAGTTTACCTTAAAGCACAATCATGGTGACATTGACCTTAAACACCTATATGACCACTTTAAAATAATTATTATCCAATTATATGATCCTATGAAATCATTATAAAATTATCATATAGAAATATCATATGGTCAAATGTAATGTATTGGTCTTGTAGACCAATCTTATGACCTCGCTCTACACAGACCTCATTAAACCAAGCAAGCCATTTTGGCTTCATTTTTAACATTATACCTAAATTTAATGATTTATACAAAGAATTAATAGCATATACCAGTCATAGTTAACATTTTCATGCACTTTCTTTCATCATTATATCATGATAACACATTCATAATCATCTTATCATTGCTTCTTGGTTTTTTCACTATTTACACAATTAGGTGTACTAGCGACTAACTAATTTGGATGACCAGTTTAGCACACTTTATCACTATAAAATATAAAAAAACATTAATTGAGGTAAATCATGAGTCTCTTCCTCCTTTCACTATTCATTTTCTTACTATGTCTAATGCAAATTTTGACTTTTATAGAAACTTCTTTAGAAATATGCCTATAACTCAACATTTTCTCTCTCCTCTCTCTAGCTAATACCACCTAGAGGTACCCAGGAGAGTACACTATAGGATAAAATATCTTACATAATCATAATAATCCATTCTAGGAAATTTTTATCAACATCTTCAACATTAGGTTCTCTTTAGGGTTCTAAGAGGGGTTTAACCTGTTTTCATTCTTAACAATCATTTATAAATCATAGCCCCTCAATCCAAAAATAAATGCCTATAATTTTGAGTTAGGAAACATCCAAATAAAACATGATTATATTAAGATCCAATGAATTTTTTTTATGATCTCATGAGCATAATAAAATCCTTCTTCGGTTGAAAACCCTTCATTCGAAGTACTAAGGAAACCTAAAACCCACTTTGCATGCCTTGTACTATAAATGATGACATAAAAATGCATGAAAAAACTTCAAAAAACATACTTGACCTTTGAAAATGCTTATATGAGATAAGAAACGTTGAAATATGATCATGATGCCTCATTAGGCCAAACACTCTCTTTCTCTTTGCTTTCTAGACCTTGATCTGTAAACCATATTAGACCTTAAGACAGACCTTCATGCCTCTTTTCATGTGATCTCCACCTTAATCACATACTCAAGAAACATATATCATAATTAAACACTACAATACATACTTCACATGCCTTGACAAAAGATCATGATACCTCATTAGGCGAAGCAGGATTTAGAAGTGGTCTAGTTGTAAACTTGATTTGAAGGTCCTACCCTTGTATGTTCACCTTAAGATTATTATCAATGCTCCAATACCTCACTTTCATGCTCAATTAACCTCATACATTCATTAATTCATGTGTTCACTCATCTCACCACGCCACCAATCTCATACCTTCTCACAAGGTCTTTACATGCCATGAATAGTGCCATGAATTGGCTTCTTAAGCACTTGAAACTTGATAATTATCCTTAAAACACTTATAAAGTATATACACTTGAATTTCATGATCACACAATGACAAATAATCTATCATAATCTTTTACTTACTTCACCAAACTTCACTATGCACTCCTTCTCACAAGGTCTAAACTAGGTGTCTCAAGACACCTTGTACTCAAGAATTAGTTCAAAACATGATTACCTCAATGATATAAAACAATATCAATCTTAAGATAACAATATGACACCAATAAAACAATCTCTTTATAATCAAAATTCTCTCATGACCTCATGCAGACCTAGAGCCTCAAAACCGTGCTTCAATGCTCAATTGACCATCACACCTCTTTGTGATAACACTGATAACTTCTAGATTACTTGAACCTTGACATCAACTAATACAAGAGACATTAGTTTCCTTAAATTAATATATTTATTTAAAATTATCTCTTCCCACATGGCTTCCTTGTCACATCAATGACATCAACCTTGACATCAATTATAATACTTCTCAATAGTTTTATTCTTCCATGAAAAATAGTATTCTTTGAAAAGGCAATGGATGATATGTTATCACATAATATCATTGATTCTCCTTATCTATCCTCATGCAAATATGATATGAATCTTCAAATTCATATGGATTGACATATTTCCTAATTTGATGTTATATATTCAACTTTAGTTGTGGATATAAAAATAATGGGTTACCTCTTTGAAGCCTATTAAATGGTTACTTACCCAATATTTAAAATTGAAAGCAATATAATTCTTGATTGATTTGATCATTCAAATAACATGTGTATAAATACATTATAGAAATTGGTTATCACAAGCATAAAACTCCAACTACTATGTAATTATCTATTGAGTAACTATTAGTTATGTTAAACAATGTAATATAAAATAACTATGATAACATTCCCCCATTTGTTACATTGTTTTTACATGTGTACCCTTGAAATAAATAAAATTTCACCTTTACAAGTGACTTGGTGAGTATATCTTCTATCTGTAAAACTATTGGGAAGTACTACAACTGAATATGGTTGTCTAAGACTTGTTATTTAATATAATGGCACTGGACCTCAATGTGTTTGGTCCTTTCATGAAATACTATATTTTTGACAAGATTCAACACACCCTGATTATAATAGAAAAGGATTGGTGGCCGATCTTCAGAAATGTCTATGTCAAATATAATGTGATGTAACCAAATTTATTTGCACATAGCTCCTTGGGCAACATGGTATTTTGCCTTTGTGGATGAGAGAAAAACTACAAATTTCTTCTTATTAATCTACAAAATCGGTCTAGATACGAGATGAAGTATATATCCTAATGTTGATTTCCTATTATCAACATTTATGACATATCTTGATTCTATGTAACCCTCCATGAATAAATTTAAATTCTTCTTGTATTCTAGATCATAATTAATTATACCTCATACATATCTCAAAATTTGACTTGCTGTAACCCAATGACACTTATTTTACTCTTGCAATACTATTTAAAGATAGTTGATAACAAAGCATATGTCTAGTCTAATATATGTCAAGTAAATAAGACTCTAAACAAATAGACTATAGTGAATTTCATCTACTTTAGGTGAATCCTAAAATTGGGATAGTTAAAAACCTTTCTCCATAAGATTTGATATTGGTTTAAAATCTGTCATCCCATATTTATCAATTAGTGTCTTTGCATATTTCATCTGTGGAACAAAAATATGATTTTTCTTTTGCCATATCTCCAAGATAAGATAGTAATAAAGTAACCCAAAGTCTGTCATGATGAAATATTTATTCAATTCAATCTTTAATTCTTTAATGATATCATCTGAGCTTATTATGATCACAAGATCATACACATACAAAAAAAGAATGACAATAGTTGTGCCTACCTTATTGATATACAAATTTAAGTCTTAGGGGCTATGAATTAATCCATACAACAATAAATGATCATATATCTTAATATACCATGACCTTGGTGATTGATTAAGTCCATAAAGTGACTTAATTAGATAACATACCTTTTGTGGTTGTTGTTCTTCATCTTTGAAATCACCATTCAATAATGCACTTTTAACATCCATTTGTTGAATCTACCATCCTTTTTATGTTGTGAGTGCACAAACAAATTTGATGGTATTGATCTTTGAAATGAGTGTAAAGGTCTCCTCATAATCAATTCCTTCTTTTCGATTATATCTCTTTACAACAAGTCATGATTTGTATTTGTCGATAGATCCATTTGATTTGTATTTTGTCTTAAAATCCATTTACATCTAATAGATTTATTTGATATTGTAAGATTTAAAATCTCCCACATCCATTTTTGATGAGGGAATAATATTAAAAATACATGGCCTTTTTCCACTAAGGTTGACATAAAGCCTTTTTAGCTATCTCTAGTACGGTGTTGTCAACTACTAAACTCATCAGTATGATAGTAACTTCATTTCTTGTTTGAATTTTGGTCTAAACTCCTGATGAAGTATCTAGATTAGAGTTTAGAGGTGAGTCCATAATGGTGATTTCTATCCATTTTGGACATTGATTCTACTATTAATTTTATGATGAATTATCTTCCAGCTTTCCAAGATGAACATAAAATTCTCCTTAAAGTTCACCTTCTTTGTGATAATATTATTCACTCTCATCATCAAATTATGGAAACAATGTATTAGAGGTGGTCTATTATGACTTCATCTATGGAAATGAGTTAAATTATGACTCATCATAAACCATGTCTCAACTTTCATAAATCTTCTGTCTGAGGATCCATGAGATGATATGCTTTTGAGGTAGTATATACCCCAATAGAAGGCACTAGAGTATCTTCAATTTGATATTATTCATCTTTTTATCTATTACATGTATATAATATGTACAACTAAGTAATCTAAAATTAGAGATTGAAGGTCTATGACTACTCCATACCTCTTCTGGTGTCTTATCTTATAATATCTTTCTAGGTGGTCTATTGAGAAGATATAAAAATGTCTAAACTACTTCTGCCTAGAATGGCACCTCTAACTTTACAGTGGAAGCATGTAATGAGACACCTCCATGACTAAATGATTATTTTTCTATAAAATTCCATTTTTATGGAGCATATATGGAGCATTCAGGTGTTGATTGATTTTATGTTACTTCAATAATGCTAATAATTTTGTTTATGTGAACTACCTTATTGAGTTTGAGTGAAGGAGATGAAGAGGTCTCCCCTATTGGGTGAAAATAAGCTAGTAGAAAAACTTATAATGAGTAAAGGATTCACTCTTATTACTGAGAAAGAACATCCATGTTTTATGAGAGAAATCATCAACAAACAACTAGAATTAATTGAATCCTTAGAAAGAAGTAGATAAGGGTCCACATAGATCGGTATATGCGACATCGAGATGATATTGAAACTTGAATAAAATGGAAGCTTTTTTTATTTACCAATAAGTCATCCAAGACGTATAAGCAAAGAATGGGAAATTTAAGGAAGTCTATATACCATGGTTGTAGAGATGAGCTGGTACAAATAACCAATAGAAAGATGCCCATATTAATAATGCCATAGTGTATTAGATTCTACCATAGAGGCATAGAGATCAACAACATCAGGTAAAATTGGTTTAAGGGAAAATAATCAATCTTTCAAAAAATATCTATAAATGGCCTTACCTTCATATGAGAGAAGAAAATATTTGTGCCATTCTTGATCATGAACTCCACCTTAACCTTATGACTCAAGAACTAACTTATAGACAAGATATATTTTTTTAGGCCAGGGACATACAATACCTTTATGAGACTACATGTTCTCATCTCGAGAGGAATGGTTATAATTACAATTCATTTGATAACATACTCTTTATCATTTTCAATTTAAAATTGATCTATAATGGGTTGATTTGTTAGTGAATCAAAGAGTTACTTATGTCTTGTCATATTATTTCATGTGCCTAAGTTGATCAACCAAACATTACTCATTTGTGACAAGGTTTTGGATATAATAACTACATTCTTATATATGATGTCATTAATATGCTTTTATGATTAATTCCTCTTCAAATTTCTCATCCTATTCCTGGTGTATCACTACATGTTTATGTTGCTTCCATTTTCAATGATGTCTTTTAGATTTATTAGAATCATCTCCACTAGATGTTCCCTCTTGACTGCATGATCTTTGTGTCAAGGCATTATATTAGCAGTGATCAATGTCATGTGTATTGGTATGGTAAATATTTAATTATATTTTTACTTTCTTAGTTTTTTGGTATTGTTGTGATTACTTTGGTGGTCCTTTCAAGAACTTTGGGCCATGTTATTTGGAAATTAGGGTTTTATCTTCAAACTTGTCTTACACAAAATGGATGGTTTCTTCTTATCAAAGCAAATTTAATAGTTCATTGAAAGACACAAATTGATTTGTGATGCTAAATGTCATGAAAAATGTGTGAAATTGAGAGGGAAGATCTCTCAATATGATCAAAACCACAAACTTATCCTCTATCATATCTTCAAATGTAATTAATTATGCTTGTAGTTCTACTATCTGGAAAAATAACTCCTTAACTTTATCACCATCTTTCATACTAAGAATATGAAGCTTGGAATGGAGATAGGGGATCTTTGTCAAGTTATTCACCTCATAAATGGTGGTTAAAATTTCCCAAGACTATTTTTATGTTGATGCATCTCAAATATGAGATTGAACCTCATCAGTGACACTAAGTGTGATCAACATTAAGGACTTTACATTTGACTTATCATATTTTATTTGTTCATTATCTCTACTAGGATGGGTCATCGTAATAGTAATGACTCCCAATAATTATTCAAATTTAAGAATCATTCACATCTTCATCTTCCATGCAACAAAATTTAGCCCTTTAAGAAGTTGGGCATTAGACAAGAGTAATTCTAGTGTAGACATTTTCTTTTATTTATTCAAAATTTTACAATCAAAATAGTATTTTAAGATTCAAAATTTTGTATAAAAGAATGTACCTTGAAGAAATTTTGCCTTCTTCTTTGGCTTATTATCAAGACAACCATTCGATGCAAGATTTTACTATATAGGATGATGACATATATGAAATAATGAATGGTAATGGTTTGAAGTAGATATCAACAAAATGTGGTGGCATAGTTAAATGTTGGCCAACTACTATGATACTCTATTATCTGAGGTTAGAGGTTAAAATGACGTTCTTTAGCCATAGGATTCAAGGTTCAAACCCTTTGAGTGCTTACAATAAACACAAATCATCTCCTATATGTCATATAAACTCTTCCAATAGACTTCCACACTTTTGCTTTGCATGTGGCATGTACTATGGATGGTATTTTATGAGTGTTTATTTAATTTAGAAAATAATATTTGCTTCTCTACAGTCACCATAGTCACCAATGGTTTCTTGTAAACTTTTGTACTATCCAATAGACTTATTTACATAATGTCCAAGTCCTTGATCACTTCTACTATCATGCTTTAATCAAGTACGCATTGACCAACCCAAATGAAATATTTCTTCCAAATTCACTATTATATGAAGACATAGAATGGATTTAGACTTTCACACTTCTATCTCAGGCATCATCACTTCTTCAATTGTGTTGTGTACATGACTATATATCACCATCCTTTGTTGTAGTGATCTAATCAGGCTTCTCAACTCTGATACCATATGAAATCAATATAAGGCTTGATTGATTTGATCATTTAGATAAACATGTATATAAATACATAATAGAAATTGATTATCACAATTGAAAACCTCCAAATACTACGTGACTTTATATTGGCTAACTACTAGTTATGTTAAATAATGTAATAAAAGATAACTATGCTAGAAAACACATACATAAATGTTCTCTTTTTGTCATCAAGACTACTTGCCCAATCACTCTTAGTATATCCAATCAACTAAAAATCATCTATTGGTACATATAAAAATTGAAATCCTTTTACCTACCTTGAAATGTGTCTCTTTTGCTGTCTCTATGAATCTATAGATGAGGTTGAATATATAGATGATATATGGTCTATTTTTAGTCAAATAGATTAAAATTTTCACCAAATTCTTGTTTAATGTGGGATTAACATTGTTTATACAATCTTCTTTATGCAATTCAAAGCTTTTTTCAGCTAGTTGATGTTTGTTTATTGTCTAGCATTATAAATATGTTGAAAATATCCTTTGTATCTTGGTTTGAGATATAAAGATACCATTATCCATTTATTTAACTTATATACCAATAAAATACTTAAACAAACCTAAATCAGTCATCTCAAACTCTCTCTTCAAATATTATTTGAACTCTCATATGGATTGATATGCATTTCCAGTAATAATTAAATTTTCAACATATAAGACAAAAATAAAAATACCTTCATTTCTGTCCTTGATGTGTTGAGTGGGCTTACTACCACTTTTGACTAATCCATTGCTAAACATGTATGAATCTATTTGGTTTTACCATGCCCTTCATGCTTGCTTGAGCCTACAAAATGAATTCTTATTCCTATATACCTTATTCTCATGCCCTATAATCTCAAAACTAGGTGGTTGTCCCACATAAACCACTTCTTCTAACACTCAATATATAAGGCTCACTTGATATCCATTTGATGCACCTTCCACTTATGTTGAACATTTATTGCATTGATGGTTATAACTATTTCGACCCACGATACAATAAATAATGCCTCATTAAAATCACATCTAGAATGTTTCTTTTATCCTTTAACACCTATCCTTCTATATACCTTTCAATATTTCGTTCTAGACTGGTTTTAGTTTTGTAAACCAACTCCAAACCTATGACCTATTTTCTTGTTGCAATGTCTACTACTTACCATGTCTTATTTTTCTATATTTCATGCACTTGTTCATCCATTTCATTACACTACTTGTCTCCCATAATTACAACCTCAAAATAAATAGGATCAACTACTAAAAATAGAGAAAAAAATCATAGTTTCATCCTCATTTTCTTCATATCTTGAATGCTGATATATGCCATAAAATCCCCTTCTTCTTCCTAAGTGTTGATTTGAGTTTAAATTTGATGAAGCTATCTCATGAGATTTTCCTTGAGTTCCTTGTTATTTGTTTACTCTAGATGAATCAATCGTATATGAAAAATTTAACTCAATGTAAGAATGGTTGTACCACTTTTTGGTTTGGTTTCAAATGTGGATGCAATCTCCCTTGTTTATTTTTATTATTATTCTTGTTTATATTTATATGATCCATCCTATATAAATTGAACATCTAAGTTTATTATTAGATCCTTTTTGGTTAGATTATATATTTTATAATCCTTTGATTGATCACTATACATAATGAATATGAATTTTTTTCTTTTATCATCCCACTGTGATCTTCTTTTCTTGGGAACATATGTATATGTCACACATTCAAAAACTCTTAGGTGTTAAACACTTGTATTTCATCTACTACATGTTCCTTGAGGATTTATATCTCTAAAAATCTTAGTAAGACATATATTCAAAAAATATATTATTGTTACTTTAATTTTAACATAATAATGATTAGAAAATTGTTTAACATTTATCATGTTCCTTGCAATATCTTGAATTGTATTCTTATCCTTCTCTGCTACGTCATTTTCATGTGGTTTATAATTCATTGTAAATTTATTATTGATCTTATTATTCTTTCAAAATTTAGTAAAATAATTTGAAATATATTATCCCCCTCTATCAGTTCTCAAAACTTTATGTAATTCACACTGTGCTTCCCAACCATGGCCTTGAACTACTTGAAGATTTCAAGAGTCTTTGATTTATACTTATAAAAGTAGAACCAAGCCTTTCTAATGAAGTCATCTATGAATGTAATGAAATAATCATTCTTGGTGAGGGGGCCTTCATGGGATCACACAAATATGAATGAATTAGATCAAGAAAATTTCTTTCTCTCCCAAACATACCAGAGGTGAATGAGTTTCTATTTTTAATCCGCAATATGTGATATTCACATACTCTATTTTTCTATCATATTAGAGGAAAAAATCTTACCATTTTATTGTTATGAATAATATTCATAAAAAAAAATTAATTTATCATACCTTAGACGTCAAAGTTTATATTCATCCACCAAAAATGTTCTAAACATTGCCCCTAAATCAATTTTGATCCTAAATGAAAACATTCTATTGATATTTATCTTAACAACTAAAGTATGCATTTTGCTACAACTTATATCATAACTGATACAATAATCATCTTAAAAAATCACCCCATATCACTTTTTAACAAGCTTTCAAATTCTAGTTAGGTTATATTTCAACCCCAGTACATAGTAATCATCCTAAATTTGTATACTTTCACCTTGATAGGTGGGCATATAAATGTTCCCTTTGCCTATAACAATGACCATCACATTATTTTGCATATTCACTTTTAATTTTATTGATTCATCTATGTTATTGAACATTTAATTTTTCTCACCCATATGATTGATGCAACCACTATCAAGATATCATGTTTATCTACTATTTTGATCGACAATGTTTCAATTTATGAACATGCTTCCCCTTTTCTCACTCTTATGATGTTCAACCTATTTTTCCTTAGATAGATTTTAGTTTTGGTAATTTATATCATACTCTTTATTTCTACATTCACTAGCATAGTGTCCATACTTATTGAAATTATAAGATTGTACATTTTATTTATCATACCTTTATGTAGAACCAACTCTTGAATTGTTTTTTCTCATTCCTCTTCCTCTTCCATGTGATTCTAGATGAATTTTTCTTCCACTTTCTTAGATGCTACAAATTATTGGATTCTACCTTTGTTTCTTGCTCCTCTTCCCATGCCTCTAATTTCACATTTTACTTGAATGCTTGTTCATGGGTATATTTGGTTGAATTATTCAAAAAAAATCATGGGTTTTTAAGGAACCCATTAGTTCATCAAAGGTCATTTATCTCAAGACCTTGGACTCTTATGTTTCCACCATAATGTGATTGAACTTGATTGAAAGACATTCCAAAACCTTCTCTATGACTATAATGTCATATAATGCATCTCCATTTGTATTGGTTTGATTAAAAATGGGCACAGTCCTTTTATAGAAATCATTGATATATTTTGATTCATTCATTAGCAATATCTCAAAATCCCTTTTCAATAATTGTAACTTGACTAGCTTCACCTTGTCAATACCTTGATATGAGTTTTTTAAAATGTCTCATGCTTGATTATAATTGGTATTTAATGTTATGTTTATAAATATTGAATCAACCAATGTCACTTGAAGGTATCTGAAATATTTGACATCTTTATTTATATTCTCATTCAACAAGTTTCTTTGTGCTTGAGTGAGAGCATTGAGTACTGCTTAGTTTGCTAGCTCAACATAACCTCCTTATACAAGTTCCCATAGCTAAGAAGAGAAAAAAATAGTGTTCATATTAATTAACCATACATCATAGCTTTTTCCATAAAACATGGGGAGTTTCTACCATGAATTTTTTTTAGTGGCTATGATGGTCAACAAGCTCTAAAGACCTCTACTCTACTACCAGTTTTTGGGAATAAAATCCAACATAAAGTGAAAATATATTATAATATTAGAGAGATAAATGGATGAAATGTGAAATAAACTAAGATTCGATAAATAAAAAATCATGGAGTTAAGGAATAAAACAACAAACATGTAAAGTAACAAACTTTAACTTTAAAACAGGCATACATAGATTTACTACATTAGTTTCCAAAAAAAAAAACAAGTTCACTAAATTATTGTAGATAATAAAACTAAATTTAATATCATATCAGTCTTGTACATTTGAAAAAATATTAATCAAGGCTCTATCCTTCATTTCTAGACCTCATTGTTGCCAAAAGGATCACATTTTCCATATCACTATGCGTAAATGATTATTTAGTAATATAATCCATATAATTATGATTACCAATGTCTCAAAATAAAAAATATATTAAAACCTGATAACCATCATTCACTTAAAATTTCAGATCCATACTTATTTTTTATCATTTTGGAAATACTGGCCATAGAGGAACAATATTGTTGATGGTAGTGTCTAGATCCTTATCTAGTGTCTAGTTGCCAAAAGTCATAAATTTTTTAAATATTTAAAAACATATGGGTTTAATTATTTGTAATAAATAATAATAATAATATTATTATTATATATTTTTAAAATGTTTGGTATAAATACAAGTCTAAACCTTCTCATTCTAAATCTAGCAAATACTAAGCAAACACCTACTAATGTTAAATCAATCAACTACACAACCAAGTTATTCTTCAATATTAACTCTAATTTTCATATCAAGAATAAGATAAGTTATATTATAGGTATGAATCATTCAAAAAATATCCCATAAGAAATATTTTTAAAGTTACATAATAAATCACTAAATGCATCATATAGTATATTGCACCCTTGGGCACACACTTTCCCACACATAGGGGGAACTACATAGTTGTGATGCCCTCCTTGGAATATTATAAATGTATGTAGTTACCAATGATAGATGGTTAAATGGAGTAACATCCACATAATTATCCATCCAATCCATTATTAGAAAACTCATTCTATGTTTGAATAAGGGTGAAGAGATAGGGTTTGATCAATTGGAAAAGAGTGACAACCGATATCTTAGGTATAAGTATAAAAGAATAATGGTGATAATAAAGCCATAAAAAATAAGTTGGTGGCATCTATATCTATTATTTATTATATATTGTTCACATGTATCACATTCAGACACTAAAATGGATGGCAATGTGTATATTCAGCGATAATGTTTGCAGCTACAAAATAACAATTTATAAATTTGACATCAGATCTAGATTATTAATCCTACATTATTTTCAAATATCTCTCATCCATATATTCCTATGCACACTAAAATTTTTCTAAGTATCATTTCATTTTGGTATTGTAATCAACTGAACATATTTAAAATCAAATACTTTCTAGAATTAACATATCTTTAGATGAGTTTGAAATTAATTGCCCTGTTATAGATTATATTTTTTACCCATTACATATAAATTATATAACACCTAATTATTGTGTACTTATCAAGTAATTATCATTATTTTACCCTTCAACTATTAAAAGCTTCATGATATCGAAGGGCTTACATATGCTATATCTTATGCCTAGTGCTTATCTCTTAGCATCACTATATGTTATTCTAATGATCAATCCTTCTATTTAACTTGATATGATATAAACCTGATTATTATCATCCTTTATATTTTTAGGACCTATAGCTATTTTATAACCTCCTTGACACTTGCATCTTATCTAGACACCTATATCGACACTAGTGTCTTGTACCAAAATAAGTGTCTAGTTCCCTAAAGTCATAAATATTACAATTAAAACATATCCCTATCATTAGGATAAGTTCTTTTATGTGAGATATTTCTAAAATGGATATATTTATGTATGTATGTTTGTGTGTGTGTGTGTATGTCTGTGTGTGTCTGTGTGTGTGTGTGTGTGTGTGTGTGTGTGTGTGTGTGTGTGTGTGTGTGTGTGTGTGTGTGTGTGTGTCTATATATATATATATATATATATATATATATATATATATATATATATATATATATATATATATATGTATGTATGTATGTATATATGTCTATTTATGTATGTATGTATGTGTGTATGTGTGTGTGTACATATGTAGACACACATGCCCATGTTCATGCATATATATACATATATATGTACACACACATACATATATACATAAATGTATAAGTAGAGACATATATGTATGTATATATGTAGACACACACACACACACGTGTGTGTGTGTGTTTTTGTGTGTGTGTGCGTGCGTGTGTGTGTGTGTGTGTGTATACATACATACATACACACACACACACACACACACACATATATATATTTACATATATATGTATATATATATGTGTGTGTATATATATACGTATATATATATGTATGTATATGTGTATATATATATATATGTATATGTATGTATATATATATATGTATATATATATATATATATGTATATATATATATATGTATATATATATGTATATATATATACATATATATGTATATGTGTGTGTATATATATATATATATATATATATATATATATATGTATGTATGTATGTATGTATGTACACACACACATACATACATACTATATCAACCTCTATTCATTCATCACCTAGCGTATAACTAATAACTCACAAGGTAACTTACCATAGGTACCCAATAAAACATTCAAGTAAGAAAAGATTCCATATTATCTCATATTTAAATCTCAGTCATAAGAACAACCCATTTATAACTCTAAAGTATGAAATGAGAAATTCATTATCTATACATAATAATTTATAAGATGGGTGACTTAATGTAACTTATTATCACATGTTATATCTTGATACACACAAAAGATAACACATTGTAAAATTACATAATTTTGATACCATTTTTGAGTATTTCATATCTAGGTAGCAGCCATTGACATGTGGGTCCTTTGGGAATCTTGAAATTATGTGTCAAATAGACCATTTTTCCCATAGTCATTAAAATGGTGAGGAAGCTAGGGTTTGATTAGTTGACAAAGAGAGTAAACATGTGAAGACAATTTGAACACAAAAGAGTAAAGGATTCAAAAACCCAAGAAGGTTCTAGGTGGTTGTAACCACATCTAGTTTATATTTGATACTAGACACCTACATCCAAATCTAACAATATCATTAATGTAGCAATTAAAATCTAGTTCAATTATTCAAGGCTTTGGAATGCAAATTTATAGAATCTAATGACTATTCTAGGATCTTGATCCTATCCACTTATAGTCTATTTCAACCTAAATCTACATGAAAATAGTAAGATGAAAGTATTTTTCTTTCTAATGTATTGTAATATCAATTAATAGGTGTACTTTCCATTTTTGTAATATCTCAATATTATAATTTTAGAATATTGTTTATCTGAGTTTGTAAATTAATTGGCATACTATATATCTATTTATCACCCTTATGTTTATTCATTTATATATTATTAACCTATACTATATTCACACACTTCAATATAGGGTTAAACATTTGGTGAACCTAACTTATGATATATATTATCATATAAGTGTTCCATAATATATGATTTTGACATTTTCCCCTACTCTTGGTTGACTTTATTTCCTTCATCATGGATGATATGGATTGTTTTTATGACTATGATTATGAAAATCTAAAACTCTCTATCAAAGGAGTAAAAATTAATTATTGTTTTATTTTCCCTAATGCCCAACTGAGTTTAACAATTTTAAGGAAGATAGATAACCTTTTCAATTACCCTATACAACCAAATTGATTACAAATGATCAAAAATTTCCTTCCTTTGTTCATGCTACCTTTCTTAAAATACATAAGAATATCATGGATGATTTACAAACTAGTCAAAAAGGAGATGTCATTACAAGCATAATGATTCAAAATCCTATCATGCCCACATTTCCAAAAAATATCCCTCTTCTTGAGGGTGATTATTTAATTTTACCCTCATTTTATATTGATTTTTTTTAAAGGTAGATAATGAATTTATGGACTCTTTTCCAAATAAAATTAAACTTTCACGAAGATGAGTGTAGTACAAGCCTAAAGTGGTAAATGCCCCCCAACGTTCCAAAAAAGCCTCCTTTACCAAACCTACCTCAAATTACACATGCTATAACATTACCAATGGTAAATTAACCTTGAAATAGTATGAAAATACAAAATATTCTAAAAGATCAAAAATAAATACCAAAGTTTATAAAATTCAATGATAATCAATGTACACATGTTCTTCATGAAGATGTTAATATGGTTAAGTACCATCTGACATAAAATTTGTAAACTACAATCATTTTTTCAACCTCTTTACCAACTAATTCAAACAATAGTCTATCCATGATGAATACCATATGTGATCTTTAACAACAAATGGTTACTATAAAATTAAAATTTTATTCAAATGAGGTTACCTTTCATGATGATGTCTTGGTGGATAAACCCCTTACTAAAACTGTATCTGTACACACACACACACACACACACACACACACACACACACACACACACACACACACACACACACACACACACACACACACACACACACACACACACACACACACACACACACACACACACACACACACACACACACACACACACACACACTTACTTCTAAAATTATTATGCCTTTATTTCCTATCTTTGATGAAAATTTTGATCATAAAAATCACTTTAAATTATATATGCACTCTTTTGGCCATTTGACAAATGATGAGAATTTAATATTAAAATATTATCATCTAAGTTTAACTAAATAAGCTCTTTATTGGTTTTATAACCTCTCTAATGGGTCCTTCTCATTCTTCAAATAACTTGAGGATGTATTTATTATGCATTTTCATAGGAATAAAATTCCCAATTTTTCATTGGACCATATTCAAAAATTAATTCAAAATGAAGATGAGCCTATTCAGGAGTATGTTATAATATTCAAATATGTTTGGTATTATTTCAATTACATCCCCTCATATTTGAAAATATAATTTATATTCATTAGGATATTTGTTTCTCCAGTTCAAGAAAGAGCACTACATAAACCCTTTGTTTATTTGAGTTTGTTATATTGGGATGTGTATAGATATGCATGTTCAACTATAAATAATCAAGATAGGAATACTTATAAGGAGGAAGGTCCTCAAAATAAAAATTTTAAAATCATCCATGCCAACTAGATATAAATATTACTTTATTTATGGGAAATGCTTAATGGTTGTCACTTGGATTTTCACCCTTTGAGGAAATATCTCAGCTCTCCTCATCCAAGTGGCACAATGGAAACACCTCTAGGCTTGTGGGTATACTATGAATGATTTGAATCTCTAGATAGGGCTATCTCCTTTGATGTACGACTTTGGATCACTACTACACATAAATAACAACAAAAAAAAAATTGTAGGGGTTGGAGGGGGGCAGGGGTCGGGTGGCGGGGGGCGGTGGGGATGGTGCGGTTGCAAAGGGAGAGAATAAAATGAGAGAAAACTATCCTAAGGGATGTGATACACCAAATTTATTGATGACTACTAACCGACTACATGTTACACTTAAAACCAAGAGACTAACCAAACATTCACTTCTCTAGTCTACATCTTGTCACATCAATATTACATTATGAGGTTATCGATGAATTTTTTTGTTGGGAGGACTATATAAGTAGCCTTCAATAGAAATAGTGAATATAATAACTCACTCAGCCTTGACACTTACTATAACACTTCATATGTCCTGCAAGAAGAAGGTTTCCAACTACAAATAGGATAAAATAATGAGATAACATACTAAGGAAATCATAGCTATTACTAAGCAAGATAAATAGTATAAGTAAAACACATGATGAATAGTCATGAAGAGGTACAAATCAGTAGTTGTATTGATCAAAAGGTATTAAAATGAGTAATACTTCACCATACTCAGGTGGAACATAATTTATAATGGCCAAAATGGCTAGTTCTTATATTATTTGTTAGAGAGAGAGGAGAAGATAAATGTCCAAGGGTCACAAGGAAACTTTTAAATATTATAAAAATATTTACTTTTACATTAGAATAGGATGTTGGACAAACCATGCAAGGTTAGAAGAGACAAGTGGCCATACAAGACATGAAAGTTATGAAAAATGGCATGAAACTCCTTGTGTTGGCTTAGGAAACTACCTTCATCCTCCACACCTATTTAAACATACAAAAAATGATTATGTACATATATGATTATTTTAATTAATTTTAAGTATTCATATATTCCTCTCCATGCATTGGATTTAGTTTTACTCATCTAAAAACTTTTGGAAGTGAGCCATCATCATCTGTAGACCAAATAACTCTTCCTTCATACACCCTTTACACTTGACCTAAAAAAAGGCATTAGTTTTCCATGAAAATACATGGGATACAATGTATGAAATTTTAAAATACCCTATATATACTTATAAAAATCAAACACACATTAAAATCACTTCTACTTAGAGTCTTCATGCTTCTAATTAGCTTGGTTACTATGCAAGTTTTGATTGGCTAAGATGAAGTAACTAGTTTGGAAACTTAGGTGTTATTTTATAAAATTAAATGGACATGAAGGGTTATAACATTTCCTAATACTTATCCCAAAGTTGGTTTCATCTTTAGACTCCTCCTAGAACCTACATAACACACAAAATAGTCAAAATTACCCTATTTTAGACCTTGTCTATAATTTTCATGCAACTCATCCTAATGAGTAGTATCCTGACTAAGTCCTATACAACATATAATCCTTTTTATATGGAAACTATATCATTTTAATGCATTATCTCCTTCATTTTCCACATCAAGTCTAGACAAAGGGTTTAGGAGGGTTTTAAGTGCATTCTACTCTTAAGGATTGTTCATTAACATCTAATGTTGAAGTTGGAAAAAATTTTCACTAACATGATATTTATGACCCACACTAAAATCCCCAAAATTACTTGGTATCCATTCAAATCATCGAAGAAGATGTGAGCATTTAAAGCTACCTTATCAAGCTTTTCCTTTTATTTCCTAAAGGCTTGAGTTGGTTTTGCACTTAAAATGGACTTCTGGTGATTTGTCTAAAAACAAAATCTTTAAAACCAATTTTATTATCCAAAAACAATTCCCAAATTGATTATAGTTCATATCCAAGGTTAGAAGTGAAAGTGACCCTTCCTTTGGGTTTTAGGTCTAACCATGCCTAGTAGACCTGATTTGTCTTAAAGCCCAAAATGGCTTCTCATGGCTTCCATTGAAATATATGTGATTATAAAACACATAATTTTTCCATATTAACATGGGTAAATCCACTATAGTTCTCAATTGAGGTTAGAAACAAATCTGACCCTCCATTTAGGTTTGGCTTTGAACCCTACCTAATAGGCTTGCCTACAGGTTTGAGGGTCTATGCCACCCTGTTTAGTTTCTCCCTTGAAATATTCATACCTCATGTTTTTATGGATGTTTTAAAACCTTACAAACATTCTTTAGATTCTCTTATAGCTTTTGGTCTACCTTTCACACCCATTTTCTCCAAACTTATAGGTTTTGTGCCTAAGGGGAGTACCCTTTATCTAAGACAAAATAGAGTGTAATTCCCCTATTATACCATAAGAACTAGGTAATATATGGGATTATACATGTTATATATACAATATACACAAAATTTATACATATGATCATGAATTTTACCCTTTCAACTCCTGAATTACCAAAATAGACTTGTTAAAAAAAAAGATCGTACAGGGTTCCCAAGTGTGGACTGTATGTTATCTTATGATATCCCTCTTTCTATATTATATGTTTATCATGAAATATTTATGAGACTAATTTTACCATTATTTATGTGTTTTAATTTTCTCTTATTACCATAAACTTTTGTGATCCTTTCCATACATTCTGCCTAGTCAGGATTGAGTGCCACTTTTGACTCTATTATGTCTTGGAAGAGCACTTGTAGGTTCATGCTTGTATGTTTTAGGATTGAGAATAGGGTATAAAAACCTACCATAATTTCATTAGGTTAATTTTGATTTTTTTTTATGTTTATTTTAATCATCTTCATGCTTTACCAACACCTAAACATACTCCTTTATGTTTACTATCTGTAACAGGCAACACTTGGTTGTAGGTGCATATAAGGCCTTAAGAGGTTTATGTAATATTGTATTTAAATTTTTTTAGATATTATTAAGTTAATAATTATCTTTATTTATGTGTTCATATGCTTTATTCATCATTATAACGCATCCTATACTCTTTACAATCACCATGAACTCATAAGATGGAGTTCTTTCTTCTTTACTAAGATACTCTACCAAAATGACTATTTCAGGTGGGCAATAGCTTAATTGGAAATTTTTCATGCTATTTTAAAAAATTTATTGAATCCTTGAGTTTAAAAAAAAAATTATACCTTCAATCACCTTGTATAGCCTAAAACACTACAAAAACACTAATGCTAGCGCACTGTTTGCATACCCTATTGTAGGTGAACATTTTTCTATAGAGGGACACTTTTAGGTATACATGGGGGTCTAAAACACTACCTATGAAGATATTTGATAATATATTAGGTCAAAATTAATACATTAAATCATTTATTAATAATCCACTATGGTGTCAAGGCCTAATTTATAACTTTAGGTGAAAAAAGATTTCTTTAGGACTCAAACCAATAGAAATTAATGCAAGGTTTCAATGTTTTTAAGGGCATATTTAAGACCCCAAAAAAATAACATACATCAATCTTATTTACCCCATCCTTAGCATAGTTCTTCTTCATACTAGATGAAATAAGGTTCACCTATCTAGATGTTGCAAAACTCTTATTGACCTTACTATAACATATTCACAAGAAGCCATTTTACCTTCGTTTTCACATTTTAAGGAAGGTTTACCTAAACTCAATCCCCTATTTCCTCCAAGATATATACCTTTCTAATTATCCATTAAAATTTTCATGAAGGTATACAATGATCAATTCACATAATAAAATCTAAAAGAAGGTTTCTTCCATGTTTCAAATCCCCATACAAGAATCCTCAAAGCTTTGTGATACACATATAGATGGGTATTCTCACACACATGCTCTAAAGTAGACTAGATAGTATACAAGGTACCTATCCTTATAAACACCTTATATTATCTCACCAAGTATTAAAATTCACTTTATAAATACTGAAATATTAACACATCACCCAACTCTTCACCCTCAACATGACATTAGCAAAATTCTCCTACAGATGTGTAGTGGTTGTATGTAGGCAGTGAGTATGAAATGAAACAAAAGTGTGGATGAAATGCCTCGTAAAAAATTACAAATCATTATCAATCCCTTAATTACATTAATTTCATTATGTAAATATCAAGATCATTTACAAAACATCCCTTTTAATATAAAAACCACTTCTAGACATATGGAATAGAGCAGGTAAATATGACCGCATATTTGATAAAAATAATGTGTTATGACACTAAGATTGAAGTGAAGATCATCACTATGAACTTGATACCTGTGTAACATTACATTCTTTTGAGACCTCTTCTAAGAACCAAACATTCTACAAATAAGGAAAACTAACAAAGATTGCACATGGTGGCACCTTCTTATAACATGAGATAACTTACTCATCTAAACACCATGAGACCTGAAACCAATACATGGGGAGTTATGTTTGAAAGCCTTCCACTTAATTCCAATCATCAGACCTATCCCTAATTAGTTTTAGGATGTCTAAATAGGTGTGTATGATGAAGGGAATTTTTGGAGCCAATACAAGGAGTTTCATGTCACTTTTCATAAGTTACATGCCTTATATGGCCAATTTTATCTTATAACATTTCATGGTTCATCCCACTTTATCTCTTTTCTTCTATCTCTCATTTATATAAAACATGAGAAAGAGAGGAGAATTGATAAGTGGATGAACCCTGGTTGCCTTGAAATGGATATCATTCCTATGAGCCATGGCAGCCCTATAACCCTTTATTTCCCTCTTCATATAGAGACCATGTTTTTAGATAACCCTAAGTGGATGGTTACCAATAAACCTATCAAGAGACACCTCTCTATTAGTCCTAATATGTACCCTCATTCATATCATGACGCCTGTCAGCCTCAAGAGTACTCCTATGAGTCTTGTCATATGAAATCAAATGTTTCCATAGATTGTACATGAAGATATTATGGGTAAGATGTATCTCCTGCTTGTGTAATTTTTTCTCCTTGTAATCAACCCAAGGATTAACCTCCCTATGAGCTTACTAGTTCTTTTCTTTTTCCCAAATCCACTCATAAGTGCTTATCTTCATCCCACACTCTATCCCCAATCATCAACCATCTAATACCCCTACACCTCTATTTAAAACTCCTTCACCCTCCACTACATCTCATATTCCAGCTCTCTCACCTCGAATCCATGATCCCATCCATCAAATTTCAACCTCACCCCTTCTTGAGGAAGAGCCCATCTTAAGAGAATTAAGTAAAGAAGATAAAATTTAATTGATGGCTGATATAGAAGACCTTATGAGTGTCTATGAGGAAGAAATAACCATATGGATTCCCCTTGGTGAACAAAAGGATCATCCACATGTTTTTTCCTTCATATTTGAATGGATGTGTGTTCATGAAGTATAATCTAATGCCTTTATTTTTGAGGGGATGTGTGTCATTGAATAATGTGTCCAAGATTTAAAGAGAGAGGTATTTAAATAAGACTCCATGTTTGATCATGAAGTTGTTGATGTCCATCTCAAGCATGAAGTGAAATTTGATATCAAGGATAGAGAACACTCTCAAGTCATCTCTCAAGAAGTGGCAGTCCTAGGAGAGTCTCATGAGACCAAGGTAGTGGAAATAACTCTTAAAGATGACATTCATGAGTAAGAATATTTATGGCAGAAGTTCAATGCCATATATAAGGAATTTGATAGGTTAGTTAAATTTTTTGATTATCCAAAATATTTCATAGTTAATGACAAGTTTGATGATGAATCTAAACATGATATTTAGTGTTCAATCAAACATAAAGATGAAGTTCATTCTACTAGTCAAGACCTATGTTCATGAAGCCATTTGATGATGATAGTGTACTTGAAATTGTAGACATGGATAATGATGTCAAGGTAGATATTTTTATACTTAAAAAATAGTCATGAACTCCATCTAACATAAAAGCACATTTAGGGATGTGGGAAAATGATGAAGGAATGTTTGGTGCTTCAAAAAATTAAATACATTATGCCAAGGAGGAGAGCAAAGCTGAGAATACTATCATATTTTCAAACATACACATCAAAGGATAATAACATGAGAAGGTTGAGAATGTTTGGATGAAAGAAGATTCCATCTATATATTCAACCTATATGGAGATGCATGGTTCTCATTGAACCTCATTCTAATGAAGTTGACAAACACCATGAAAAAGATGGAGGCATCAATGCTAAAGAACAAAAGGCTAAATGATTCACTAAATCCTTCATGCCATGAATAAAGGAATGATTAAAAATTCCCATTCGATCTAGGAGGGAGGTATATTTAATTTTTAGTTATACATAGTTGTTTGCTTTGTACTTTTCTATGTGTTTTGAGCACATGTGTGTCTTGTTAGTGTGTTTGATTCGCCTTATTTATGTTCTTTATTTTGTGTGGTTTATGTAGTTAGTTGGTCTTATATTTATAAAATATTTTAATAAAAGGTATCCTTATTTTTTTAGTCTTCGGATGACTCCCAAAGGGACTGATAAGGTTACTGGTCTAGTTAGTATAACATGCATACTACCCCTATGAGTAACCAATTTGTCGACTAAATTTGATCTTGTAGGTCAAATTGGGACCCCTATAGGAAAAAAATTCATATTTATATGTTTATTAGGGATATCAAATTATTTCATGAGGTGTATTATAGGTTAATTGATGTCATTTAATGTTATATTAGCCTTGGTCCTTAGTCATTTTAATCTTTTTATTCCTAGGAGTCATTTTGAGGTCCAGAAAAGAAGAGTTTTATTGACTTGTATGGACTTATACAGTTGGGGATGTCTCAAGAGTGTCACTTGGTCTTATAAACACTTTTTTTAGTGATTATTTTGATAAAAATCTCAAAAAATGAATAAAACCACGTATCTATCCTTTTACTAGGCTTAACAAGCAAAAGAAGTTTTTAGGTTTATACTTGGTACATAGTGGAAGAGGCTTCAGTTCAAACATTTTTGGGAGGTGAAAGTAAACTAAAATATATTAATTTTCATAATAATATTTATAATATTGGTGGCCTATGATTTATGAGCCACCCTCATGAAGTTTACCATGTCTTTTTACTTGTTATTTCGTGCACCTTATAGGTTTTGCTCCATTTTGGGCAAGCCCGTACAAAATAATTGTTGTTATTCAATCCATAGAATGTGGGATATATTATAATATTATATCCATGTTTAGTTTAATTTTTCATGGTGTTTGTATGATTAATTTATCTCATGTTGCAGGAAGGTGCCACCATGTGCAGTCTTAGTCAATTTTCCTTGATTGTAGAATGTTTAGTTCTCATAAGAGGTCTTATAGGAATGTAATGTGGTGTTTCATAGGTATAAATTTCATATTGATCACCTTAACTTAAATATTAGTCTCATAACACCATGTTTTGATCAAATATGTAGTCATGAACAACACACAAACTAGCCATTAGATACCTACTTAATTTGTTCCATATGTTTGCATGTGGTTTTCATGATGAGAGGGATGTTTTGGAAATATTATTAATATTTAATTAATGTAAATAATGTAATTTATGGATTGAAAATTATTTTTAATTTTCCATGATACCTTTCATCCACACTTTTGCTTCATTTCATACTCATTGCCTACATACATCCAATGCACACCTTCAGGAGCCTTTTACTGACATCATGCTGAAGGTGAAGAGTTGAGAGATGTGTCAATATTTAAAGGTTGATAACGTGAATTTTAATAATTGGTGATGGAATATAAGGTTTTCATAAGATATGTACCATTTATACTATCCAACCTACTTTACTATTTGTGTGTGAGAATGACCATCTATAGGTGTATCACAGAGCTTTGAAAATTCTCGTACGCTGATTTGAAACATGGAACAAACCTTATTTTGGATTAGAGTATGTGAATTGAACATTAAAAAATTTCTTGAAATGTTTAATTTATTATTTTGAAGGTAAATATCTTGGAGGAAGAAGATGAATGAGTTTAGGGAGACGTTACCTAACATGTGAAAATAGAGGTACAATGGCTTGTTGTGAATATCTTATAATAAGGTCAACAAGAGATTTAGAGAATATAGATAGGTGAAAATTATTTAATTTAGTATTAGTAATAAATATTCCAAGGATTGGGTCAATAATATTTATGTAAGGTGGTTTTTTGGGGTCCCAAAATTTACCTTAAAAACAATAAAACCCTACATTAATTTCTACAGGTCTAAGTTGTAAAGAAAAACTTTTCACCTAAAATTGAAAATTAGGCCCTAACACCATAGTTGAATGTTTATAAATGATTTAATGGAGTAATTTTGACCTAATATATTATAAAATATATTAATATTCTATGTTTTATACCCCCATGTATACCTACAGGTGTCCTTCTATAGAAAACTTTTCACCTACAGTAGGATATGTAGATAGTGAGCTAGCATTGGTGTTTTGGTAGTGTTTTAGGGAATACAAGGTGAGTGAAGGTATAAAAATATGTATTTATACCTTAATTATTCAAGTATAGTTTTAAAATATCATTAAAAATATTCAATTAAGCTAATTCACACCTAAAACAATCATTTTGGTAGAGTATCTCAGTCAAGAGGGAAGAACTCAGTATTATGAGTTCAAGGTGGTTTTAAAGAGTATAAGAGGGGTTATAATGATTAAAAAATCATAATAAAACCTAAATTTATATAGTTATTAAATTTTTAGTATCTAAACAATGTGAAATACAATCTTACATAGACCTTTTAATGCCCTAAATGCACCTATAACTAAGTGTTGACTGTTACAGATAATAAGCATAAAGAAGTAGTTTTAGGTGTTGGTAAAGCATGAAGATGAAGAAAATAAACATAAAAAATATGAAAAATTACCATAAGGGAAGAATGGGAGGTTTTAATACCCTATTTTCAAGCCTAAAAAATACAAGCGTGCACCTAAAGGTGCCCTTTTAAGGCATAATATAGTTAAAAGTGGCACTAAGTCCTGACTAGGTAGAATGTATGGAAAGGAAAATGGAACTTTTGGGTGATAATATAAAATTAAAAAAAAAAGATCATGGTATAATTAGTCTCATAAATATTTCATGACAAAAATATAATAGACAAAGAGGGCTATGATAAGACAACATACAGTCCACACTTGGGAACCTTGCACAATCTAGTTTTTCTAACAAGTCCGTTTTGTTTTTTTATGAGTTGAAAGGGTAAAAGGCATGATCAGAGTTCTAGATTTTGTGTAGAGTGTTTATAAAACATGGATAATCACATAAAATACTCGTTTATTCTATTTAAATAGGGGAATTTGCCTTTGTTTTATCTCATATAGAGGGTAGTTCCCTTAGGCACAAAACTTGTAATTTTGGAGAAAATGGGTGAGAAAGGTAGAAAAAAATATATAGGAGAATATAAAGAATTTTCGTAAGGTTATAAAACAACCATAGAAACATGAGGTACCAATATTTCAATGGAAAAAATAAACAAGGTAGACTTGACCCTCAAACTTGTAGGCAAGCCTATTAGGCAAGGTTCTAAAGCAAATCCAAATGGAGGGTCAGATTTCTTTCTTACCTCAACTAAGCACTATATTTTATTTAACCATGTTCCTAGGTAGGAATTAGGTTTTTTTAAATAATATACCTTGTAATGGAATCCATGATAATCCATTTAGGGCTTTAATACGAATCAAGTCTACTAGACATGGTTACACCTAGAACCCAAAGGAAGGGTCACTATCAATTCTAGCCTTAGATATACATTATAATCCACTTGTAAATTTTTTTGGTATAATAATATAGGTTTTAAAGTTTTTGGTTTGTAGACAAAGCACAAGAAGTCCATTTTTAGCCCAGAACAAAAAAAGGCTTGTAGGAAATAGAAAGAAAATTTTGACAAAGTAACATCAAATGCTCACATATTCTTGGATGATTTAGATGGAGACAAAGGGAATTTGGGGAGTTTAGTGGGAATAATAAACATCACATTAGTGTATTTTTTTTATAACTTCAACATTATATCTTCATGAACAAACCTTAAGAGCAGAATGCACTTTAGACCCTCTTAAACCCTTGGTCTAGAGTCGATATTGAAAATGAAGGAGATAATGAATCAAAATGGTATACTTTGCCTAGAAAAGGGATTGTATATTATAGATGATTCAATAAAGCTATCCCCATAAGGATGATTTGTATGGAACTATATAGATAGGGTATAAAATAGGGTACCTTTGACTATTTTGTGTTTTTTACAAGTTCTAGGAGTCTAAATATGAAATTAACTTTGGGAAAATTATTAGGACATATTATCACCCCTCATTCCATGTAATTATTTATAACAAATCCTAAGTGTCCAAACTAAATGCTTCATCTCAATAAATCAAAATTGGCATAGTGACCAAGCTAGTGAGAAGTGTGAAAACTCCAAGTAGAAGTGACATTAAAGTGTGCCTAATTATTATAAGGACATATAAGGTCTTAAAAAATTTAATCCACTCCTTCCAATATATTTTAATGGAAAATTGATTCCTTTTTGTTGGCCAATGTGTAGTGTACATGAAGGAAGAGTTATCTGGACCACCGATGATGATGGCTCACTTTCAGAAGTTTACAAATGAGTAGGAATACAACCAATGAATGGAGAGGCATGGCTAAAATCCTTTCCCTTAATTTAAATAATAATACCTATCCCTAATAATTTTTTTGATGTTCAAATAGATGTAGATGATGAAGTCAAGGTTTTGATCTAACACAAGTAGTTTCATGCCACTTTTTGTAAGTTTCATGCCTTGTATGGCCACTTGTCTCTTCAAACCTTATATGGTTCATACCACATCCTCTTCTCATGAAAACTTAACTATTTTTAGCAGCTTGAAAATGGTCCTTATGACCCTTGGACTTATCTCTTCTCCTTTGTCTCTCAAGTTCTATAAGAACTAGCTATTTTAGCCATTGTACCTTATGCTCCACCTGAGTATGGTGAAATCCTACTCATTTGAATACCTTGTAACCAATAAGACTAATAATTTTTACCACTTAATTAATTTTCATAGTGTTTTCTCCTTCAATGATTGATCTTGATTTGTGATAACTATGATTTCCTTAGCATGTTGTCTCATTTTTTCATCCTATTTATAGTTGGAAAGCTTCTTCTTCTAGGGCATGTGAAATGTTCTCAAAAGTGTCAAGGTTGAGTGATTTAGTCTATTCAATAGTGCCATTCAAGGCCTCTTAAATAATCCTCTTATCCTAAACATTAATCCATAACCTCATAATATAATATTGATGTGAGAAGATGCAGATTGGAGAAGTGTATATTTGGTTAGTCTCTTAGTTTCAAGTGTAACATGCAGCTTCCTAGTAGTCATCAACTAGTTTGGTGTATCGCCTCCCTTAGGATATTTTACTTTTATTTTCCTCTCTCCCTTGCCCCCCAAAAACATTTTTAGGTGTAGTAGTGATCCAAAGTGATACATCAAGGGAGTTAGCCCAATCTGGAGATTCACCTCATTCATAAGCTACACACAAACCTAGAGGTGTTTCCATTGTGCCACTTAGATGAGGAGAGATAAGACATATCCTCAAAGGGTGAAAATCAAAGTGGTAGATTTTTTTTTAGCATGCCCGGTGGGAGTCTTAGTCTAAGAGGTTGAAATCCATTTGGTATTGTATTTAAAAAATAAAACTTTGGAGGTATCTATCTAAGCACCAATGATGACTATGAATGATAAATCATGGTTATAAGCAGCCCATGTATATCTATTTGAATGTTTTGATAATTTTTTTGTTTCCTTTGACATATGAGGTTGATATGGATAGCTATTGTTAATAATTCTATCATGAACCTTCTTATTAGCCTTGCTATGAAAAACATTTTGCTCCTCAACAATCTTATCAAAATGTCTAGCAACGCTATGAGCCATGGCAGCTCTATAACCCTTAATTTCCCTCTTCATATAAACACCGCCTTGTTAGACAACCCTATGTGGATGGTTACCAAGAATCCTGTCAAGAGACACCTCTCTATAAATTCTAATATGAGCCCTATCATTCATATCATGATGCCTATCAGCCTCAAGAGTACTCTTATGAGTCTTATCAAATGAAATCAAATTCTTTCAAGGATTATACACAATGATATTATTGGAAATATATAGTTACTATTTGTGTAGGTGTTTCTCCTCCTAATCAGACAAAGAATTTACTTCCCTATGAGCTTAGTAGTGATTTTATTTTTCCTAAATCCACTCATAAGTTATCTCCTTCATCCCACACTCTATCCCCAACTCATCAACATTACAATACCCATACACCTCCATTTAAAACTCCTTCACCTTCCATTACATCTCATATTCCAGCTCTCTCACCTCAAATCCATGAGCCCATCCATCAAATTTTCACCTAATCCCTTCTTGAGGAAGAGCAAACTCAATTCATTGATGATCAATCCTTCAATTTAACTTGATATGCTATAAACCTATTTATTATCATATTTTATTGTTTTAAGACCTAAACCTATTTTCTAACATCCTTGACACTTGCATTTTATCTAGACACCTATATTGACACTAGTGTCTTGTGCCAAAATAAGTGTCTAGTTCCCTAAAGTCATAAAAATTGTAATTAAAAAATATCCCTATGGTTGGGATAAGTTATTTTATGTGAGATATTTCTAAAATGGATATATTTATGTATGTATATGTATAGATAAATATGAACCTATATGTATGTATGTATTTGTGTGTGTGTGTGGGTGTGTGCGTGCGTGTGTGTGTGTGTGTGTGTGTGTGTGTGTGTGTGTGTGTGTGTGTGTGTGTGTGTGTGTGTGTGTGTGGGTGTGTGTGTGTGTGTGTGTGTGTGTGTGTGTGTGTGTGTGTGTGTGTGTGTGTGTGTGTGTGTGTGTGTGTGTGTGTGTGTGTGTGTGTGTGTGTGTGTGTGTGTGTGTGTGTGTGTGTGTGTGTGTGTGTGTGTGTGTGTGTGTGTGTGCATATGTATACACATATGCCCATGTGCGTGCATATATATATAAACACACACATAAATATATACATAAATGTATACATAGAAACATATATGTATGTATATTTTTAGACACACACACATGTCTCTCTCTCTCTCTCTCTCTCTCTCTCTATATATATATATATATATATATATATATATATATATATATATATATATATATATATATATAGTATGCATGCATGTATGTATGTACACACATACATGCATACTATAGCAAACTTTATTCATTCTTCACCTAGTGTAGACCTAACAACTCACAAGGTACCTTACCATAGGTACCCAATCAAGCATTTAGGTAATAAAATATTCCATATTATCTCATATTTAAATATCAGTCATAGGGAAAACCCATCTATAACTCTAAATTATGAAATGAGCAATTCATGATCTATACCTAATAATTTATAATATGGGTGAGTCAATGTAACTTCTTATCACATGTTATATCTTGATACACACACAAGATAACACATGCTAAAATTACATAATTTTGATTCCCTTTTCAGAGTATTGCATATATAGGTGGCAACCATTGACATGTGGGTCCTTTGGGAATCTTGAAATTATGTGTCAAATAAACCATTTTGCCCATAGTCATTAAAATGGTGAGGAAGCTAGGGTTTGATTAGTTGACAAAGAGAATAAACATGTGAACACAATTTTAACACAAAAGAGTAAAGGAGTCAAAAACCCAAGAAGGTTCTAGGTGGTTACACCCACATTTAGTTTATATTTGATACTATACACCTACATCCAAATCTAACAATAACATCGATGTAGCAATTAAAATCCAATTCAAGTATTTAAGGCTTTAGAATGCAAATTTATAGAATTTGATGACTATTCTAGGATCTTGATCCTATCCACTTACAGTCTATTTCAACCTAAATCTACACGAAAATAGTAAAATGAATGTATTTTTTTTTCTAATTTATTGTAATATCAATTAATAGGTGTAATTTCCATTTTTGTAGTATCTAAATATTATAAATTTAAAACATTATTTATCTGAGTTTGTAAATTAATTGGCATACTATAGATCTATTTATCACCATTATATTTATTTATTTATATATTCTTAACCTATACTATATTTACACACATCAATATAGGGCTAAACATTTGGTGAACCTAACTTATCATATATCCTATCATATAAGTGTTCCATAATATATGGTTTTGACATTTTTCACTAATTTTGGTTTACTTTATTTCCTTCATGGATGATATAGATTTTTTTTATGGCTATGATTATGAAAATCTAAAACTCTCTATCAAAGGAGTAAGAATTAATTATTATTTTCTTTTCCCTAATGTTCAAATGAGTTTAAGAATTTTAAGGAAGATAGATAAACTTTTCAATTTCCTTATAAAACCAAATTGATTACAAATGATCAAAATTTTCCTTCATTTGATTGTGCTACCTTTCTTAAAATCCATAAGAATATCATTTATGATTTACAAACTAGTCAAAAAGGAGAGGTCATTACAATCATAATGATTCAAAATCCTATCATTTCCACATTTCCAATAAATATCCCTCTTCTTGATGGTGATGATTTAATTTTACCCTCATTTTATATTGAACGTTTTTGAAAGGTAGATAATGAATTTATGGACTCTTTTCCAAGTAACATTAAACTTCCACGAAGATGAGTGCATTACAAGCCTAAAGTGGTAAAGGCCCCCCAATGTTCGAAAAAAGGCTCCTTTACCAAACCTACCTCAAATTGCACATGCTATAACATTACTAGTTGTAAATGAACCTTGAAACAATATGCAAATACAAAATATTATAAAAGATCAAAAAGAAATACCAAAGTTTATAAAATTCAATGATAATCAATGTACACATGTTCTTCATGAAGATATTAATATGGTTAAGTGCCATATGACATAAAATTTGTAACCTACAATCAATTTTTCAATCTCTTTACCAACCAATTCAAATAATAGTCTATCCTTGATGAATACCATATGTGATCTTTAACAACAAATGGTTACTATAAAATTAAAAATTTATTCAAATGAGCTTACCTTTCATGGTGATGTATTAGTGGAAAAACCCCTTACTAAAAGTGTATTTGGACACACACACACACACACACACACACACACACACACACACACACACACACACACACACACACACACACACACACACACACACACACACACACACACACACACACACACACACACACACACACACACACACACACACACACACACACATGTACTTCTAAATTTATTATTCCTTTATTTCCTATCTTTGATGAAAATTTTGATCATAAAAATCACTTTAAATTATATATGCACTCTTGTGGCCATTAGACAAATGATGGGAATTTATTATTAAAATTTCATCTAAGTTTAACTAAATAAGCTCTTTATTGGTTTTATAGCCTGTCTAATGGGTCCTTCTCATTCTTCAAATAACTTGAGGATGTATTTATTATGCATTATCATAGGAATAAAATTCCCAATTTTTCATTGGACCATTTTCAAAAATTAATTCAAAATGAAGATGAACCTATTCAAAACTACGTTATAATGTTCAAATATGTTTGTTATTATTTCAATTACATCCTGTCATATTTGAAAATATAATTTATATTCATTAAGACATTTGTTTCTGCACTTCAAGAAAGAGCATTCCATAAACCCTTTGTTTATTTGATTTTATTATATTGGGATGTGTATAGATATGAATGTTCAAATATAAATAATCAAGACAGGAATATTAATAAAGAGGAAGGTCCTCAAACTAACAAATTCAAAACCATCCATGCCAACTAGATCTAAAAATTACTTTATCTATGGGAAATGCTTAATGGTTGTCACTTGGATTTTCACCCTTTGAGGAGATATCTCAGCTCTCCTCATCCAATTGGCACAATGGAAACACCTCTAGGCTTGTGGGTAGCCTATTAATGAGGTGAATCTCTAGATAGGGATATCTCCTTTGATGTACCACTTTGGATCACTACTACACATAAACAACAATTTTCTTTTATTTATTTTTTTTGGGGGAGGGGGGAGGCAGGGCGTACAAAGGGAGAGAGGAAAATGAGAGAAAACTATCCTAAGGGAGGTGATACACCAAATTTATTGATAACTACTACCTAGCTACATGTTACACTTAAGACCAAGATACTAACTAAACATTCACTTCTCTAGTCTACATCTTGTCACATCAATATTACATTATGAGGTTATGGATGAATGTTTTGGTTGGGAAGACTATACAAGTAGCCTTGAATGGAAATAGTGAATATAATAACTCAATCAACCTTGAAACTTCCTAGAAGACTTCACATGCCCTGCAAGAAGAAGGTTTCTAATTGCAAATAGGATGAAATTATGAGATAACATAGTAAGGAAATCATAGCTATTACTAAGGAAGATAAATAATATAATCAAAACACATGATGAACATTCATGAAGAGTTATAAATCATTAGTTTTATTGATCAAAAGGTATGAAAATGAGTAATATTTCACCATACTCAGCTAGAGCATAATTTCCAATGGCCAAAATGGCTAGTTCTTATAGAACTTGTTAGAGAGAGAGGAGAAGATAAATGTCAAAGGGTCACAAGGACACTTGTAAATATTATAAAAAATAGTTACTTTTACATGAGAATAGGATGTGGGACAAACCATGCAAGGTTAGAAGAGACAAGTGGCCATACAAGGCATGAAACTTATGAAAAGTGGCATGAAACTCCTTGTGTTGGCTTTAAAAACTACCTTCATCATCCACACCTATTTGAACATCCAAAAAATTATTATAGACATGTCTGATTATTTTAATTAATTTTAAGTATTCATATATTCCTCTCCATGCATTGGTTTTAGTATTACTCATCTAAAAACTTTTGGAAGTGAGCCATCATCATCTGCAGAGCAAATAACTCTTCCTTCATGCACCCTTTACACTTGACCTCAAAAAAGACATTAGTTTTCCATGAAAATACATGGGATGGAATGTATGAAATTTTAAAATACCCTATATATACTTATAAGCATCAAATACACTTTAAAATCACATCTACTTAAAGTTTTCATGCTTCTAACTATCTTGGTTACTATGCCAGTTTTGATTAGCTAACATGAAGTAGTTAGTTTGGAAACTTAGGGGTTATTTTTAATAATTAAATGAACATGAGAGGATATACAATTTCCTAATACTTATCCCAAATTTTGTTTCATCTTTATACTCGTCTTAGAACCTACAAATCACACAAAATAGTCAAAATTACCCTATTTTGGACCTTGTCTATAATTTTCATGCAACTCATCCTGATGAGTAGTATCCTGACTAAGTCCTATAAAACATCCAATCCTTTTTATATGAAAACTATATCATTTTAATGCATTATCTCCTTCATTTTGCAAATCAAGTCTAGACCAAGGGTTTAGGAGGGTTTTAAGTGCATTCTACTCTTAAGGATTATTCATGAACATCTGATGTTGAATTTGGAGAAAAATTCAACTAAAATTATTATTATTACCCACACTAAAATCCCCAAAATTACTTTTTATCCATTCAAATCATCGAATAAGATGTGAGCATCTAAAGTTACCTTATCGAGCTTTTCCTTTTATTTCCTATAGGCCTGAGTTGGTTTTGCACTTAAAAATGGACTTCTTGTGCTTTGTCTAAAAAAAATTTTAAAACATATTTTATTATCCAAAAATAATTCCCAAATTTATTATAATTCATATCCCATGTTAGAATTGAAAGTGACCCTTCCTTTAGGTTTTAGGTCTAACCATGCCTAGTAGACCTGATTTGCCTTAAAGCCCAAAATGGATTCTCATGGATTCCCTTGAAAGATATATTATTATAAAAAAACTATTGTCTCCATATTAACATTTTTAAATCCACTATAGTTCTCAATTGATGTTAGAAACAAATCTGACCCTCCATTTGGCTTTGGCTTTGAACCCTGCCTAATAGGCCTGCCTACAAGTTTGAGGGTCTATGCCACCCTATTTAGTTTCTCTTGAAATATTAATACCTCATTTTTTAATGGATGTTTTAAAACCTTAAAAACATTCTTTATATTCTTCTATAGCTTCTGGTCTACCTTTCACACCCATTTTCTCTGAAATTATAGGTTTTGGGCCTAAGGGGATTACGCTCTATCTAAGACAAAATAGAGTGTAATTACCCTATTTTACCATAATATACAAGTAATATATGTTATTATACATGTTATATATACACTATATTCAAAATTTATACCTTTGATCACGAATTTTACCCTTTGAACTCCTGAAAAACCAAAATAGACTTGATAAAAAATAGACCATGCAGGGTTCCCAAGTGTGGACTGTATGTTATCTTATCATATCCCTCTCTCTATATTATGTGTTTAACATGAAATATTTATGAGAATAATTTTAACATTATTTTTTTTTTTTAAATTTTCTCTTATTTCCCTAAAATTTTGGGATCCTTTACATACATTCTGCCTAGTCAGGACTGAGTGCCACTTTTGACTCTATTATGCCTTGGAAGAGCACTTGTAGGTTCATGCTTGTATGTTTTAAGATTGGGAATAGGGTATAAAAACCTACCATAATTTAATTATGTTAATTTTTAATTTTTTTATGTTTATTTTAATCATCTTCATGCTTTACCAACACCTAAACATACTCCTTTATGTTTACTATTTGTAACAGACAACACTTAGTTGTAGGTGCATATAAGGCCTTAAGAGGTCTATCTAATTTTTTATTTAATTTTTTTTAGATATTATTAAGTTAATAATGATATTAATTAGGTTTTCATATGATTTATTCATCATTATAACCCCTCCTATACTCTTTACAATCACCTTGAACTCATAAGATGGAGTTTTTTCCTCTTGACTGAGATACTTTGCCAAAATGACTATTGTTGGTGGGAATTATCTTAATTGGACCTTTTTCATGCTATTTTAAAACTTTTCTTGAATACTTGAGTTCACAAAACATAATTCTATACATTAAATCACCTTGCATACCCTAAAACACTATAAAAACACTAATGTTAGCTCACTATTTGCATACCCTATTGTAGGTGAACATTTTTCTATAGAGGGACACTTATAGGTATACATGGGGTTGTAAAATACTACCTATGAATATATTTTATAATATATTAGGTCTAAATTACTACATTAAATCATTTATAAACATTCCACTATGGTTTCAAGGCCTAATTTATAACTTTAGATGAAGAAAGGTTTATTTAGGACTTAGACCAATAGATATTAATGCAGGGTTTCAATGTTTTTAAGCGCATATTTAGGACCCCAAAAAACTAGCTTACATCAAAATTATTGACCCCATACTTAGCATAGTTATTCACCATAGTAGATTAAATAAGGTTCACGTATCTGGATGTTGCAAAACTCTTATTGAACTTACTATAACGTATTCAAACAAAGCATTTTACCTTTGTTTTAACATTTTAAGGAAGGTTTACCTAAAATAAATCATCTGCTTCCTCCAAGATAGATACCTTTCCAATTGTTCATTAAAAATTTCATGAGGTTATACAATTATAAATTCACATAATAAAATCCAAAATAAGGTTTATTCCATTTTTCAAATCCCCATACAAGAATCCTCATAGAGTTGTGATACACCTATAGATGGGTATTCTCACACACAAGTAGTAAAGTAGAATAGATAGTATACAAGGTACCTATCTCTATGAACACCTTATATTCCATCACTAATTATTCAAATTCACTTTAGAAATATGAAAATATTAACACATCACCCAACTCTTCACCTTCATCATGACATTAGCAAAAGGCTCCTAAAGGTGTGTAGTGGTTGTATGTAGGTAGTGAGTATGAAATGAACCAAAAGTGTGGATGAAAGGCCTTGTGGATAGTTAAAAATCATTATCAATCCCTACATTACATTATTTTAATTATGTAAATATTAAGATCATTTACAAAACATCCCTTTCAATGTAAAACCCACCTGTAGACATATGGAATAGAGCACGTAGATATGACCACATATTTGATTAAAATAATGTGTTATGACACTAAGATTGAAGGGAAGGTCATCACCATGAACTTGATACCTATGTAACATTACATTCTTATGAGACCTCTTCTATGAACCAAACATTCTACAAATAAGGAAAACTAATAGAGATTGCACACGGTGGCACCTTCTTATAACATGAGATAACTTACTCATCTAAACACCATGAGACCTAAAACTAATACATCGGGAGTTATGTTTGAAATCCTTCCCCTTCATTCCAATCATCAGACCTATCCTTAAATAGTTTTAGGATGTTTAAATAGGTGTGGATGATGAAGGGAAGTTTTGGAGCCAATACAAGGAGTTTCATATCACTTTTCATAAGTTACCTGCCTTATATGGCTAATTGTCTCTTATAACATTTCATGGTTCATCCCACATCCTCTCTTCTCTTCTATCTCTCATTGATATAGAACATGAGAGAGAGAGGAGAATAGATAAGTGGGATGAACCATGGTAGCCTTGAAATGGATATTATTCCTATGAGCCATGGCAACCCTATAACCCTTTATTTCCCTCTTCATATGGACACCATGTTTTTAGATAACCCTAAGTGGATCATTACCAAGAAACCTATCAAGAGACATCTCTTTATCAGTCCTAATATGTACCCTATCATTCATATCATGATGCCTGTTAGCCTCAAGATTACTCTTATGAGTCTTTTCATATGAAATTAAATTTTTCCATAGATTGTACATGAAGATATTATGGGTAAGATGTAGCTCCTGATTGTGTAGGTGTTTCTCTTTCTTATCAACCCAAGGATTCAGCTCCCTATGAGCTTACTAGTGCTTTTCTTTTTCCCAAATCCCCTCATAAGTTCTCATCTTCATCCCACACTCAATCCCCAACTCATCAACCATCTAATACCCCTACACCTCTGTTTCAAACTCCTTAACCTTCCACTACATCTCATATTCCAGCTCTCTCACCTCAAATCCATGATCCCATACATCAAATTTAGACCTCAACCCTTCTTGAGGAAGAGCCCATCTTAAAAGAAGCTAGTGAAGAAGGTAAAACTCAATTGATGGCTGATATAGAAGACGTCATGAGTGTCTATGAGGAAGAAATCACCATAGGGATTCCCCTTAGTGAACAAAAGGATAATCCATAAGTTTTTGCCTTCATATTTTAAGGGATGTGTGTTCATGAAGTAGAATCTAATGCCTTTATTTTTGATGGGATGTGTGTCCATGAATAATGTGGCCAAGATTTAAAGAGAGAGGTATTTAAATAAGACTCCATGTTTGATCATGAAGTTGTTGATGCCCATCTCAAGCATCAAGTGGATTATGCTATTAAGGATGGGGAACACTCTCAAGTCATCTCTCAAGAAGTGGTAGTCCTAGGAGAGTCTCATGAGACAAAGGTAGTGGAAATAGCTCTTGAAGATGACATTCATGAGTAAGAAGATTTATGGCAGAATTTCAATGCCATATATAAGAAATTTGATAGGTTAGTTAATTTTTTTTCTTATCCAAATATTTCATAGTTAATGAGAAGTTTGATGATAAATCTAAACATGATATTTAGTGTTCAATTAAACATAAAGATTAAGTTCATTCTACTGGTCAAGACCTGTGTTCATGAAGCCATTTGATGATGATAGTGTACTTGAAATTGTAGACATGGATAATGATGTCAAGGTAGATCTTTTTATACCTAAAAGATATTCATGAACTCCATCTAAGGTAAAACCACATTCAGTGATGTGGGAACATGATGAAGGAAATTTTAGTGCTTCAAAAAATCAAACACATTATGCCAAGGAGGAGAGAAAAGCGAAGAATACTATCATATTTTTAAACATACACATCAAAGGATAAGAACATGAGAAGGTTGAGAATTTTTGGATGCAAGAAGATTACATCTATATATTCAACCTATATAGAGATGCATGGTTCTCATTGAACCTCATTCCAATGAAGTTGACAAACACAATGAAGAAGTTGGAGTCATTAATGCTAAAGGACAAAAGGCTAAATTTCTCACTAAATCATTCATGTCATGAATAAATGAATGATTCAAAATTACCATTTGATCTAGGAGGGAGGTATATTTAATTGTTAGTTATACATAGTTGTTTGCTTTCTGCTTTTCTATGTATTTTGAGCACATGTGTGTCTTGTTAGTGTGTTTGCTTTGCCTTATGTGTGTCCTTTGTTTTTTGTGGTTGAGGTAGTTAGTTGGTCTTATATTAATAGAATATTTTATTCAAAGGTCTCCTTGTTTTGTTTTATACTTTAGATGAGTCCCTAAGGGACTAATAAGGTTATTGGTCTCGTTAGTATAGCAGGCATACTAACCCTATGAGTAACCAATTTGTCGACCAAATTTGACCCTATAGGTCAAATTAGGACCCCTATAGGAAAAAAATTCATATTTATATGTTTAAAATATAATATTATTTAATGAGGTGTATAATAGGTTAATTGATGTCATTTAATGTTATATTAGACTTGGTCCTTAGTCATTTTAATCTTTTTAGTCCTAGGAGTCATTTTGAGGTCCAAAAAAGAAGAGTTTTATTAACTTGTATGGAATTATACAATTGGGGATTTTAAAATAATGTCCATTAGTCTTATAAACACTTTTTTTAGTGATTAGTTTGATAAAAATCTCAAAAAATGAATAAAACCACTTATTTATCCTTCTACTAGGCTTAACAAGTAAAAGTTATCTTCAAGTTTGTACTTGGTACATAGTGGAAGAGGCTTTAGGTCAAACTCTTTTGGAAGGTGAAATTAAAATAAAATATATTAATTTTAATAATAATATTTCTAATATTTTTCACCTATTAATTATGATCCATCCTCATGAAGTTGACCATGTTTTTCTACTTGTTATTTCATGCGCCTTATAGGTTTTGCTCCATTTTGGGCAAGCCCATACAAACTAATTGTTGATGTTAAATCCATAGAATGCGGGATATATTATAATATTATCTCCATGTTTATTTTGTTTCATGTTGTTTAGATGATCATGTTATCTCATGTTGCAGGAAGGTGCCACCATGTGCAGTCTTAGTCAATTTTCATTGATTGTAGAATGTTTGATTCTCAGAAGAGGTCTTATAGGAATGTGATGTGGTGTTACATATGTATAAATTTAATAGTGATAACCTTAACTTAAATATTATTATCATAACACCATTTTTTGATCAAATATGTAGTCATGAACACCACACTAACTAGCCATTAGATACCTACTTGATTTGTTCCATATGTTTGCATGTGGTTTTCATGATGAAAGGGATGTTTTGGAAATATTATTAATATTTTATTAATGGAAATAATGTAATTTATGGATTGAAAATGATTTTTAATTTTCCATGAGGCCTTTCATCCATGCTTTTGTTTCATTTCATACTCACTGCCTACATACATCCAATGCACACCTTCAGGAGCCTTTTACTAGCATCATCACTGAAGGTGAAGAGTTGGGAGATGTGCCAATATTTAATTTTTTTGAATTTTAATACTTGATGATGGAATATAAGGTGTTCATAATATAGTTACCTTGTTTACTATCTAGTCGACTTTACTGCTTGTGTGTGAGAAGGACCATCTATAGGTGTATCACAGAGCTTTGAGAATTCTTGTATGGGGATTTGAAACATGGAAGAAATTCTTTTGGATTAGAGTATGTGACTTGAACATTAAAAAATCTCTTGAAATTTATAATGGATAATTTTAAATGTAAATAGCTTGGAAGAATGAGATGAATGAGTTTAGGGAGACCTTACCTAAAATGTGAAAACAAAGGTGCAATGGCTTGTTGTGAATATCTTATAGTAAGGTCAACAAGAGTTTTAGAGCATATAGATAGGTGAACCTTATTTCCTTTAGTATGAAGAATAAATATTACAAGGATTGGGTCAATAATATTGGTGGAAGGTGGTTGTTCGGGGTCTAAAAATTTACCTTAAAAGCACTGAAACCCTACATTAATTTCTACAACTCTGAGTCCTAGAGAAATATTTTTCACCTAAAGTTGAAAATTATGCCCTATCACCATAGTTGAATATTTATAAATGATTTAAGGGCATAATTTTGACATAATATATTATCAAATAGATTAATATTTTATGTTTTAGACCCCCATGGATACCTATAAGTGTCCTTTTATAGAAAACTTTTCACCTATAGTAGGATATGTAGACAGTGAGCTATCATTGGTGTTTTGGTAGTGTTTTAGGGCATACAAGGTGTGTGAAGGTATAAACATTTCTTTGACCTTAATTATTCAAGGATATTTTAAAAATATCATTAAAAATCTCTAATTCAGCTAATTCACACCTATAATAGTCATTTTGGTAGAGTATCTCAGTTAAGAGGGAAGAACTTAGTCTTATGAGTTCAAGGTGCTTGTAAAGAGTATAACAGGGGTTGTAATGATTAAAAAATCATATTGAAACCCAAATTAAGATAATTATTAACTTTATAATCTCTAAAAGATGTGAAATAAAAGAATACATAGACCTTTTAATTCCCTATATGCACCTATAACTAAGTGTTGACTGTTACAGATAGTAAGCATCAAGAAGTATGTTTAGGTGTTGGTAAAACATGAAGATGAAGAAAATAAACATAAAAAATATGAAAAATTACCATAAGGGAAGAATAGGAGGTTTTTAGACCCTATTTTCAATCCTGAAACATACAAGCATGCACCTATAGGTGCCCTTTTAAGACATAATATAGTCAAAAGTGGCACTCAGTCCTGACTAGGTAGAATGTATGGAAAGGAAAATGGAAGTTTTTGGTGATAAAAAAAATTAAAACACCTCCATCATGGTATAATAAGTCTCATAAATATTTCATGATAAAAATATAATAGACAAAGAGGGCTTTGATAAGACAACATACAGACCACACTTGGGAACCTTGCACAATCTATTTTTTCTAACAAGTCTATTTTGGTATTTTAGTAGTTGAAAGGGTAAAAGGCATGATCAGAGGTCTAAATTTTGTGTAGAGTGTTTACAAGACATGTATAATCACATAAAATACTTGTTTATTCTAGTTAAATAGTGGAATTTCCCTTTGTTTTGTCTCAGACAGAGGGTAGTCCCCTTAGGCACAAAACCTGTAATTTTGGAGAAAATTGGTGAGAAAGGTAGAACAAAATCTATATGAGCATGTAAAGATTTTTTGGAAGGTTATACCACATCCATACCAACATGAGATATTAATATTTCAAGGGAAAAAATAAACAGGGTAGACTTGACCCTCAAACTTGAAGGCAAGCTTATTAGGCAAGGTTCTAAGGCAAATCCAAATGGAGGGTCAGATTTGTTTCTTACCTCAAGTGATAAATATATTTTACTTAACCAAGTTACTAGGTATACATTATGTTTTTTCAAATAATATACCTTGAAATGGAATCCATGATAAGCTATTTAGGGCTTTAATACAAATCAAGTCTACTAGACATGGTTACACCTAGAACCCAAAGGAAGGGTCACTTTCACTTCTAGCATTGGATATACATTATAATCCACTTGTAAATTATTTTGGTATCATAATATAGGTTTTAAAGTTTTTGGTTTTTAGACAAAGCACAAGAAGTCCATTTTTATCCCAGAACAAAAACAAGCTTGTAGGAAATAGAAAGGAATGTTTAACAAGTTATCTTCAAATTCTCACATGTTCTTGGATGATTTGAATGGAGACCAAGTGAAATTGGGGAGTTTAGTGGGCATACTAAACATATAATTAGTGGAATTTTTTGACAAATTCAACATTAGATCTTCATGAACAAACCTTAAGAGCATAATGCACTTTAGACCCTCTTAAACCTTTGGTCTAGAGTTGATATGGAAAATGAAGGAGATAATGAATCAAAATGGTATAATTTTCCTATAGAAAGGATTGGATATTATATAAGACTCAGTAAAGCTATCCCCATAAGGATGATTTGTATGAAACTATATAGATAGGGTACCTTTGACGATTTTGTGTTTTTTACAAGTTTTAGGAGTCTAAAAATGAAATTAACTTTGTGAAAAGTATTAGGACATATTATAACCCATCATTACATTTAATTATTTTGAACAAATCTTAAGTGTCCAAACTAACTACTTCATTCCAAAAAATCAAAATTGGCATAGTGACCAAGCTAGTGAGAAGTGTGAAAACTCCAAGTAGAAGTGACATTAAAGTGTGCCTAATTATTATAAGGACATAGAAGGTCTTAAAAACATAAATACACTCCTTCCCATATATTTTCATGAAAAATTGATGCCTTTCACAGGCCAATGTGTAGGTTACATGAAGGAAGAGTTATTTAAACCACCGATGATGATGGCTCACTTTCAAAAGTTTACAAATGAGTAGGACTACAACCAATGAATGGAGAGGCATGCCTAAAATACATCCCATTAATTTAAAAACTAATACCTATCCCTAATAGTTTTTTGGATTTTCAAATAGGTGTAGATGACGAAGGGAATGTTTTGATCTAACACAAGTAGTTTCGTGCCACTTTTCATAAGTTTCATGCCTTGTATGGCCACTTGTCTCTTCAGACCTTGCATGGTTCACACCACATCCTCTTCTCATGAAAAATTAATTGTTTTCATTATCTTAAAAATGGTACTTATGACCCTTGGATTTATCTCTTCTCCTTTGTCTCTCAAGATCTATAAGAACTAGCCATTTTAGCCATTGTACCTTATGCTCCACCTGAGTATGGTGAAGTCTTGCTCATTTGAATACCTTTTAATCAATAAGAATAATAATTTTTAACTCTTAATGAATTTTCATAGTGTGTTCTACTTGGATGATTGATCTTGATTTGTGATAACTATGATTTCCTTGGAATGTTGTCTCATTCTTTCATCTTATTTATAGTTGGAAAGCTTCTTCTTGTAGGGCATGTGAAGTGTTCTCAAAAGTGTCAAGGTTGAGTGAGTTAGTATATTCACTAGTGCAATTAAATGCATCTTAAATAATCCTCTTATCCTAAACATTCATCCATAACCTCATAATGCAATATTGATGTGAGAAGATGCAGATTGGAGAAGTGTATGTTTGGTTAGTCTCTTAGTTTCAAGTGTAGCATGAAACTTCCTGGTAGTCATCAACTAGTTTGGTGTATCACCTCATTTAGGATATTTTTCTTTTAGTTTCCTCTCTCCCTCGCCCCCCAAAAAAAATTTAGATGTAATAGTGATCCAAAGTGGTACATAAAGGGAGCTATCCCTATCTATAGATTTACCTCATTCATAAGCTACCCACAAGCCTAGATGTGTTTCCATTTTCCACTTAGATGAGGAGAGATAATACACATCCTCAAAGGGTGAAAATCCAAGTGATATATTTTTTTTGGCATGCCCAGTAGGAGTCTTAGTCTAAGACATTGAAAGCCTTTTGGTATTGTATTTCAATAATAAACCTTTGGAGGTATCTATCTAAGCACCAATGGTGAGTATGAATGATAAATCATGGTTTTAAGCAGCCCATGTATATCTACTTGAAATTTTTGATTAGTTTTTGTCTCTCCTTTGACATATGAGGTTGATATGGATAGCTATGGTCAATAATTTTATCATGAACCTTCTTATCAGCCTTGTTATGAACCACATTTTACACCTCAACAATCTTATCAAAATGGCTATCAATATTATGAAGCATGGCAGCCCTATAACCCTTCATATCCTTCTTCATATGGACACCATCTTTTTAGACAACCCTATGTGGATGTTTACCAGGAAACCAATCAAGAGACACCTCTCTATAAGCTATAATATGAGCCCTATCATTCATATCATGATGCCTATCATCCTCAAGAGTACTCTTATGAGTCCTGGCAAATGAAATCAAATTCTTTCATGGATTATATAAAAATATATTATTGGAAAGATATAGTTACTACTTGTGTAGGTATTTTTCCTTCTAATCAGACCAAGAATTTACTTTTCTATGAGCTTACTAGTGAGTTTTTTTTCTTAAATCCACTCATAAGTTCTTTCCTTAATCCCACACTCTATCCCCAACTCATCAACATTACAATACCCTTACACCTCCATTTAAAACTCATTCACCTTCCATTAAATTTCATATTCCAGATCTCTCAGATTAAATCCTTGAGCCTATCCATCAACTTTTCACCTCATCCCTTCTTGAGGAGGAGCCAATATTCAGAGAAGCAAGTTAATAAGAGAAAAATCAATTCATTGATGATGAATAAGACCTCATGAGTGACTATGAGGAATATATCACCATAGGGATTCCCCTTGGTGAAAAAACTGACAATCTATAAGTTTTTGCCTCCATATTTGATGGTATGTGTGTCCATGAAGTAAAATCTAATGCCTTCCTTTTTGAGGGGATGTGTTTCGATGAAGAATGTGGCCAAGATTTGAATACAGAGGTATTTGAAGAAGACTCCATGTTTTATCATGATGCTATGGATGGCCATCTCAAGCATGAAGTGGGATGTGCTATCAAGGATTAAGAACACTTTCAATTCATCCCTCAAAAATTTGTATCCCTAAGAGATTATAATGAGACCAAGGTAGAGGAAATATCTCTTGAAGATGACATTCATGAGGAAGAAGATTTATGGTAGAAGTGCAATACCATATGCAATGAATTTGATAGGTTAGGTAAAGTTTTTTATTCTCCAAAAGATTTCATAGCTAATGACAAGTTTGATGATGAATCTAAACATGATATTTAGTGTTTAATAAAACACAAAGATGAAGTCAATTCTATTGGTCAAGAACCTACTATCATGAAACCATTTTATGATGATTATGTACTTGAATTTGTAGACATGGATAATGATGTCAAGGAAGATCTTGTTGTACCTAAAATATAGTGATTAACTTCATCTGAGGTAAAACCACATACATGAATGTGGGAACATGGTGAAGGAGAGCTTAGTGCTTCTAAACATCAAGCACATTATGCTAAGGAGGGCTGAGAGGACTATCATATTTTCAAACATGAACATCAAAGGCCAAGTACATGAGAAAGTTTAGAATGTTTGGATGCAAGAAGATTCCATTTATATAGTCCACCTATATGGATATGCATGGTTATAATTGAACCTCATGCCAATGAGGTTGGCAAACACCATGAAGAAGATGGAGGCATTAATATTAAAGGATAAAAGGCTACATGTCTCACTAAATACTTCATTTCATGAAGCAAGGAAGGCTTAAAAATTATAATTTGATATAGGAAGGAGGTATGATTAGTTTTTTTTTGTACTTCTTTTTGTCTTTTGCTTTCATAAGTGTTTTGAGGACATATGTGTCTTATTAATGTGTTTGTTTTGTGATGCAGGGGCATCTTTGTGGATACTAATAAGGACTCATTTTTGGTTTGATATTTTATATTAGGAGTTTAGTATGTTTATTAGGTGTTAAGTTTGTCCTAGGAGTGATCAAAGTTGGTCCATGTGGCATAAAATTTGAAATATGGAGTTTCCCTCCAAAAGGACACTTTTGAAAATTTGAATTTCTTAAGGTTGTATGAAGGGTTCAATGTATTTGAGGAAGTTGGTAAAGTTGTAAAATATTTTGATAAGGTGTCTTATAGGTATTAATAATATGATAAATTTCATAATTATCTCTTTAGTCTATAGATCATGTAAAAGCATTAGTTATATTGTTAAAACATACAAAAAATAATAATATACTTTTCAAGAACCCAATGCGGGAATACTTATAAAAATTAGTTATGTTACTTGAAAAGGTGGTCAATTTAGTTTTGAATATTTTTTTATATTTCATTTAAAGGAGAGAATTAATTTTAATAAATTAATTTAAGTTGATGAATAAAGAAGACTGCTTTATGAAAATTATGAGTTTCTTGACATGGCATGACTAAGTTTTATGAATTATGCTTGTTTGAACTATTCAACATGGTAAGCGTTTTGATTTTGTGATTCATATTTATTATGTGATTTTCATATTAAATAACTTAATTAAATAACCATCGTGATAATTTTCAAGTTATCTCTTTTGGAGAGATAACTAGTCCTGTTGATAGACCACCAATAATCGCAGTCCTAAGTAAATCAATTTTTATGGCATTTGATCATTTTAGATACCTCTACCCTATGGATAATTAAAAAGGTAACACACATTGGAGTAAAGGATTGTAATTATTTTAACATAAATATTTATATAGAGAACATTATTGTTTTTTTATATCCAACCTTGTTTATGGAAACTTACAGTTCAACCACAACCAAGTTTATACTCAATATTTTCCTTTATTTTTAATCTTGTTGATAAAAAAGGACTTTAGAAAGGGGTTATAGTTGTATTTTAATTTTTTTTTTGATATTTGAATGATTAAAAGGTATTTAATGTTGAAAAATATTGTGAACCAACAAATACCTTATGCATACCCTGTATTTTGTCTAGGAACACAATCAAGATTGACTGAGAATGGTTAGTAGAGGTTGATCCAAGAATTTTGAACCCTAGGTTATTGAAGGAAAAAGATTAATATAATCTAGATATAAATTTTACAATAATTTTATTGGTTTGAAACTCTATGTCAACTAATATATAGTATTTTGATTGCTCTCAACCTACTTAGTTAGCACAAACCCTATCAACTAGGGTTTTAAGATTTATAAGAGAACAAACCATGGAAAATTCACAAAAACTTACAGTATAGTTTATTTTAATTTCCAATAATTTTTTTATTATTTTAGTATAAAATCATTTAAATACCATAAATATCAGGTTGTACAGACTTCTAGCAAAGGGTGTGGAAAAAGGGCTAAAAGGCCTAGTTTGGAAGAGCTATGAGAGTGAAAAGTGACTCAAAAAGAGAGTTAGACCCTAAAATTTAAAACATAGTTGTATTTAATTAAGATAGAAGATATTTTAATATTTTAAATTCATCATAGAAATTAATTTTTAGTATTAACTCATTTATAGTTAGACAAGGTTATAAGGAAACTTGTTTGTAGGTAGAGTTGCATAATGTGGTAAGCAAGTGTTGATATAGTTTGATAAAAGAGTGTATGGATTTATTTGAGTGTATCATAAGTAGGATAATTATATTTAAATAAAATAACCATGTTTTATCTTTTAATTTACATGTTTGATGAACTATTAAACCTAAGACTTGAAGGAAGAATCCATTGTTCAAGGATAATAGAGTGAACACATGTGCAAGCTCTACATCATTTGGTAGTAGAGAATAACGATCATCATAGGAAAAGAGTAAAAGGATAAAATGGTATCAAGGTAAATGTAACATAAAATAGCTTAAATAATGCAATAAATCATGGTAAATTTTCTCATTGAGATGAGGAACATGCAGGCTAGGATGGAAGCTATGGAGATAGTTCAAAGAAGAAGGGTCATTGCTAAAGATGGTAGTGATAGAGAAAAATAAGCTCCTAAAACATAAGATGAGGAAGATAAATAAGATATATTAGAGGAAATATTGATATAATATTTGATAAGAATGGCTTTAAAACCAAAGATATATTTGCCCATGTATGAAGGCAACGTCATTGTGGATGAGTTAGTGGATTGGATAGCAGCCATGGACAAGTACTTTGAGTATGAGGAGATATATTACACTAAGAAAGTGAAATTTGTAGTTACAAGATTTAGAGGACATGTTTCTTTGTGGTGGGATGGAATTTAGGAAGAGATAAGGAGAAGAGGTAAAGCAAAAATCCAGTAATGGGATGGGATGGTCGTGAAGATGAAGGAAAAGTTCATGCCTAAGGACTACCACATACATTTTTTCAAGAGATTAAAAAATCTCAGACAAAAGGAGCATTCATTAAAGGAATACACAAAAGAGTTTCATAGGTTGATAATTAGGATAAGACACTTGAAAGAAGATGATGAGAAGGTAGAAAGGTTTTTGAATGGTGTCAATTTATCCATACAAGATGAGATCAGTATATTTAAATTGAAATTAGTTGAAGAAGCATACCAAGCACCCTTGAAAGTTGAAGAGAATTTGACAATAAGGAATATATAATAAGCAAGATGAAGAGGCAAATAAGTGAGAGGAAAAAGAGAGTATAAGGGTATGAATGCATATGAGGAAGGTGAAAGTAGTTGAAAAAGACATGAAACATAGCAAAAAGGTGGTTATAGAGGTAGGAGACCATACTATATAGGTGGATATTGGTTTAGAGGAAGAGGAACTAGTGGTTTCATAGGTAAATGTTTCAAATGTAGCAAGTATGTAGGCCATAAGTATTAGGAGTCTATAAAGGAGAAACAAGAAAGGAGTTATAGGAATGAGGGTAGAAATAAAATGGTGAAACCTATAGAGGAAGATAGTGTTGATTCAAATTCACATGTGGTGGCACCTAAAGAAGGAGATGCACTCTTGATGAGGAGAACATTACTGAAGCCACCAAAGGAGCAAGAGCATACATAAAGAAGAACACTCTTCAAGATAACATGTAAGTCCCATGGAAAATGTTGAAAGAGGAAAATTGAATCAAGAAGTAAAGATAACTTGGTTTTAAATTAAATGGTAAGTAAACTTGGTCTTAAAAGATTGCCTCATCCTACACCATACAAAGTTTTTTGGCTTAAAAAAGGATATAATGTGCTTGTGAATGAAAAATTCTTATTAGACTTTTATATTGGAACATATATGGATCAATTCATTTGTGATGTCATTACCATGGACATTTACAATGTATTACTAGGAAGGCCTTGGTAGTTTGACAGGTCAACTAGTTACGATGGGGTGAAGAACACCTATTCTTTGGAGTACAAGGGAGTCAAGTATACATTATTCCATTTGAAGAATGATGACAAAGTTGTGGGATTATACTAAAAGGTATTTTTTGTAGGTTATAAATATTTGGTTCAACATGAACATGAAGAAATGAAGGTGGATGAACAATCCAAGGAGATTGAGACAACCCAAGTTGAGGAGTGTTAACCATTGGTAAGTAAGACTTTTTGATGTTACTAAATGAGTTGTTTGAACATTTTCCTTAGAATTTAGTGAATATTTACAATTTTGGTTTAATTTAAGGAGTAATAGGAAATATACAATGCATGAGGGAAAGTATTGAGAAGCAAGGAGATGAAAAAGAGTTGAGTAGTGTACATCAGGTCCAAGAAGGATGACATATTGAAGGCAATGGTATAAGAGTGATGAGTTAAGACAATGAGAATATGAAAGTGAATAATAAGTCCTTGTGTATAGAGGATAATAATGGTAGTTATGTAGATGAAATAGGTAAGTAAACCAAGAACTTATTCAATAAAATTGTATCCAAGGACCCAAGAGTTGACATGCATGAAATGAAATGTACCAAGCAAGGAGAATGGGTGAAGGATAGACAAAACACATTTGCATTAGTGATTTGTTATGGAATAAATTTTAAGATGAATCAGTTTGAAGGGATGAAAGCATGGTTTGCCCATCCAAAATAGGTAGAACAAGACAATTGCAATGTTTTCTTTGACAAGTTTGTTCCATGTGCAGGTACATCGATGAAGAGAAATAACTATACACTAATGAAGAGAAATAACTAGAAGAGGCCTAGTTTTGGGGTCTAGGAAAACGTTCATCTCTATGAGATGAAAGTGGTAGAAGAAAATTTTGATCTGGAGGTATGAATAAATTAAGGAAGAACATACACCATGTTGACTTATATGGCAAAATTTATTTAGCTTGGTAGTATAATGTAGGGGCATCCTTGTGGCTCCCCATAAGGACTCATTTTTTTCTTGATTTTATCTAGTAGGAGTTTGGTAGGTGTATTAGGTCATAATATTGTCCTAGGAGTGATCAAAGTTAGTCCAAGTGGCATAAAATTTTAAATATGTAGTTTTCCTCCAAAATGACACTTTTGAAAATTTGAATTTATTAAGCTTGTAAGAAGGGTTCCATGCATTGTATGAAGTTGATCATGTTGTAAAACATGTAGATAAGGTGTATTAGATGTTTTAATGGTATTATAAAGGTCATAAGAATCTAATTAGTCTATATATCATGTAAAATCATTAGTTATATTGTTAGAACATACAAAAAAATGTAATATACTTTTCAAGAACCCAATGTGGGAATACTTCCAAGAATCAGTTATATTACTTGAAATGATGGTGGAGTCAATTTTGAGAGAATTTTTTTTATTCCATTAAAAGGATAGAATTAATGTGAAGAAATTATTTGAATTTGATGAATAAATAAGACTGCTTTGTGAAAATTATAAGTTTCTTGACATGGCTTGACTAGGTTTTATCAATTTTTCTTGTTTGAACTATTCAGCATGGTAAGTGTTTTGATTTTGTGATTCATATTGATTGTTTGATTTTCATATTAAATAATTTAATTAAAAAACCATTGTGATAAGTTGAAAATTATCTCTTTTGGAGAGACAACTAGTCCTACTGATAGAGAACCAAGAGTCATAGTCTTAAGTAAATCAATAAGTATGGCATTTGATCTTTTTAGATACTTGTCGATTGTGGAAAATTTTAAAAAAATAAAAAATTTAGTAACGGATTGGAATTACCTAAAAATACATAGTGATATATATACAAATATTTTTTTTGTTATAATTAGGCTTGTTTTATGGAAACCTATAGTTCAACCATAACCAAGTCTGTACTCAGTATTTTCCATTATTTTGAATCTTGTTGATAAAAAAGGAATTTGGAAATGGGTTAGAGTAGTATTGGAATGTGTTGAGGGTAATTTTAAGGAGTAAAGTTTTTTGAGTGTTGAAAATATTGTGAACGAATAAATACCTTGTGCATACCCTATATTCTATCCAAGAACATAATCAAGATTGACTGAGAGTGGTTAATAGAGGTTGATCCAAGCATTTTGAACCCTAGGTTATTGAAATAAAAAGATAATTATTGTCTATATAAAAATTTTACATAAATTTTCATGGTTTTAAACTCTATTTGAACCAAGATATATCATTTTTATTTCTCTCAGCTTCTTCAGTTGGCACAAACCCTAGCAACTAGGGTTTTGAGATTTCTGAGAGACCTAACCATGAAAAATTCACAAAAACTTGAAGTCTAGTGTATTTTAATGTAACCTAACTGAAAAAAGAAATTTTAAAGACCATATAGATCAGGTTGTATTGAATTCTAGTAAAGGGTGTGGAAAAAGGGCTAAAAGGCCTAGTTTGGAAGAGCTATGCGAGTGAAAAGTGACGTAGAAAGGGAGTTAGACCCTAAAATTTGTACCATAGGTGTATTTAATTTAGGTAAAAAATATTTTAATATTGAAAAGTCATCATATAAAGTAATTTTTTAGTACTAACTCATTTTCAGTCTGACAAGGTTATAAAGAAGCTTGTTTGTAGGTAGAGTTGCATAAGGTGGTAGGTGAATGTTGAGATAGTTTGATAAAAGAGTGTAGAGAGTTATTTTAGAGTATCCTAAGTAGGATAAGGATATTTAAATAAAATAAAAATATCGTTATATTTTAATTTTCATGGTTGTTAAACTCTTAAACCTAAGATTTGAAGGAAGAATCCATTGTTCAAGGATAAGAGAGTGAACACTTGTGCAAGCTCTGCATCACTTTGCCTTGTGTGTCCTTTGTTTTGTGTGGTTGAGGTATTTAGTTGGCCTTGTCTTGATAAAATATTGTGGTTAATTGTTTCCTTGTTTTTTAAGAATTTAGATAACTCTGTAAGCCCAATGGACTAACAAGGCTACTGGTCTAGTTAGTATAACAGTCATATTACCCATATGAGTCACCAATTTGTTGACCAAATTTGACTCTGTAGGTCAAATGGGACCCCAATAGGAAAAAAATTAATATTTTTATGTTTATTTTGGGTCTAGTGTTATTTAATGAGGTTTATTATAGGTTAATTAATATTTTTTAATGTTATAATAGCCTTGGTCCTTAGTCATTTTAATCTTTTAAGTCCTAAAAGGCATTTTGAGGTAAAAAAGAGGAGTTTTCTTGAGTTATATAGAATTGTAAAAATTATATAGTTTGGGACATTTCAATAGCACCCCTTAGTATTTGAAACACTTTTTTCAGTGATTAGTTTGATTAGAAGCTCAAAAAAATGAATAAATCACTTATCTCTCCTTCCACTAGGTTTGGCAAGCCAAAGAAGTCCTTAGGTTTGTACTTGGTACAACCAGGAGAAGAGGTTTCAAGTAAAAATATTTTATGAAGTAAAATTAAACTTAGATAGATTAATTTCCATAAAATTATTTCCAAGATTTATATATTATGCTTTATGAACCATCCTCATGAAGTTGTTGATGTTTTTTTACTTGTTTCATGAACACTATAGGTTTTGCTTTATTTTGGGCAAGTCTATACAAAATAGTTACTGATATTGAATCTAGAGGATGTGGAATATATTATCATATGATATCCATATTTATTTTCATGTTTCATGGTGTTTCGATGATCAAGTTATCTCATGTTGCGGGAAGGTGCCACCATGTGCAGTCTCAGTTAGTTTTCCTTATTTGTAAAATGTTTTGTTCTAAGAATAGGTCTCATAGGAATGTGATGTGGTGTTACATAGGTCTAAATGTCATATTTATCACTGTACCTTAAATATTAGTCTCATAAAATCATGTTTTGATCAAATATGTATTCATGAACGTAACACTAACCAGCCACTAAATACCCATTTGCTCTGTTCCATATGTCTGCAAGTGGTTTCCACATTGAAATGGATATCTTGCAACTAGAATTAACATTTAATTAATGTAAATCATGTAATTTAGGGATTGAAAATTATTTTTAATTATACATGGGTCCTTTCATCCACACTTTTACTTCATTTCATACTCACTGCCTACATACAATCAATGCACACTTCAGGAGCCTTTTGCTGACATCATGTTGAAGGTGAAAAGTTGGGAGATGTGTCAATATTTAAATACTTATAAGGTGAATTTGTATACTTTGTGAGGGCATATAAGGTATTCATAAATATAGGAACCTTATATACTATCTAGTCTACTTTACTTCTTGTGTGTGAGAAAGCCCATCTATAAGTGTATCATAGAGCTTTGAAAAATCTTGTATGGGGATTCGAAACATGGAAGAGACCTTATTTTGTATTATAGTATATGACTTGACCAATGTAGAACTAATTTAAATGTATAATGGAAGATTTGAAAGGTAAACATCTTGGAGGAAGTAGATGACTAAGTTTACGGAAACCTTCCCTAAAATGTGAAAACAAAGGTCCAATGGCTTGTTGTAAATATCTTATAGTAAGGTAAATAAGAGTTCTGGAGCATCTAGCTAGGTGAATCTTATTTCCTATAGTATGGATAATAAATATGCCAAGGATGGGGTAAAAAATATTGATATAAGGTGGTTTTTCAAGGCGTTAAAGATGCCCTTAAAAACATTGAAACCCTATATTAATATATATAGGTCTGAGGCCTAAAGAAACCATTTTTGACCTAAAGTTGTAAATTAAGCCTTCCCACCATAGTGTAATGTTTATAAATGATTTAAGGGATTAATTTTGACCTAAGGTATTATAAAATAGGTTAATTTTATATGTTTTATTCCCCCATGTATACCTATAGGTGTCCCTCTATAGAATAATGTTCACCTACAGTAGGGTATGCAGATAGTGAGCTAGATTTGGTGTTTTGGTAGTGTTCTATGGCATACAAGGTGAGTTAAGGTATAAAAATATGTTTTTTGAGCTCAAGGATTCAATCATAGTTTTCAAATATAATTAAAATGGTCCAATAAATCTAATTCACACCTACAATAGTAATTTTAGTAGAGTATCTCAGTCAAGAGGGAAGGACTTAGTCTTATGAGTTCAAGGTGCTTGTAAAGAGTGTAGGAGGGGTTGGAATGATGAAAAATTAATATTAAAATGTAAAATAATATAATTATGAACTTAAAAATCTCTGAATAATTAAGACTATAAGCTTACATAGACCTCTTAAGGCCCTATATGCACCTACAACTAAGTGTTGACTGTTATAGGCAGTAAGTATAAAGGAGTTTGTTTAGGTGTTCGTAAATAATGAAGATAAAGAAAATAAACATAATAAAATGAAAAATTATCATAATGAAATTATGGGAGGTTTTTATGGCCTATTCTCAAGCCTAAACTATACAATCATGCACCTATAGGTGCCCTTCCAAGGCAGAATATAGTTAAAATTGGCAAGCAATCCTGACTAGGCAGAATGTATGGAAAGGAACATGGAAGTTCAGGGTAATAAGAGAAAATGAAAATAAATTAATCATGGTAAAATTAGTATCATAAATATTTTATGATAAACATATAATAGAGAAAGATGGATCTGATAAGATAACATACAGTCCGCACCTCAAAACCCTACACAGTCTATTTTTTCTAACAAGTTTGTTTTGGTTTTTTAGGAGTTGAAAGGGTAAAAGGCATGATCAAAGGTTGAAATTATATGTAGAGTTTATATAAAAATAGGATAATGTCCTATAATACTTGGTTATTCTAGTCAAATAGGGGAACCACCCTCTATTTTTTCTCGGATAGAGATTACTCCCCTTAGGCACAAAACATGCTATTTTAGAGAAAATGGGTGAGAAAGGTAGAGAATAAGCTATGTAAACATTGTAGGAATGTTTTTAAGGTTATAAATAATCCATAACAACATGAGGGATCAATATTTTAATGGATAAATTACACAAGGTGGCCTAGACCCTCAAACTTACATGTAGGCATATTAGGCAAGGTTATAAGCCAAAGCCAATTGGAGGGTCAGATATGTTTCTAACATCAAGTGATAACTATAGTGGATTTAAATTTTTTACTATGGATAAATTAGGTGTGTTATAATCATATATATTGTAATATAATCCATGAGAAGACATTTTGGGCTTTAAGATAAATGAGGTCTATTAGGCATGGTTAGACCTAGAACACAAAGGAAGGGTTACATTCACTTCTAGCCTTGGATATGAATTATAATCCATTTGGGAATTATTTTTGGATAATTTCATATGTTTTATATATATTTTTTTGTAGACAAAGCACAATAAGTCCATTTTTAAGCCCCAAAAAAAGTCAAGCCTGCTAGAAATAGAAGGAAAAGCTCGATAAGGTAACTTTAAATGCTCACATCTTCTTGTATAATTTGAATGGAGACCAAGGGAGTTTTGAGAGGTTATTATTGGTCCTCAAAATCAAATTATAGATTTTGTTTTAGTGTCAATTTCATGTATTCATGAACAAACCTTAAGAGTAGAGTGCACTTAAAACCCTCCTAAACCCTTGGTTGAGAATTGACATGGAAAATGAAGGAGATGATGCATCAAAATGACATATTTTTCCCATAAAAATGATTTTATTTTGAATAGTTCTAAATTATGATACTCTCCATTAGGATTATCTACATAGAACTATATGGAGAAGGTAAAAAACATGGTACTTGTGACTATTTTGTGTGTTTTTCATGTTCTAGGAGTATGAAGATGAAACCAAATTTTAGAGAAGGATTAAGAATTGGTGTAACATATAATTTCAATTTGATTTTTCATAACAAATCCTATGTTCCCAAACCAACTGGTTCATCTTAGCTAATCAAAACTAACATAGTGACCAAGCTAGTGAGAAATGTGAAAACTCTAAGTAGAAGTGATTTTAAAGTGTGACTAATGATTATAAGGCCATGTAAGGTCTTGAAATATGTCATCCAATACCTCACATTTATTTTAGTGGAAAAATTATGACTTTTTGGAGGCCAAGTGTGTAAGGTGCATGAAGGAAGAGTTATTTAGACTGTAGATGATAATGGCACACTTCTAGAAGTTTCTATATGAATAAGACTAAAAATAATGCATGGAGAGGAATTTATTAAATAATTCCATTTAATTCAAATAATAAAACCTATCTATAATTATTTTTAGTAAATTTAAACATGTGTGGATGATGAAGGCAATTTTCTAAGTCAACATAATGAGTTGCATGCCACTTTTAATATGCTTCATGCCTTGTATGGCCACTTGTCTCTTATAACCTTGCATGGTTCATCCCACATCCTATTCCTATGTATAAATAAATATTTTTATCATATTTATAAGTTTATTTATGACCCTTTAAATCCTCTCTATTCCTTTTTGTCTTAAGTTCTATAAGAGCTAGCCATTTTGTCCATTATAACATATGCTCCACTTTAGTATGTTAAAGTCCTGATAATTTAAATACCCTTTGATCAATAATAAGGGTTATTTTCACCTCTTCATGACTATTAATAGTGTGTTTTACTTGGATGATTGATCTTTCTTAGTGATAACTATGATTTCCTTATCATGTTTTCTCATTCTTTCATCTTATTTATAGTTGGAAAGATTCTTCTTATAGGGCATGTGAATTGTTATAAGAAGTGTCAAGGTTGAGTGATTTATTCTATTAACTATTTCCATTCAAGGACTCTTTTCTATTCCTCTTAGCCTAAATATTCACCCATAACCTCATATTGTAATATTGATGTGAGAAAATGCAGATTGGAGAAGTGTATGTTTGGTTAGTCTCTTGGTTTCAAGTGTAACATACATCTAGTTGGTATTAATCAATAAATTTTGTGTATAATATACCTTAGGATAATTTAATTTCAATTTCCTTTCTCCCTTCCCCCTCCCCAAATATTATTTGTAGTAATGATCCAAAGCACTACATAAAAGGAGCTAGTCATATCTAGAGATTCACCTCATTCATAGGCTACTCACAAGCCTAGAGGTGTTTCTATTATGACACTTGGATGAGGAGAGCTAAGACATCTCCCCAAAGGGTGAAAATATAAGTGACAACGCTTAATTTTTTCATAGCCATGTTGTTCCTACACAAATAAAATCCATTTGTAATGTAAGATGGTTTCATCAACTTGGATTTGATATAAACTATTTACAACATGAAGTAATTTTGAAAGGCTCATAGGGAAACATAATGATACTAATTGATTATGGTACTAAAGTGATTCAAATAAAATTTTGGTTTATTGCATAAAAATATAAATGTGTATTGATAATATAAGCCTTTTGGTTATACCATATGGAGGGAAATGACCAAAATCAATAGGGTACTTATTTTTCTCATGAGAAGAAAATGACACATATTCCACATGATGAAAATCTCCCTTTTGCTTTACAATTAAATCATGAAGAGGAATATGCCATGAAAATATTTAACCTATGTAATTGTAGATGATGTATGTAATAAAAAATGCATCAAATCTACAAGTCAATCCTAGCTTAGAGAAGATAGATCCTACTTACACTTTCTATTGGGGATACATTAGATGATTAGGAACAAGACCAATATGGATACACTAGACCTAGTTAGGGAATCTCTTATCATAAATAATATCACTAGGAATGGTTCTAAAGCCCCTAATCAATAAAAACCATGCAATAACCCTAACTATGTCATATATTTTCATATTCACTATACTAATAACAAGTAAAGGAAAAATATAATCTAGTGCTCACCAGTGTTTTTTGCCCAATGTGGTTGTAATAAACAACAAAAGTAAACATGCATAGAAGACATATACTCATTTAAATGTATATGAAATACTAATGCATGTAAAATAAGTGAAAATGCTTATCTATCTACTTTTAGAAAGGAGGAACAAAATTAAGAACACTTACTTTTGAATATGAACCTATAGAGCCTCAATATTTCCCTTAGCCAAGTCACTTCACAATAGTTTGTTTTGGTATTTAAGAATGATAAGGATAAATTATATCTACACTACACAACCTATCAATGTATATAAAAAAATTCTCCACAAGATAAGATCTATATCTCCAAATAAAGTATGAAACCCTAATCTTGATCCTCAAGTAGAATGGTGGATAAGCATATGCATAATAACTCTTTCTTATTCTTATCTTTTATAAATAATAGATAAATGATTGTGTATATATAGGTGGATTTAACCCTAAACCCTTCTAAAAATTTTAATCGATAGGGTTGACCTAGTTCAAATAGTATCATTATTCACAAATACTTACTAGGTCATAGGTTAAGTCGATAAGGATCTGACCTAGATCCTCAATAAGTTTTGGAATTAAGAATACAACATTGACCCAAATGACATAGTCATGTAAACTATAAAAAGAGGTTTTAGGCTATTAAAATGGGTAATGAAGTTTATAAAATACTAGAGGAGTGTGCAAAAGAGAAGACCATGATTAGGGGAATGGTTTTTAGGAGAAAAGTGTTTAGATAATAAGTGGCAAAAGGGACAATAATTTTATGAAGCACTAATGGTCTGTGCACACCTTTCCTGATGCACCTCTTATGGCATGTACTCAGAGAGATTAAGACTCGATGGGTTCATACATGATAAAGAGCATTAGTAATTGATAAAGGATTGAAAATATTATTTGTATATATACGCCTCATTTGAATCACATCACATGTTATATAATTGTAACATGGGATAGTGCTTCAAGAATAGAATATGATGATACATAATTCTAACACTAAATAAAGTGTAGAAGGAGAAAATAAGATAAATAAGAGGATATAATTGAAAAACACATACCTTTATGTACCTTAGTGTTGTATATAAATAAGGATATGCGAGAGATGTGAAGGTGTCTAATGTGATGAACATTAGGTGAACCTATAGAAATTAGGGCAAAAGGAGAGACAAATTGAAATTTTTTAAATATAGGCACATAATAGTGAAAAATATTCTCTATGACATCAGGATTATATAACCTTTTACAAAAATTAGTTAGTAAAAACAAACATATGATCAAAATAAGGAATCTGATGGTAAATATTTGAAGGGTAAATAATTGTGAATAGTAACTTTAAATAGGGTGAAAAAGAATTCATTTTCTACTACTTGACTATTCTAAGAGAAAAATAGAGCTTTGAGAGACCTACCAAAAGCCTAAAGAGTCAATATGGCGAGGAGATGATAGCTTAGATGATGAAGATGCCTAATATCCATAGTGAGTGCAACATAGGTAAACAATTGAGAATTTCAAAAAAAATGTGTCTTTTGTTTGAAATTGAGTGTTTTATAGAAATTTTTAAATTAGACCAAATATAGATACTAGAATCAACTTTAAGAAAGTTTGAGAGATACTAGAGTTCAAACATGAAACTGGGTTGAAAAGGATAAGAGTAATAAATGTTTGTAATTTGTATTCTTTGAAATAAAATACTAGTTGTATATGTTGAATGTGGATCCCTTTGGGGCTATCGCATGACCATGGGGGTATATTTTTAGGGCTTAGAGAGCTCCGCAAATGTGGGGAACACATTTTTCCCAACTCCACCTTTTATGGAACCTTGTTCCACATGTGAGTGGAATATTCCTTATATTTCTAATTTCTATGTATTCCATGTTTTGTGGAGTTAGTAATTAGATGTCTATTTTCCACATTGAATTCCTTGATCTTAGGGAGTTAGTTGTTTGTTATAAAAAATAATGACTTCATTGTTTCAAGGAGTTGGTTGTGATCACATGTCTTTAGACAATGCACTTTTTGGAAGAGAGATAAACATGGTGAGTTCCTCTTTATGTGGCCTTATGGATGAGCTTGCTTGAGTGGAGGAGAGTTGTCACATAATGGATAATGCTTATCTTGGATAATCATGGTGACTTTCTCCCTATTTGGTGTATTTTCCATCATTTTTTATATATACTAGTGTGGTGTGACTATTTAGGGTGATGAGTTTATTTACATAGATGTGAATTTTTTTAGGGTGTGGCTTTTGAGAGACAAAGTCAAAGTGTATATGTTTTTGTAAAGTACAGGTGTTTATTTATAGGGTATAGTATAGAAGCTTGTGATATAATATTGTGCAGGTATAGGTGTAGGTGTGCATAACATATGTGCAACATTTTTTGTAAGAGATATTCTATCTATATGAGAGGCTCTTTATAATCTTGTTTATATATTTTAATAATTAATTTATTAGTGAATGTAGCCCACATTGGGAGAACCATGGTAGATCTATGTTATGGTTTTATTGTTGTTTTTATTCTCTCCTTATTAGTTTCATTTAACTATGATTTGAGGAATGATTTCCATAATACACATTAGTGCATAATTAAATATGATTTCACATGTAAAATTTTTATTATGTGATTTTATGGTGATTTAAATCTTGTATAAATTCTTTGAATTCCTAACAACTGGTATTAGAGCTAGGTTGTGTTTTTTGCTGAAGTGGTAAATTAGAGGAAGGGTTATTAACCTGAGTGTATGCTATAAAAAAAGAGATCAGATTCAGGGTTGAGAAATTTGATGGTAACAATTTTTGTTTGTGGAAAATACAAATAAAATATTACTTGTATCAGAAGGAGCTTCATCGCCCCTTAGAGGGGAAAAGAGAACAACTTATAAGTATGAGTGATACAGATTGGTCATTGCTTGATAAGAAGGCATTCAAAGCCATATGGTTATGTCTTGTATATTCTATTGAATTTAACATTTTTGATGATAAAAATACAAATGATCTCATGGATAAAATTGGAAAGTTGTATGAGAACCCCTCTGCTTCAAATAAAAATTTTCTTGTGAAAATATTGCTTAATATGAAAATGTCTAAGCATGGTTATATTTCTAGTCATTTAAATGATTTTAATACAATTTTAATTATGCTCACTTATAATTTAATTAAATTTTATGATGATTTTAGAGATTTGATAATTTTATGTTCTTTCCATGATAGTTGGGATAATTTGGTTACGTCTATAAGTAATGCAGTCCCTACAAAGGGAAGCTTAAATTTTGAGGATATTATAGGTGTGATTTTTAGTGAGGAAATGCAAAGAAAGAGTATTGGTGAATCATCTTTAGTTAATGATTTGTCTGTTGAAACTAGAGGGAGGCAAAAGGATGCAAACAAAACCAACCATGGAATGTTAAAGGGTAGATCTAAATCTAGATCTAGATCCAAGATGACATGTTGGCATTGTGGGAAGAGTGGACACTCAAAGAAGGATTGTTGGTCATTTCAGGATAAGAATGACAACAAATAAGAAATGAATGAGATAAATGTGACATTAGGTAAATTATTGTAAGATGCCTTAATTATTTATATGGATTTTTTTTGTGTCTTGGATATTAGATTCAGGGTCATCTTTTCATGCCACTCCACATAAGAATTATTTTAATGATTATGTTTAAGAGAATTTAGGACATGTTTATATTAGTGATGATGAACCATGTTAGATAGTAGGGAAATGTTGTGTTTACGTTAAAATGTAGAATGGAAATATGTGGCTAATGAAGGATGTCAAACATGTGCCTATGTTGAGATGGAATTTGGTTTTAGTGGGGTAATTAGGTAATGAGGGTTATTCGGTAATTTTTTTTTATAAATTCTTGGAAAGTTACCAAATGTTCTATTTTAATATTTAGAGGTTAAAAATTTGGTACTTCATATTTTAATTGTAGTGCTAATTCTTGTGCTTTAGTTACCATAGATGGAAAAACAACTATGTGGCACTATAAGCTCTATCATATGAGTCATAAGGGCATCGAGATCTTAAAAGACAACTTTCCTAGATTAAAAGACATTGATTTATACTTCTATGAGAATTATGTGTATGATAAATAGAAGAAATTTAAATTATTGAAATTTGGACCCATAAAAAAAGAACACAAGTTAGAGTTGGTATATTCAGATGTATGGGGACAAGCTTAGGTATCGTCTATTGGTGGCTCTAATTATTATGTCACTTTTATTGATGATGCAAATAGGAAATTTTGGGTTTATTTTATTGAAAATAAATCTAATTCATTTGACACTTCTAAGAATTGGAAAGCCTTGGTTGAGAATGAAATAGGTCTCAAGTTGAAATGTCTTAGATTAGATAATGGAGGTGAGTATTGTAGTAATGCTTTATTTGATTATTATTCCAAAAATGGAATCCATAGGGATATGATGGTTCCAATAACTCTATATTATAATGGGTTATATGAAAGGATGAACAAAAAAATAATGAAACATGATAGGAACATGAGGTTACATGTAGGGTTGCCTTTATAGGTTTGGGTAGAAGTAGTTAGAATGGTAGTATATTTGATTAATAGAGGACCTTCTATGCCTTTAGTTGGAGGAATTATTAAACAAGCTTGGTCTGGTAAGAATGTTAATTATTATTTTCTTAGCGTACTTGGATGTGAGGCTTTTGATCTCATTAAGAAAGGATATGACCAAGTTAGAGGCAAAATCATAAAAATGAAAATTTCTTAGAGAAGATGAGGATGGATTTGGTTTCTATTTATGGAGAATTAAAGACAAGAAAACATTTTGGTCTATATATATACATATATATATATATATATATATATATAGACCAAAATGTTTTCTTGTCTTTAATTCTCCATAAATAGAAACCAAATCCATCCTCATCTTCTCTAAGAAATTTTCATTTATATATATATATATATATATATATATATATATATATATATATATATATATATATATATATTCTTTAATGAAAAATTCATGTATAAGAATCAATTATAGGAATAAGAATAGAATAGTACATAGTAATATATGACATTATGGATGGAAAAATATCTAATGAATCAGTTCAGAAACCTTATACACAAGAACAAAAAACTCCTATAGTAAGAAGGTCTTGTAGCATAAGAAGATCGCTTGAATGTTTTTATCTTCTTTGAATTATTTGTTACTCACTGACAATGAAGAACTAGAGTGTTATGAGAAAGTAATGTAGGTAGATGTTAGGATGAAGTGGTAGTAAGCCATAGATGAAGAGCATAGATCTGTCATGGAGAACTAAACATAGGATTTGGTAAGGATACCCAAGGGCAGAGTGCATTTACAAACAAGTGGATATTTAGAATAAAAAAAGAGGATGAAGGGAGAAAAAGGTATAAGGCCAAAATGGTGGTCAAATGGTTTGCACAGAAAATAGGTATAGATTTTGATGATATTTTCTCTATTGTTGTAAAAATGACTTCTATTAGGATTGTTCTTGGTTTAGTTAAAGATATGCACTTAGAATAGTTAGATGCAAAAATTTATTTTATTCATGGTGATTTAAATGAAGAATTGTATATGAATAAGCTACATGGATATGAAGTGAAAGGGAAGGAGAACTATGTTTGTAGACTAAAGAAGAGATTGTATGGCATGAAACAAGATCCATGGCAATGGTATAAGAAATTTGATTATTTTATGTTGAAACAAGAATATAAAAGGTGTAATTCTAACCATTACATGTACATCAAACATTTTGATCATGGTTCCTTTACTATATTATGTTTGTATGTGGATGACATGTTAGTTGCACGAAAGATCATACAACATATTCGTATACTCAAGAAACAACTTAGTGACTCCTTTTTTTATGAAGGATTTGGGTGTAGTGAAACAAATCCTTTATATGAGGATTACTTGTGATAGAAAGGAGAGGAAGATAATTTTATTCCAATAAAAGTATGTGAAGAAATTATTGGAAAGGATTAGTATGTTGGATGCTAAATCTATTGTTACTCCTTTGGTAGGCCACTTTAGATTATCAAAAGAGAAGTATCCAAAGACAAATGTTGAAAAGCTTAAGATGGCCAAGGTACCTTACTCATTATTACTTAGAATCTTGAGTATGCCATAGTTTTTACCAGGATAGATATTACGCAAGTAGTGGGAGTTGTTAACAGGTATATGAGTGATCTAGGTTATGAGCATTGACAAGCAGTGAAATGGATTCTTTGGTACTTGAGAGGAATCATGGATACTGTATTATGTTATAGTGGATTAGATACCACTTTACATGGTCATGTGGACTTGAATATGTTAGGGGATATTGATATCAAGATAAGTATGTTAGGTTATATATTTACTATTGGAGATACAATGATTAATTAGATTTCTAGGATACAGAAGGTTGTGGCTTTATGAACCATAGAGGTAGAGTATGTTTCTACCCATGAGGATATCAAGGAGATCATTTGGTTACAAGATTTGTTTCAAGAGTTTTGGCATGAGTAGGAAGTTAGGATATTATACAATGATAGTCAGAGTGCCATTCATTTGGTAAAGAACTTTGCTTTCCACTTGAGGATGAAACAAATTTAGTTACATTATCACTTCATCAAGATAAATTTCAAGGAGAACTTGGTGAATATAGAGAATATTCATATTATCCAAAATCCTATGGATATGATGACCAAGGTCGTCACATTGGGAAAGTGGAGACTATGTTTAGATATGGATGGCTTTAGTGGTCATGGAGCATTGATAGGTTTTATTCAGGAGAAACAATCTCCAAGTGGGAAATTGTGGAGTTTGGAGCCCTTTGGGGCTATCACATCACCATGGTGGTATCCTTTTGGGGGCTTAGAGAGATCCAAAATTTGGGGAGAAAATTATTACCCACTCCTCCTTTTATGAAATCTTATTCCACATGTAAGTGGAATATTTCTTTTATTTACAATTTCTATGTATTCCATGTTTTGTGGAGTTAGTTGTTAGAATCCTATTTTCCAAGTTGATTTCCTTAATCTTAGGGAGTTGTTTGTTTACTATAAAAGGTAATTACTTACTTATTTCAAGGAGTTGGTTATGAACACATGTCTTTGGAAAATGTGCTTTTTGGAAGAGGAGAAATAAACATGGTGAGTTCCTCCCTAAGTGGGCTTGTTAATGAGCTTGCTTATGTGGAGTAGAGTTTTCACATACTGGATTATGCTTATCTTGGATAAGAATTTTTAGTTTCTCCGTGTTTGGTATATTTTCCTACATTTATTATAAATATAGGTGTGGTGTGACTATTTAGGGCGATGAGTTTATTTACACAAATGTGAATTTTTTTAGGGTGTGGCTTTTGAGAGTCAAAGTCAAAGTGAATATGTTTTTGTAAAGTGTAGGTGTTTATTTATAGGGTGTGGTATAGAAGCTTGTTATAAAATATTCTACAGGTGCATGTGTAAGTGTGCATAACATATGTGAATAATTTTATGTAAGAGATAGTCTATCTCTATGAGAGGCTCAATGTAACCTCATTTATATATTTTATTGAGGACTTTCTTGGTGGATGTAGCCCACGTTGGGTGAACCATAATATATATATCTGTGTGTGTGTGTGTGTGTGTGTGTGTGTGTGTGTGTGTGTGTGTGTGTGTGTGTGTGTGTGTGTGTGTGTGTGTGTGTGTGTGTGTGTGTGTGTGTGTGTGTGTGTGTGTGTGTGTTATGGTTTTATTGATTTTTTAATTCTCTCCCTATTCCTTTCATTTAACTATGATTTGATGAATTGTTTTCATGACGCATGTTGGTTCATAATTAAATCTAATTTCACATTTAAAATCTAGTTATGTGATTTTATGGTGATTTAAATTCTTCAAATTCATAATAGTATAAGGTTTGAGTGATTGTAGATAGATATATTGTATGATATATCTATGATATAATGGCTATCTACTTTGAATTTTGTAAATCTTGTGGATGAGGAAGAGGCCAAATTGGGATACCTAGTTATGGTAGCACTCCATGATATTCTAGACAGAGTACTAGTATCATACAACCCTACCACATTTGATAATCTTATGGTACCATCTACCCTAGCTCAGGTGAGTTGGTTCAAAATAGTAGGGGAGGCCCCAAGGTAGTTACATTCACATAAATATGGCCTATAACCACTAATAGGGGTGGGAGTGGGAGAGGCATATGCATGATAGGCCTTAGCTTAGGAGAGAGCCATGCATTTGCACCATTATTTAGCTAGGATGGGTATAGGCCTAGGTGGCCAACTTATATGGATAAGTAATAGGGTTGAGATCTCAAACATCCTCATTAAAATTTACTATTTAGAGGGTACTATCCAAGGCATCTATGGGTAGTGTGGCTAGGCCATGAGATATACACGATAGAGCCCATACTTAGAGATGGAGTGATGTATTTGTGCTCTTTACACACACACGCACACGCACACACACACACACACACACACACACACACACACACACACACACACACACACACACACACACACACACACACACACACACACACACACACACACACACACACACACCCCATGTTTTTATAGTTGGATGTTGACCTTAAGTATTGTATTGTGGTAGTAGCTGTGGATGCATGGATATAGTTCTTTCTAGCACATGGATTTTGTTTTTTTTGTATATTACATATGAAATATATTTGTGGTGTTTTATTTTCTAACATTATGTAGTACACATGCATGGTTAAAAATAAATAGGTGAGAAAGACTTGGCAATGTATAATTAATCAAAAACTAATGCACTACACACTATTTCACATTTGGAAATGTTTAATAACAAAAATACGACTAAGTATAATAAATCAAAAAGTTGTAAATGAGAAGAAAAAATATTTTTAAACCATGATAAATATTGGCACTAAATTAAAACAAGTAAAATCAGACTAAATCACATTGGGAAGTATGAAAAATAATGTAATAAGATGGAAAGCATGTGAAAAACTAATGGTATAAAGACAAATCAATTAAGTCAATCAATCAGTCATACTAAATCACATTGGGAAGTATAAATGAGAAATAAAATTGTCAAAATGGTCTTAAATTAATCACACTAATTCAAGATAGGAAGTATGAAAAACGTAACAAAAGTGGTTGGATTCTTTTATGCAATAAAAAATATGAAGATAAAAGATGAAATATTAATGAAGTAATCATAAAACATACTAAATCAAGATTGGAAGTATGTCAATGACATGTAACTCATACTCAATCCCATCTTATCTTATATTTGACACACATAATTTTGTTGTGACTTGGGTACTATAAATTTTTGGGAGGAAAGCTAGGTCCTGTCCATGGTCTTACATTGCAACTCACAAAGGGAACACCAATGAGGTGGAAATAATGTGAAAATGTGGAAAGAGGTGATGTTTGTAATCATAATGTGGAAAAATTGGTAATTTGTGAGTAAGGCTAGGTCCTATCCATGGTTTTACACTAAAACTCATAAATGAAATCCTTAGGGGGAGTGATCAGTGAATAAAACAATATTTTTTCAAGGGGAAATATTAGGATTTTAGGGAATGAAAAAGGAGATGTATGAAGCATAGCATAGGCATATTATGAGAAGACCTTATGAGACATGAAGAATACTAAGGACATGAGAAGACACTAAGTGACTAGTGATCATCAATATATAGAGGATACCTATTTGCTATAGACACAAAGTTGTGTAGGAAAATAAGTGTGATAATAAAATCAATGAATTTGGGATTTTTTGAACAAGAATATTATAATCAACCTACCTCTCCATATTGTGTTCCACATTCCTCAGGACCCCTTATAGAGTTATCAGTCTACTATGAATATTAGGTACTTGCATGAGAAAGTAGGTAGCACTAAAATATTTTTGTATTATCCTTTCCTAATACACTAGCCTACCATACACCAATGTACCTTGGCTCTATTTTGAAGTCAACTATGGAGTTTGATATTTTATTATAAAGAGGAAATGTGCTTATAATTATGTATTTTAGTGTGATTTAACTTTTGAGATTTTAAATGTTTCCTTTTATATCATTTCCTAATGTTAAATGATTTGGATTTTGAATTTTTTTTGTATTTTAAGATTCCTCCTCCATATGGAATTAGAATTGCAAATCATGAGATATACAGTGATACACATGAATGAACTTTAGGCTTTGGCTAAAAGAAGCTACGTATCTAAAAACAAGACTAACTAGAACACTTAGTGTAAACTATGAACCAACATGTTATCTCAAGTCTCAACCATGTGTAAGCTTAGTTTTTAAAAAGGAATAATGGGGGACAAGAGGAGATCCAAAAGTGTACTAGTAAAAGGAGATCATAATTACATGAAGTGTTTTCTAACTGATCACATGGTAAGGAAGGATTGACTAAAGGGAGAAAGGTTTGTATAACTAAGTCACAATAATAATCATTCATACATATAGAGATAAGATAGCAAACAATCATGAAAAAGAATAAAGTATTTATAATAAATGAAATCAAGAAATAAAAGACTGTAATTATAAAAAAGAATCCATAAGAGAACGTGATGACATCATAAGCAATATAAAGTGCAAAACCAAACTCACCATGTAATGTAGTTATGAATTTAACGCAATGTAAAATGATATAAGAATAAATAAATGTAAAGTTAGAGAAAATGTATAATCCAAATAAAAATTTAAAAACACCATACGTGTGTTCATAAGTACTGATATATTTATCCACACACATTATCCATAACATCTGATAAGTCTCTATGAAGTTACATATGAATTACAACTAATATCTCATTTATCTTTAAGGAAATTTGAGAAAATACATAGTATCAAATATATTTGATATAAAAGGTATGAATTATTGAAGGATTGTCTTGATGATGGATATGGTGTAGGGGATGATCAAGAGAATGCATGGGAGTGGTTTTTATAGGAGTTAGGGGGTCACCAGTGAGAAAGGTATCAAGGGTGATGGATTCACATGTAGAGAAGTATACATAGGTGAGGGAAGGTCCATATGTGAGAGACTCAGGGGTGGAGGAATATTAGGTGGAGAAGGGACCATAGGTGAATATGGAACCATACGTGGTGGAGCCACAAGAGGTGGATCCATTGGTGAAGAAAGGGGAGACTTATTTCGAGAGTGAACTATGGGAGGAAGGGTATAAGATATATGAACGGCTAGGAAGTGATACTTGAGATGCTACTGAAGGATGTAAAAATGATTAGTGTGATGTGTGCCATATTAGTTCTAGAGATAATGTACCTATCTATACTTAGGAAAATACTTAGGTAATAGTTTTGAGGGAGGTATAGCCTTGTTTGATGGTTGAGAAGTAGTGGGATGCAAGGTGTTGATATATTATCACAAATTTTGATAATTTATGGATGAATAGTTATCTCTAGTATGTAATAAACAAATATATCTATGAGTAATCATGGTAGGTGTACTCATAAAAGGAAAGGAAATATAAGCTAAGGGAGCTTGTTATAGGGAACAATATCTAGTACAATGACCATAAACTTTATGAATGTCATAATATGGATGATCAACCCATTTGGTGTGAGAATGAGTCAGCTATGGTAAAGGGAGAAAACCATCACCAAGAGAAGGTGGGATTGGTAGAGAGATTAGACAAGGCTCAATTAAAGGAGAAATAGGATCAGAAGTAGGAAGAAACTCAAATAAAGTAGAATAGATTCTAAATTAGGCTCTAGTAAAAGAGGGGAGGGGTCTACATAAGGTTGAAGGATAGTTTCAAGTATCTTAGGGATAAGTCAGATAAAGGGGTCATGGTATCTATCAAAATGATAAGAACTAAATATAGCATGATCTATAAGCATAATCATATGAATTTCTTTAGAAATTGGATGTTTGCAAACCATTTCTACCTTGTAATAATGAAGATAAAAATTAGTAGAAATACAAGATGGAATACTAGAAGATATACTAAAAGACTAAAGTAAAGATGAATGATAATGAATACTTTCAACATCTCTAGCCTAAACTAGACCTCTTTAAAATGAATAATCTAATGTATAGAGATAATCATAATTAGGTGTTTGAAGATCGATGGCATAGTTAGGGATGACCTTGTCATCTGATGTGATGTGATGAATGGAATGCCGATTATTAGTTAAGATAATGGGTATATCATCATAAGGTGGTTGACAAGAATAAGGTTACAAATAAGCAGGAAGATGAGAATGAGATGAGGTAAGAGATCTATAGTTTTAATATTTTTATTGATCTCATTAGGCTCAATTTCATTAGAATCTAGGAGGTTGGGGGTATATTCCTAATGAGTTTGGGGTGACCATTATAACCTTAGGTGGAATTGATAGGAAAGTAGAATCATTAAGATTCATGAAATAGAATGCTTGGCAAGGGTTCAAGTGTAGGAATAGAGTATTGAATACACCATAATCTTAGAATTGTTTGAAATTCCAAGGATTGGTGTCACCTTGAATCATGTAGATGGTTCCATTATGAGAAAAATTGACACATTGGCAAGTAGAAGAGGAAACTTCTCTCATGTGATGAGTACATGGCCTACCAAGTAAAATGTTATAAGATAAAGATAATCACCTTCATTTGAATGATGATAGGTGGGATAGTAATGGGGAGCCACACACAACCTAAAGGAGCCATAGCCTTTACATGTGTTATGTGTATAATTAATATTACTCTCAAGATATCTAAGGGTTTTGATAAAATCAAGAGAGGCAACACAAGTTCTAGAACCTTCATTAATCAAAGCATGCTTGAATTTGATATCCTTCATATGGATAGTGATAAAGAAAGTATAATTTTAATGAAGTAAAATATCATTGAGGATCATAGAATCAATGGTAAATTTTAGGGAAAAAGAAGTGTCCATTGTCTCATCGACATGTATGCACATCTCTTCACACTATTATAAAATGCTATCTTCTGATCTAGATAAGGTGGGTTTGCATCCTATTAGGGGAGGATGATGAATTTTAATTTTGAAAAAAATATAAATAAGATTTTTATGATGATGTGGAGAGGTCCACATAAGCTAGAGAAATGGGATTTGATATGGGATATTAGTAAGTTTCATGATAGGATCCCACTTATCATAACCCAAAAGAGGACTATTACAAAGAGGTGCATAGTGATGAAGTACTTGAAAGGAGGATCCAAAGTACACGTGAATTTATTTTGATAAAAGGTAGGATATTTAATTGGAGGGTAAGTTTATTTATTATAATGAGGAGATGGGGCAGTCGATTCAAGTTTGGTTTGAGAAGAAAAGTTGATAGAAGTTTGAGTATCATTAGTGAAGGGTAAAGAAGCTAGAGTGATGATAGAAATGGTACGATAAGTATTATCTAAGAGAAGTGTTATAATTGGTTCATTAAATGATGTGAGATATTCTTTCCCCAAATTATTTAAGTGAGTTAGAGAAGAATCTTAAATAACACAAAATGTGTGATACAATTAAGGTGTATGCATATGTTGAGGATTAATGAAAGCAACCACCCTTAATATATTAGTCATATTGACCAAATTTTCTTTATAATTTGGGTCAAGAAGAATTTCACCATTATTGGTAGAAGGGGTAAGCTTGTCCTGCTTATCTTGGTGATTTGGAAGAGGATATTTATAGATGGCCAAATGAGCATTAGCTTGGTTTAAAGATTGAGATTTAATTTATGTTTCATGGGATTTGAAACTAATGTCATACCCATTTTGGTGTTGAAAAATGATATAATCATGGTTAAAATGGAGAAAAAGAAGGAAATCCATAGACAAATTATGAAGCTACCTATAGGTTTCATGAGAATGACCCAAACTAGCATAAATCCAACAAAATTTATTGGGATCACACTAAGATTTCATGGGATCAGTGGGATGAAGTTATCATAGAAGAGGCCTTGGTAGATGTTTTTATAATTATACTAGGGATAAAGGTTAATGAACATTGATTTTTTTGGTTGAAGATAAATGAGGATTGGTAATGTGGTTAGGAGGGGAAGCTTGTTCTGGAGTGTAGTTGGGAAAAACAACTTGAATAGTATGAATGGTTTTATAAGAGTCGATGACACCATCATTTGGGGAATGAAAATTATTAATCTTGATTAACATGTGAGTACCCATATAATATTGAGATGGATCCAATTGATTCATAAGGAAATATTTATGCTTGGACTGGTCAATGGCCTCTTCCAAAGTACATGAAGAGAAGGACCTAACCTAATATTGAAACATGGGAAAAGGAGCATTGGTAAATAGACGAAATAAGTTATAATTTTCCATATTATTTTCACATTTTCTAGATAATGTTTTAAATTATTTGATGAAATCCTATGCTCATTTGGTCTCAAGTTACTTATAATTGATAAAATGGGGCAAGGTATTCTCAGGGAGATCACTAGTTTGGAAATATTGAACTAGAGAATTTATAAATCTTCCAAACTAGTAATATAAAGAGATTTGAGTTGTTTTTACAAATATAAAGCATCACCCATGAGAGTTTTTAATAATAACTTGGTAGTATTAAAGGTATTTAAATTGACCCAATTTTTATATAGATTTACAAATGTTTTTAAATAAAGAGTAAGATTAGTTGATCCATTATAAAAAATGGCAGGGGTGATATATCCTATATCAATATTATCAATTTGAGATGTAAAGGCTCATTGTGAAGATGCTTGATTGTATTTTGAATAAGATGAGGTTGAGGGATAAGATTACCATGGGAATATTGAAGCACATGTATGAAAAAATTTGATTATACATACTCCATGACATCTATTATGGGTGGGTTTGAAGATGGATAAGATGATTTTGGATTTTCATTATTTTATTTTCATTGTTATCTTGAAAATAATTAATTTGATGAAGAGTTTATAATAAGAGCTGATGGGTTTGAGTTTAACTATTGGCAATGTTTGAAGCATTGCAATTAGTAGCAATGGTATGGGTAACTATGGGTGTTAGTAGGAGATTGAGAAGAATTTTTAGTGAGCTAATAGTGTCATAATTTTATTGTGTGGAAAAATATGGACTAGTAGATGGATGATAATAAGTATCACTAGATGCATGATTACTTTGAGTAGTAAACAGTGCACTAGTGGAAGAATTGAGAAAAGAGGGTCTTGGAAGAGGCCCACTAGATATATAACCTTAGATATTAGTATAGATACTAGGAATGAAGGTGGAGGAAATCATAGAGGAAGAACCCATTGTATGAGAAGGAGTCAAAGTAGAGGGAAAATATTTAGAATCAAAGAAACTAGTATCCTCAATTCCTTGTGAGAATTTGGGAGAAGGTGAATGAGGGTACTAGACTTGACCACTTATCTTGAGATGGTAAATAGTAGAAGGATCGTTTCCTTGATGTTGAGGAAACTCATTAATGAAGAAGATAATTCATGGTGTATATTCTAGTTCAAGTTACTATTCAAGTGAAAAGAGAGGATTACAATGTGAAGAAGAATGAGGAGGGTTACCATAGTTTGTAGTGCAAGTGGATATATGCACATTAATTTCATCTAATATAGGAGACATAAGATGCTTATGTAAAAACTTATTAGGGTTTGTAAGACTCATCATATCTATTGAATTCAACTTAGTGTTATCTCAAACAAGAATTTCATGATGAATAAATAAGATTAGGGAAGACAAAGTTGATGCAAAGCAAGGAGAGACATAATGCAGTTAAGAGTACAAAGTCAACTAGGTTGACCTATTAATAAAAATAGGGTATGAAAATTGAGCCAATAAAAATATTAATTTAAATAGGTTGACTTAGTAATATAACCTGAGAGGAAGAAATGAGTATTGGGTTGACCGTGTTGAATCAGTACTATAGTCAGGGAAAAAGATAGTCTATAAGAGACTATGTCAAATAGAATGATAGTGTACTAAAAAATGGGAAAATATTACAATGTACTTTAAAGAGAGAAATGGAAGCAAACAAATAATCAATTAGGTTAATGATAATGATCCAATTAAGGCACACAACATAAAACCTAACACCAATGCTGGCCAATGTATGTTTTTGCAATAAAACATATAATGAGAAAAGAGAAAGTAATCAATTGAAAAATAAATGTTAACTAAGTAGACATATTGAATGTTGTTGGATTATTATAAAGTGTTATTTTAAGTGTGATAGGGAATTTGGCTAAAATTAGGGAGCTAAAAATCAATTTATGGATGGTTTTAGGATGGTTAGACTGAAAGGGATTGTGTTGACAATAGTATTGGATTGTTATTGGGCCTACCACCTCACTTCTCAATCTTGAAGCGATAAGGGTGTCAAGTGCTTTGATAATATATACAATTAACCACATGTTTATACTAAGCCATAAAACCAAATCAACATCCCCGTTGGTGATGAAATCCAAGTAGGTAGGGCTTAGGTAAATAGATGTTTAAATGTTTTTAGAAATTATGCGATTTGGCAGTGTGTGCAAAAAAGAGAAAAATAGTGTAACTAAATGATATATTGTAAAACCACATAATTACACTATGTGATCTACTTTAAGAAAAAAATAATTTAAAGTGAAAATATGAATTAAATACTAGAATATATTTATTAATTACCAATTTTAATCACAATATAGAGTCAGTTCAAATGACAATGTATGCAAACATTATAGAATAGAGTCGGCAGGGTTTCTATTATATGGTAGAATCAAGAGTCCTTAAGAAATAAATTGACTAGGTTGACCTAGTATTTTAGGCAGAAGACATAATACATAACTAGGTCAATGAGGTTAACCTCATTTGTTTTATGACTGTAGCTATTAAGATTGTAAACTTTAAAATACATAATATAAGGAAGAATTGAATTGAAAGAGAGAGAAAAAAAGTAATATCAGTTGGTTGGAATATGCTGAGGCTTGTGATATTTTTATTAGAGTGCATTAAGTGTTGCTTTCAAGTTCTACAAATTGTGACAACTGTGTCTACCTAGTTATATAATTGACTCTTTATTGAAGCCTATTTAAGATGACTATACTAGACTATTTAATTGGATTTGTTATCTATAATCTGATTGTTATACTATGTCAACCTGAATGACTTAGTTTAGTATTATGGAGATGAATTAGAGACTAAGTTGACCTATTTGACAAAGTATATTATCTAAAATTGAATAAAAGTATTGTGCTGACCTATTCAATCTAGTAACTTGTATCTGATGAAGACATGCATAGAAATAACATAGTCATTTTGATATGGATGTGTGTTAAAGATACACATAGAAGCTAGATAATATACTATCCTAATTGACTTAATATTGAAAGTATATAAAAATAATAAAATGATAGAAATGAAAAGCATGAAATAAAAGCTACAAGTGTTAAACTCATGTCAGGTTCACCTTATTGTATGCAATCAAAAATGCCTCATATCTAAAAATCAATCCTAGATCAGAGAAGATAGATCATATTTACACTTTCAATTGGGGATAAATTAGATAATCAAGAGAATGACCAATATGGATTTGATAGACAAAATTAAGGGATCTCTTATCATAAATAATATCACTAGGGAGGGTTTCAAAGCCTTCAATCAAGAAAAACAATGTAATAACCCTAACTAAGTCTTATATTTTCATATTCACTATATTAATAAAAAGTAGATAATAAATATAATTTACTGATCACCAAATATTATGGTATAAAATGAGGGTAATAAACAAAAAAAGTAAGCATGTATAGAAGACATATACTCACATCAATGTATACAAAATCATAATACATGGAAGATAAGTGCATATGCATATATATCTACTCTTAAAAAGTAGGAATAAAGTTAGGAATACTTACCTTTGAAGATGATCCTAGTGAGCCTCAATCTCACCATTTGACAAGATGATTTACAAGAGGTTATTTTGGTATATAAATATGACAAGGATAAACTAGTTCTAGGCTACACAACCTATCAGTGCATACAAAACACTTTTCCACAATGCAATATATGTATCTCTATAGAAATTATTAAACCTTAAGATGTATATTAAATTAGAATGGTGGATAAACATATGCACAATATGTCTTAATTTTTCTTCTCTTTTCTAAATAATGGTGAAATGATTATGTATATAAAGGCCATTTTAACCCTAAACCCTTAAAAAAAATTGTCTAACAAGGTCAACCTAGTCAACCAAGTATCATTATTGATAAAAACTTACTAGGTCATTGGATAGGATGTAAAATATACAACCTATAACCTAAATAAGTTTTTACAATAAGATTACCACATTGACCTAGTTGACCTAGTCATGTAAACTATCAAAAGAGGTACTGAAGGTGGTAAAATACTAGAGGAGTGTGAAAAAGAGAAGTCCAAGCTTAGGGGAATGGTTTTTGAGAGATAATTGTGTATATAAAATGTGTAAAAAGGGGAAAAATTAATTCAAATCACCAATGGTTTACCCACTCCTTTCCTAGTGAAACTATTAGGGTGTTCACTTAAAGAGACTGAGACTCAATGAGTTATTTTAAAATAAAGAGTGACAATAATTGATAAAAGTTTCAAAATTTTTGGTTTATACATATGATATTTATGGATTATATATCACCTAAGTATTTTAACTTGGAAAACTTAGACCTTGGATGTTCCTCTAAGTTCTGGGCCTTTCCCACTTCTATAAGTCTTACATTTTCTCTATGTTGTGACTTTTAGCCTATATTTCTTAGTCTAAATAGTATTATTTTGATGACCAATGCCTTTTATATTATCCACAATGATTAAAATGTACTTATCTTAAATATTTAGATGTTTTGAACTTGTACCTACTTTCTTGATCCCTAGACACCAACATCTAGGATATACACTAACATCAATGTTAGTATCCTGATCTAACACAAGTGTCAAGTTCAATAAAGTCATCTACATTGAAAATGAAACATATCATAATTTTTGTATTAAGTGGGTTTATGTGAGTTACTTATCCAAATAAATTGATATAAATATGAGACAAAGCCTCATTCACTCCTCACCTAGAAAATACTAAAAGAGACCATGTTAAAATGTAATATATCAATAATTTAATTGAAAAAATATTTCGTATTTATGTACAAGTCATAGGTATAACACATCTACACATATGAATAAATTAATAAATATCCTAATATATTTATTTTCCATGTTACAAGTTAGGTTATTATTTTACTTGATTTATACATATTACATGATTCACATACAAGCCAACATGTAGGGGAGAACTACATGAGTCTAAGGCCCTCCTTTGAAATGTTGGATATGTAATAAATTACCACTAATAATGTGGTATTTGGTGTTATCTCAACAATATATTCCACTAACCCATTTTTTCCTAAGGCCATTATGAAGATGAAGAACTAGGGTTTTGAAAATTCATGAGGAGCGACAGTCCATGACCCACATTTGAATGCACCAGAGGAAGGTGAAGTAAAACCTATAAAATTTTATGTAGTTCCCATAATTTTATAATATATATTATATAAATGACACTTTCATCGAATCCAAATATTACTATCAACACAACCATCCTAGGCTAACAATGTCTAGAGCATTGAAGTGTCATATACATAATATGATGATTATTTCAAAATCTCATTGCATAGTAATTTATGTTTGTTTCAAATCCAACACTATGTTATCATCATAACCAACTAAGTATATCATTTATTTTTTTATTTCATTATATAACTTAGTTTTACTTTTTATATTTAGCCTATACTTAACATAATAAATTTAATGTATGCTTATATTTGAGTTTAAAATTTAATTGGATTTTTATAGATCTAATTATCACCCTTGTGCATTATCATTTATTTATTCATAAAACTATTATAATTCTAAGGTATGATAGTCCCTATATCCATTTTAGGGTTAAACACTCAGTGAGCTTGATCTTTGAACATCAAACCCTAGGTAAATTGTGGTTTTCTCTTGTTTCTTGATTGCTGTAATATTTTGCAAATTTTAAAATTTTCATTTCTAAAGTAATGGAAAATATTAGTGGAAATAATAAACTCTAAATAGAATATAAATAAGCATTGATTACTCATCTCGTTAATAATAAGGAATTAATGGATGCATTTTTGAATGTTACAACATATGAAATAAGTAAACAAGAGAAAACTCAGGCTACCTCACCTAGTGATGGTGAATCATTTATAAGTACTATAATTGAGCCCAAACCCATAAATCCACTTACATTTAGTGGTGACATGGGTTATTATGTTTAAACATTTGTTTTTGGAAAATACTATTGATACATCTATCACGAAATTACTAATTGTTTTAACACAAATATTGGTTTCAATACCTATTAATACTCAAAACATGTTTACATCCCCTTTGGTGACTACTCAAATTAATAATCTAAATCCCACTAGGTATATAATTCAAACACTCTTTAAATTTTTAAAACACCTTGGAGGACAAGGTTACTAATATTGAACAAAAGATTTAAAACCCCCATATGATATAGATTTGAAAGATTTGTTACAAAACCCTCTTGCACTTGAGATCCACTTTCACCATTTGATAACTAGATTTTTTGTATCTAAGTTCACATTTAAGATTTCAAGGGTGATTCTAAACAACATATTCAATAAAATTTATGTGGCATGCCCTGATTATGCCTCTAATGATAAACTGTTTACCAAATTATTTCCAAGAAGCCTCAAGGACTATGATATGATGTGGTTATATGGTTTACCACTTTAATAAATGAAAGCATTCAAATATATTTTAGACCAATTATGATTGTACTTTCTAGAAATATTTCTTAAAAAATTCCTATGCTCAATCTTCCAAAGTGAAATAAAGAACTAATGAAGCTATCAATGATTATGTCCTAAGATATAAGATAATGCTAAATAAAATTACAAATCTTATGGTAGGTAAGGAGTTTTAAGGCATATTAAATCAAAGTCTAATTTCTCAATTACATGATTCCATTATTTCTAATAATTTCTAATATTTTGATGATGTATGTCATGTTATATAGGACTATGAAATGAAGCTTGTTTCATTGAATAAGCTCAAGCATGTAGCAAAAACACTAGTTGCACATACATATAGTACCCAATTTACAATAAAAAAAATTATAAGGTAAAACTGACTGAGCTTAAAAAGGAAAAAAACCACAATAGTTAACACAGTTTCAAAATAGCCTAATTGACTTGTCTTATCCAATGCACCAAGGAGATAATTTACACATTTTCAGTAGTCCCTAGCTTAATTACTCTTATATTTACTAGAGTGTCATCCTATATCTCTCCCTCTCCATATCGAGGTTGATATGAGTTGACCTATACCCAAATAAATTGATGCAAATGTTTTTTTGACTATCATCATGGACCAAGTCATTATATAGGAAGATGTTTTACCTTGAACCACAAGATCTAAGATCTTATCGATGCCTAAAGTATTAAATTTGAGGATACTCCAAAGGAATTAGGATCACAACCTATTGCTCACCATAAATATAAATTATTTAAGAATCCTTTAAAATACTATTTTAAAAAAGGAACTAGAAGTGCAAATTACATATAATACACATACTCCCACACCACATTATGGGCACTGACTAGATTGGATTATTAGTGCTTGCAAATAACATATATCTCCTATGGTTCATATAACTTCTATTAATTTTCAATACAAGGAGATTAAGGATGATTAATTTGATTTTATTCTTTATTAATTTTAGCATACCTTGATAAACAACTTATACAAAATATTATGATTAATAATTGTGCAAGTGATAAAGTTTACACTATGACATTAATTACTCACTTTGGTTATACTCATAATTTTATAAATAATTATACTAGATTTGTTAGATCATTTTATGGAATCTCCCAGAAGGTTCTAGGTGAGATTGACCTACCTTTATAGGTTAGTCCCACAAATCTGTTTACTACATTTTCATTCATACCTTCCATGGGCATCATTAATATATTATTGAGAAGTCCTTGGACCCATACACTTTTATTAGTAAATTTTATAGTGGATATATGTGTAAAATTCATTCATTTCATTGGTAAATTATAGTTTATAAAAATCCATATGAGCATCCTATTAAACAAGAAAAAATTATTCCTATATAATTAATTACAAATCCTACTAGGGTTCATTCAATGCAAAAGGGTAAACAAAAAAAAATCCCCTTTACTAGGAGGTTAGTACTAGAGAGACCATTATTTTATAGACATACTTTGGATTCCTTGGAGTCCCCATCTACTATGCACCATGTTCAGATGTCCAAATCACCTACATATGTTAATATTATGGTTATTACAAAGAAACCACACAAAACTCAATGATGGGTTCCATGATCCCCTACTCATATTACTCATAATACTACATCATGACCATATAGTCTTATTTTAAATATGTAGAGCATCAACATACTAGTTGTGATCATAGGAATTTGACAATAGAGAGGAGGTTATAATAAGTGGTAGTTTTAGAAAATAAAACAAAATAAACACACTAACAAGATAACATATCAAAGACTAGATATTAGGGGGAGAATAGTGAGAAAAATACATATGAAAGAAAAAATAAATGAAAATAGTGAAAAATCCATTACCTTCCTTGAGATATCCAAGTTATTTTTCCATGGCTTGCTCAACATGTGCTTAAAGAGTATGTGGAAATGGAGTTTAGCTATCTCCTTCTCTCCTTGGCATTATGGTTGGCTTATCACTTATGCTTGCTTGATGGATTATATTATGATTTTAGCATTATAACTCTATTGTTTTCAATCTTTATATAAAACATGCATTATAAATTTACTCTATCTAACCTCTCCAAAAGAAGAGGTAAATGATTGCATTTATATATTTAGAAACTAACCCCAACCCAAGGTGAGTTATGTAGTTTAAACATGGAATATGTTCAAACCTAACTTAAGTGAGTCAGTTAACCCTAGTATAGTTAAAAGGTGTCAAAACCTCATTATTTTCAATGAATAGGCATGGGTGAGATATATTTAGATATTTGCAAAGGCTTGACAACTCACAAAAGGTAAATATGAAAACCTAGGATATTCTTGCTTTTTTAATTTTAATTTTTTATGATTTTATTAATTGCTCATGGATAATTCAACTAGGCATTTAATTAGGTTTTATATTTTAATTAATTATGTTTAGGATTTTTATCATTTTTAATATTTTATTTAAGTTGTTGTGTTCAATTTCCCCATTTAATAGGTCTATGGGCAAATTGCATTTTATGATACCGTAGGATGAATAGGAATGAATTTGTGAGTTTTTTATTGCTTACAGTAGGATACCCCAATTAGGGAAGTCTTAATCAGATTATGAGCTTTGATTAATGATGCAAAATTAAATTTGGGATGTTCAGTGATTCTTAGGCTTAATTTGTAATGGTTGGTAAGAATAAGTCTAAAGTCTTGTATGAATCCATTAGTGGCCAATTTTAGGTGTCTATATTTTTCCCCTATTTGGAAAGATGTTTCAAGTTGTAGCAATAGAATAAAAAAGATATGTATTCCTAGAATAAGATGATGACCGAAGAAAAAGCTCTAAAGAATGTTTTGGAAGCTTATAATGATGCCCCCCTCAATGGAGTGTCTGCCATATGTTTGATGGATGGTCCCTCAAAAATAAGCAAGGAGAAAAATGACATTAACCCATGGATGAGATTAATCCAATAGATAAAATGCTTGCATGCATTGATTTAAAAAGTATTGTTTCACTGAAACATGATTACAATTAGTAACAAAGGGTGCAATACTAATTTATCCATAGGTGGTTATAATCAGTGGCAATGTTATATGCCCTAGTTAGGGTTGTTAAGTCAAAATAATGATTTCCCCATAGGTATTTATAATCATTAAGATGATCGTGATTGAATAACGGTGTTTGATTATGCCCCATTAGGTTATATTGACAACCATAACTTCAAGGATATAACATGTTACAAAGATAAAATATGAGTGGATGAAAACATAGATGTAATGGTATAATGACTGAAGAAGCCACAAATAACTAGGCATAAGAGGATGTACAAAGAGATGAAAGGGATGAATAGAAGAATAAAGGTTTGATCAATGTGAATAATTTGGTTATACCTAAAAATATAGAGAAGCTCATCTTGATTAGCATTGATATAACTAGAATGGTCAATAGGTTGATTTCATCAAAGAAAATGGGAGGATTTTGCCAAGGGTACAAAGGAGAAATTTTTGGGCTTCATTGCTTGTAAAACTTCCTGAGATAATTTTTGGTATAACATGTGATGATATGCCTCATTATATAAAACAACATGATAAATTAACCAAAATATGCATAGGGACTAAATCTCAATCCAATAAACAATTGAAAACAATGTAGCAATGATAAAAATCACAATGACAATGTTGACGTATGAATATGTATGCACTCAAGAATAACACATAAATAATTACATATGAACACATATAGAATGAGTTGAGGCACAATACTGAAAGCAAAAAAATAGTCAAGTGAACAAATAAACAACACACAAAGAAAAAAAATAAGAAAGCAAACAAACAAACAAACACATAGAAAGCCTAAAAGTTAAAGCAAAAGAAAGCATCCTAATAATGGATTTGCCCTAGTAGGGTGGATCAAGGATAGTTGAATAGGGTTACATTGGACAAATGATTTTTATTTTTAAAATTTTATGAATGTTTTAGGAATTTTTTAAGCATACCGACAAAATTGGGAACTATGAGATACTAAATGGTCCAACTCAAAAAATGGTGAGAGCATTAGCTTAGGTTGATCACAAAATGGTGAGAGTGTATGGAAAAGGGGGACTGAGTTAACCTCAATGTGAATTTATCACGACCTAAATTGTCCACAAATGACCTTAAGTCATTGGTTTTTCTAACACAAAAGGTGGTGAGAACTCGACTAGGTCACAATAAGTTCTAAAATTGAGGCAAATAACCAAGAAAGTGAGAATAGTAATGGCAAGGTCGTGAAATAATGCATGGTAGAGGTATTATTCCTAATTTTCCCATAGGTGGTTATAATTAAGAAAAAATAACATAGGTATATTATACTAATTTACCCATAGGTGGTTATAATTAGAAACATAAAGTAGAACACTAATTTGCCCATAGGCATTTATAATCAATGACACTAGTAAAACATAAATGAAGGATAACTTTCCAGATCAAATATCCCACTATTATCATACACTATAATTTAAACAATTTCTTTTAAAATTATGAAAACTTGATCAAAATCCCCTCATGGAAGGTGTGGTAAAAATTGAAGGAGCTAAGATAAAAAGGGATTATGTAGGATAGCTAAAAAAGGCTTTAGTCTAATAGGAATGGTATGGTATAACAACATATGGTATGGCATTAGTTAGGATAATGGTGGTATGAAGAGTGGATAAAAAGGTAGTAGGGTTTACCCTAAGTGGTAAGTTAAATGGTAGGGTAGGAAACAATAAAAAGAGGAATGGCAAAGGAAATTGACAAGGTAAATGGCAAACAAAAATGGTATGGTTAATGTTTTTGGCCTAGGTATGGCAAATTATTCTATTACTTTTGTTTATGTGGATATGAATGTAATGATCAATAAATGATACAACTAGAAAAATCAGTCATGTAAATTTATAGTCGATAGCTCTTCTAAATAGATGCTCTATCAAGAATTGGCTACATATTTGGATGCAAATCATGTTGTTGTGATCTTCGTTGGTCATTGATTCTATTTCCTTCAAATTCTAAGATAAGGTATCTTTCTATCCATACAAAGGAAAGTGCAACCATGGATGATAGAAATGGATATATATATTGGATGATAGGTTTGATATGGTAATGTAAAGGTGGATGATAATGTAATGTGTAATGGTATGGTAACAAATGAAGATCAAGGTTTTCAGTCACACATAATGTTACTGATTCTAGATTTGAAATAACTTTGGATGTGGAGGGATTTAAGACTTATAAATATTAACTTGATAAGACCACCATTTTTTTATATTATTTGGGCCTAAGAGTAGCTACCATCTGATTAGGCTATAGATTGGAAGATATATTGATTTCATCTTTGATTTTATATTCATCAAGTAGTGAAGAAATTTTGTGCTCAGCTATTGACACCTTGAAGAGGTTTTCATCAATTAAGTTGTCTTGATTGTCCCATAGTGAATCTACGAAGGTTTTATTAAGGAAAATTGAGTTTTGACTTTGGTTGTCTTCTAGTGAATTTAAAAAGGTTTCAATAGAATATGCTGAGTTTGAAATTTGCTTATCCCCTAGCATCTTAGAAAGGTTTTACAAAAGATTACTCTTATTTTGCATCAATTTGGTCTTAGCCTCCTTGATGTTATTCAACTCATATGTCATCATAGATTTAGTTCAACAAGGTATTATTTTTTTGGTCCCAATTGACACTTGTGCGAGGTGGAATGCGAATATAGTGGTTGTGTTGGGTATGGATAATGATATGTGGAATTGTAATAAAATGGGGAGATGAAGAAAAATACTTGTAGAAGATACTAGGAGAATTTGTGTCAAAGCTAAAGTAATCATCCTCAAAAACCTTAGTAGTATCACAAATGTATTAAAACTAATTTTCAAGGCATATGTAACCAATATTTTAACAACCATGAACATATTCAAATTTTGAATTTGATTCTAAATCAAGGGACTTTGAATCTGATGTTAAGACTGATGTTGATTTTATTTTTGATGTCTATTCAAAAACAAAAACTGAATCTAATTTTAATTCTTGATTTTGTGTGGACATTTTTATAATGATGTCTTAATTGAATGTTTGGTATTGGATAAGTAACAACCTGTGATGGAAAAATGGGTTTCATAAAAACTAGTTTGTCAAAGTTAGACTCCTCAATCATGGTAAAAAGGTCAAGAGACAACTCCATAGAGACTAAATTGTTAAGTGAAGGCTCTTGAAAAAAATTCATATTTTTGAGGTAATGATTTTCCCAAAAGAAGTTATAATCATTAAAAACTAACTCAGTAAGGATTGGCTCATCAGAGTGAGAATCCTCAATAATAAACATTGGATCAAAAGGTGATTCATCATAGGTTGACTTATCACAAATGGTTGGTTCTTTAAAAACATCTTGGATTGGTTTATTCTCTTTTCCTTGGTTTATCATTAGTTGTGAAATACTAGTTTTAAATACATTTTGGTCTTTGAATAATTGGATCGATTGAAGAGATACTGATTGGCTCAAATATGGTTGGATGATTGGTTGAGGTTTTCAAAGTGGGTAATGGTTGGTAATGGATGAAAAATAATTGATAGTTGGATAATGATAGGGCATTTTGGATCTTTCTTTATCACATAAACCAAATGATAAGGTCTTGGAATAATAATTATAGGGCATCATGGAGGTTGGTTACTTGCACAAGCTATAGGATGAGGTCATATAATGGTAATAGTAGGGCATCATGAAGTTTGGTTCCTTACACAAGCAAGATGATGAGGTCTAAGAATGGTAATGGTAGGGAATCATGGATTTTGTTTTCTTTTACAAGCCAAAGGATGAGTCCTAGAATAGAAATGGTAGTCTTTGGATGTTGTGGAGATTTGTTACTCGCACAATTTAAAGGAGGGTTAATAGTATATGTGGGGGATTGGGTAGTCTTGAAAGGGTAAATATCATACACTAATAGACCAAAATAAGGTAAAAATGAACATTGTTCTAGAGGATCTTGACTTTGCTCCCCAAGTTAAGGATTGTAGTGTGGCTAAGAATCCATCTCACAAACCACTTCTTCACCATATTTGTCATGCCAGTCAATTTGTGAAACTATTTTATCATATCATGGATTGCACCTATTTTCACCATATGTGCAATGAGACATATCCATGTCCATGATAAACATTTTTCAAAAAGGCTTAGAGTTCTATAAAATCTTAAAAATAATGTCCAAAGGATAAAAGGTTTAAACTTGGTCTAACTTGGTGTAGGGGAGTTGTATCTCCAAAATGGTTTATGCTAAAACTTGGTATAAAAAAATATAACATCATATGCATAATGTAAAATGTCTCACACATAAAAGTTCAAGTGGTTGAATAAAAATTTCCATACAAAAATCTATGTTCAAAATGTTTTAAATAGGTATTATCTAGGAAAATAAAAGTTACTAGGTCTTTTCGCCAAATTTAACATCAAAAGCTAATCTCAAACAAGGCATGTGCTAGTACTTTCAACCAAACATGGCATTAACAAACTATAATTACAACAAAGGTGAGATTTAAATATAGCAAACTTGGAACACTTTGGCATAGACTAAGTATAGAGACTTCAAACATGAACTTGGTCAATTGGCATAAGGCATAAGTCAAAATATACATGGAGAGATAGGTTGATTCTCCCAAGTAGTAGGCAAAAACAATAATAAAAACTAGGCTCCTTTAAACAAACAAGCTAGACAAAATTTAATGGCAAAACAACAGTAGGAAAATATCCAAGCAATTGTTTTCAGAGTTAGGTAATGAATTAACCTAACTTGCACAACCAAAAAGAGAAAGATCACTATCTAAGCACCAATTAAGCAAGGCATAAATAGAAATCAATAGATGTTTGAATTTTAAAGTGGTATGTTTTATTAAAAACTCAGCTTATGAAACTAGGCATCTTCAAACAAATAAACAAGCTAAACAAAATGGAACAACATAACAACACATGACAAATATTTTAAAGGTATACATGGTATCATTTCTGAAAAATGGCATTTGGCACAAAGAAAACACGTCTATGAATTTTTTTTTTAGTATAATGGCATTATCAGTATCTCAAGATGTGATAATGATTTTTTTTAGGACTCCAAGTCATAAACTTGAAATGATTTGGATAGTTTAACATTACCTATTTTAATCGAGACACACACGTAAATAAGCTTCAAAAAAAATTAAGGCAAAGGTGTGTGATAAAATGGCCAACATAACACCTCCTCAAATAAATGAGTGGCGTATTCACAAAACTCTTTTTCAATATGGTAAAAATAAAAAAATCTTTTTAGACTCAAAAACACCAAGAAATAAAAGGATTAAATGACTTAACATCTAAATGTGACATCCTAGATCTTATAACTAGCAAGGTTGGTCAAATGGGGTTGACTAAAACTCTAGATTTTGAACATCTAGATTGGTCCCAAGTGTGGTTAATTCTAGAGATGAAACATGTCAATTGAGTTCATACTAGTTAAACTACTATGCAAGGGTTAATTCCTTTGCATAGCTATTCCATCTATACACTGCTTGGTGGAATCCCTTAGTTAACCAAAATTAAATTGGGTTTTTTTTACAAAGGAGAGGGTAGCTGATCAACCCCTATTAGGTATTATCTTCTACATTGTGTATTTACTGAGAGGTCAATGTTAATTTGTTAGTTAGTATTTTTTAATAGTTAGCTAATGGAATATTGTTGTATAAAAATATTATAATAATAGATGGGAATATTTTTGTGTTGAGATATATTGTTAATGTGTTATAACAATATATTGTATATAGAAGATTGGGATCTAGGTGTGAATTTAATGGAGAGATAATATTGAAAAATATAAAAATGGTTTATTAATAAGAGTGTGCAGAATTATTAGAGTGTAGAATAATTATTATGTTGAAATAATTCTCTATGTGTTCAACTCAATATTTCTATGTATAACTAAATCAAGCTTATCATCTGGTATCAGAGGGATATTGATTTTGTGGTCATAATAGAGTTTTGATGTTTCCTAGGGGATATAATTGTAATATACAATTCCCATGTACATGGAAGTTTTATAAAAAATCATATTATTCAACAATTTTTTCTCCTGAATAGATCTATTCAAATCTATGCATTCATTTATGACTCGTTACATTGTGTATCAATGAGATAGATTATTTGTCATTGATATATTTATTTTTTTCATATTATGTTCCAATACAACTATTGTGAACTCCTCCTAGTGAAATGATTCAAGCCTCACCTTCTTAAAACAAATGCTCACTATCAATTCTACAGAGTCATGCTTCATTTGGATCTATAAAGACTTTGTTGTATATTTTATTTGAGCCACTTATGGTTACAAGATGTGCCAATATACTTCAATGATGATGGTGTTATTACCTTATTAAGTTATTAACAAGTTTTTTTATAGAAATAAACCACTAAAAATAAAGTTTTTATCATATGGCTTGGAAGGCTCTCACAATGCATATCAATTACACCTGATTTCTACATACTTGTCATTGGGTGTGTTTTCAATATAGTGTTTATAGCTTTCAATGTGTCCATAATACCTACTAATGTTGCATCAGGTTCATTACCTCACCACATGACATCCACCTTGCCTGACTTGATTGTATCAAGATTTGGCACATAACAACAAGCTCCCCAAATTTACGTCATGGTTTATTCAATGATAATAAGTTTTCAAAAACACATGGATGAGTAAAAGTACATCAAAGCATGGACATCAATAATCATATGTTTACGATACAATTCTTGGTATAAAATGTTCTAAGATTGTTTAGCTGTCAGTCAAGTGAGTTATGTAGCATATATGTCTGGTATTTTATTATATTTGGTCTTTAGTTTTAGTCTTTGGGTCGATAGGTGTAGCTAAAAGTTTTATGATTAATAGTATATGTTTTTTTTTTTTTTTAAATCAAGGTTTAGTTATTAATAATCAGTATTCTTGTTTTTATAGGACTAACATTGTGGTTAGTACCATATTTTAATCTCTTTTTCATGTTAAGTGTTATCAACATAAAATGAGTCAAGTGTTAGTATTAAGAGTCATTTTTATGTTTAAAATGAGTCAGATATTAGAAAATAATTTTCTATCAATAATGAGTCTTGTATGTATTTTTTGTGATTCGTTATTGTTAAAAAAATCCTTGTGTTGATGTTGAGTCTTTGTCAAGAGTCAAAAGTTTCAAAATTTAAAAAAAATTAAAAAAAAGATATTTGCCTTATATACACATTTTTGAGCGATGCCAACATCCTCAGTCAAATGTTAAAAATAATAATATTGTAGGGTGACTCTATTACCTTCAAAGTAACATGAATCTAAGATACATCGACATATCATCCAAGTGAGTATATTCATCCACTAGAGGTTGGAGGATACATAAAGGTTGGAGGTATTTTATTGATGCCTTGTTAGTCACCAATGATGGGGTTGTACCAATGATGTGCTGACACTTTTTGAGGTGTGTTGTTATAGTTTCTAAAGTGTGTTTTTCAAAATAAAAAATAGAAGAATATGCATATTCCAGTAATGTAATTTGTGTGAAAATTCCAAACGTAATTCCTTGATGTGAAAACACTATGAAAAGATATAAATCACCAATGTAAGTTAGTCCATTGATCTTGAAAGCGTTTGTGGCAGAGATCCAAAAAAGCACAGGATGTGAATAGTTGATGGGCCTTGTTCATGTCAAGTTTTTTGGTAAACCTATAAAACCATGGGAGGAGTGATGCGCTCTTTATATCAAGGTCATGAACCAAATAAGGCATGTTAAAATGGGTGAGCATATTGTAGATAAGATTGTGAATGTTTTTTCATGATGTAAAAACTATGGGGGGAATGATATGGAATAACTTTTACATTGTGTATTACCGAGAGTTAAATAGTAATTAGTTAGTTAGTATTTGGTAATAGTTAATTATAAAAAATTGTTGTATAACAATATTATGATAATAGATAAGAATATTTATTTTTTGAGATATATTGTTAATGTGTTATAACAATATATCATATATATAAGATTGGGATTTAGGTGAAAATCTAATGGAGAGATAATCTCCATAAATATAGGAATGGTTTTCCTATATAAATGTAACACATAGATAATTGATTAATCAAATTTTGTAGAATTATCAATGTGGAATAATTATTATTTGTTAAAATAATTATCTATGTGTTCGGCTCAATATTTCTATGCAAAATTGAGTCAGGCTTATCAACACCATGTATCTCCCAATATGCATACCCTAATTTATATAACCCACTATCGAGTGGGATTGAAACAATATAGAGAGATGAAGCCCCAAGTCAAAGCTTCCCTAAATAACTCATGAAGAAGATATGAACTCTCCTTCACAAGTGAAATTACATGAAAATAAATGACTAAGTGCAAAGACATTGGATGTTGTTTTAAGATCACCAAAACCATGCAAGTTTTGGGGAAAGCCTAGAGAACATTCTTTTCATGCTTGAGACTAGGTAAAAATTATAAGTGAAACGTTACTTTTGGTCACCCAAGTTCCCTATAGGGACAGGGGGGAACATATATGCATTCTTCATTTTACTCAAACAAACAAACAAGTTAAAACAAACATGGCATAAATTGAATGCTTTCAAAAAAATAAACAAAGTAATTTGAATTTAATTTCAAGGCATAAAAAATAAAATGTGTTGTGAATTTTTTCGCCCCCTGGGCATTATTTAAAACCTGAAAAAACTCTAAAAAACATCTAAGGTATAAAAAATCAACTATGTTCTTTTTAAACACATAAAATACGTAGTGATCAAGATTAAACACATTCAAATTTGATCCTTTTGTAATTTTATGTACCAAATGAAATGTTTGATGAAGTTATCTACTTTTCCCCTTCACTTATATGGAAAACATGAAAAGAAATTCATGAAAAAATTTCAACACAAATTACCTAGGTTCATTTTAAGAAATAAAACCAAATATTCAAGACTTAGAAATTCATTTTAAGCACCAAAATGAAGTGTTAAATCATTCGAAATTAAAAATTCATGTCTTAATCCCACCTTGGACCTGCAAGGGTTAGGGATTTTCCTCCTAATTTAAATAACTATAAATGATGTGCAAACAAACTTTTAAAACATATCTCTTAGGTTTTGTATTTTAAAAACATAGAGACCAATATTTGTCACTTATGACTAATGCTAGTTATGAGGTAGCCAATATTGGTTGGTAATAACTAATATCAATCAATAAGGACTAAGATCAATTACCTATGAACCTAAAGGGAAAAAAAAAACATGATGTAAAAATGTTAGTTAGCTCAAGGTTAGAATAAAAACTCAATAAAACCTTTAATATGGTGATTAGGTAGAGAAAATGCAATTCAAGGAAACCAAGAAATTATAATTATGACTGCTAAAACATTTTAGAATCAAAATATTATATGTCATTTTTCCCCTACAATCTGATTGATGGTGGTCACATAGAAACAAGGTCAGCTAGGTAGAACTGATGATGGTTAAGCAGAATCAATGCTGGTTATGCCTGATTGATGTCGGTTTGTGTGTAGATTTGAGTTAGCATAAAAATTAAAAATATGGGAAAAACAAAGGTAAAATTCTAATTTTAATGATATTCATGCACTCATTTAAAATTTTATGAGTTTCATCTTTTTTTCCTTAGTACATGGGGTGTTCACACTCCCATCAGGGATGCCATTTATAATCATAAGAATTTGTCAATAGAGAGGAGGTTAGAAAAAGTGTTAGTTTCACAAAACAAAATTAAATCAACACACTAACAAGCTAACATCTCTAAGCATGGATCTTAGGGGGAGCATAGTGACTAAAATACATAATAAATCATAACTAAAATGTAAATAGTGACAACTCCCTTACCTTCGTTGATATCTCCAAGTGATCTATCCATGATTTGATCGGCTTGTGCTCAAAGAGTCTATGGCAATGGAATTTGTCTATCTCCTTCTCTCCTTGGCACCATGATTGGCTTGTGGCTCATGCTTGATTTATGTCTTGGATTATGATTTTGGCATTATAACACTATTGCTTTTAGTATTCATATAAAACCTACATTATAAATTTACTCTAACCAATCTGTCAAAATGAGGAGGCAAATGCTTGTCTTTATAGGTTTAGAAACTAACCCCAATCCAAGGTGAGTTAGTGTGTAATTTAAATATGGAATGGGTTCAAACCTAGATGAAGTGAGTCAATTAACCCAAGTAGAGTTAAAATATGTCAAAACCTCATGATTTTAATTGAATAGGCATAGGTGAGACATTTTTAGATATTTTTAAAAGCTTTACAACTCACAAAAGGTAATTATGAAAACCTAGGATATTCTTGATTTTTAAATTTCCTTTTTTTAGGATTTCACTAATTACTCATAGATAATTAAATTAGGAATTTTAATGGGTTTAACCTTTTAATTAATTATATTTAGGATTTGTATCATTTACAATATTTTATTTATGTTCGTGTGTGTACTTGCCACACTTAATAGGTATATGGACCAAATTACATGTTATGATGCCTTGAGATGAATGTGTGAGATTTTTTTGTTTCTTATGATAGGATACCCCAATTAGGGATGTCTTAATGGGATTATGATATTTGATGAGTGAAAAACAAAAAAAATTGGGATGTTTAATGATTCTTAGGCTTAATTTGCAATAGTTGGTAAGAATCAGTGTAAAGTCTGGTATGAAGCCATTGGTGGCCAATTTTAGGTGTCTACACGAGTGTGATAGATATTAAGTATATATGTGATCATCAATAGTGTCCCAATATTATTTAACTATGTTTATAGTGGGGAGATATCTATGAACATCCATTAGATGGCATAATAGTTTGACCTTTCATCTTCAAATATTTCAAAATACCGAAACTATATAAAAAAAATAAAAAATCCAAAAATACTATCGGCAACTACATGTTCTATTAGCTCCTTAAAATTTATGTGTTAGTTCCATGTTTATGGATGACATACTTAGTTACATATGCATACAAACATTGGTTTCACACTTCCACTTGAGTGTGATACAAACATACACAAATACATGATTTATTCTTATTTTAGATGTTGGGCCTTCCCTCTACTCATGTGATGCAGACAATGGGGAAATATGTTTCCTTGATCTTGATACACATAGGTTATATGATTCGATGGTCACTCTATACTATCATGTTTGAGATTACATATGTACTTATATATGCATTTATCGATGATTATGGCTTACATTTGGCACTAAAATTGTTATAAAATTGACATTTTCTTCCTAACACATGTGATACATGGGCTACTATTATATGTTTATTTTGGTTGATTATGGTTTAATTTATGCACTTCCTTGAGTGTCTTTCCTTTGTATTGTATGCCTTATTCAAGCATTTGAATATGATCCTTTTCTTGTTGCCTCTTTTCCTATGTATGATTTATTTGAATTTTCATGTCATTATTTTTTATTGACATTTGAAAATGTCATCCTTGATTTTGTATACATTTGAATAAGTTGTGTTTAATTGATTGTGAATTTTTTGAACATGCTCCTTATTTGTGATATCCTTTGACCATTGCATTTTGAATTACTTTTGATTATTCATGTGTGTGCTTTCTTAATTTTTCAAGTTTATACTATTAATATTTATATGTTTCCATGATCCTTATCATCCATCTTAGCCCTTCAAATGATCACATTGGTTCTATTCACTTCAATATTATATCTATGTAGACATGTTCCATCTATATGATACATGGTTACATTTAAAAATTATATAGTTATATTATTAGATTGAAGTGAGGTAAATAACAATTCCTATCTTTCCCTCCCCTCAAAATGGCATCATATTAGTGGGTTCATGTCATAGAGGCATGTTATCCACACTTGACACAATTTTCAAATTTAGTGAGGGTATGCTTTGGAAGCATGTTCTCCACACTCATTCAGTATTTGGTACATACATAATTTCCTAATTTCAGTGGGTGAATGTCATATGGGCATGGACTCCACACATTCATAGTTCTCAAATTTAGTAGGGTCATGTCATATGGACATATATTCTACACATTCACAAATTTTAAATTCAGTGTGGGCATGCTTTGGAAACATGTTATCCACACCTATTAAGTATCCAACATCTCCATATTATAAAGTGGGAATGTTTTGGAAGCATTTTATCCACATTGGTATTTATATCAATTTTTATATTTATACATATAAATTGGGGTCATGCTTTGGATGTATGTTATCCATACTTACAATGTTTTCAAATGTGGTCAAAACACAAAGTTATCTATTTCAGATTCATAGTTGTGGTAGAATTATATATATTGGTACCATTATTATGGATGGTTTCATCATGATACATATCTAATGTGCATATGATATTCAATGTGTACATAATATTAAAAAAAAAAATGTGTTTAAAATTATAAAACTCTTCTTTGGACTATTATCACATCACAGACTTTTTCATACTAATACCTTGTAGACATTTACAAAATTTATTAAGATAATATACTACAGTAGTTGGTTAAATTTTTGGTATGTTTGAATGATTAAATCACTCAGTCATTCAAATTTTTCAATTTGGAATTTATTGTATCATCCATCATCACCAGGTTATAAGTATCACTAGGTTAAATGATTGAGCTAATCTCAACTGCCAAGTGGAAACTCATCTTTACTCTTTAAGGTTAGAGGAATGGGCCTTCCAATATATCTCTCTATATCTCTCTACATCTCTCTATATAATTATATATTAAATTTCAATATTTATCTATATTTCTATTAATCTTAGTTTCAAAGCCTTAAAATGATACATCTTTTCCAAATCAACTTGCCAATAGGTATCACATTTACATTGGCACACGTGTCCTCATAAAACTTTCTATTTAAATTTCAATCTATTTATATTATTTTGGATAAAAAATTATATGAAATAATTACATATTTTAACATGTTATTGGTTGCAAGTAAGTCAACATCAAATCACTCAAGTTGGGTAAATACTAAGACAAATTGTGCTATACACACCTAGGTATGAATTACTTTTATTTAAACTAGTAATTTCATTACTATATTAAAAGGGGGATGTAGATGATATTTATGTATTATATATAACAAAAATTTTATTCACTTTGAAAAATTCTACCTTGGTTGTTCCTCTTAGTTCTGGACCTTTCCCACTTCTATATGTTTTGCATATGCTCTATTTTATGCAAGTTTCCCTATATCCCTTAATCTGACCAGTCTTATGTTGATAACCCATGCCTTATATCTTACCAATAATGCTTAAAATTTAATTAAATTCCATATGTGACATTTCAAATCATGTACCTAATTTTATTCTCCCTAGATAATAATGGACATGATAGACATTAGCATCTATGTTAGTGTCCTAACCCAACGAAAGTGTCTAGCACCCTAAAGTCATGTAATTTTCAAATGAAATGTGTCCTAATAGTCATCCTAATTTATTTTATGCAAGTTAATTATCCAAGGAGATTGATTAAAATAAAATATCAACCCTCATTCATTACTCACCTATCAAGTACCAAAAGAGACCAAGGCAACTTATCAAAAGCATTCTAGCAAGCATTAAATTTAATAAATCTATGTATTTCCATAACAACCATTGGTAAGAAACATATATAGGTTTGAATTACTAAAGGTTTATCCCAATATCCTAATTTTATAAGTTACAAGCTAGGTAATTATTGCACTTGCTTTCTATAAAATGCATGATTCACACACAAGCCAACACATAAGGTATAATTACATGAGTCTGAGGACATATTATAGAGTATATGATATGTAGTAAATGCCTATTGATAAGGAAGTATTTTGGGTCATTTCAAAAATCATGTGCCCACCAACCCATTTTCCTCAAGGTCAATATGAAGATAAAGAACTAGGGTTTTGTAAATTTATGAGGACCGACAATCAATGACGTAGAATTGAATGCACCAGAATGAAGGCAAAGTAAAACCTAGAACCATCTAGGTGGTCACTTAATTTTTGATAGGTATTACATATATGACATTTATGTTGAATAAAAATATTATAATCGATGAAACTATCCTAGGGAGACATTAGTGTCCAGATTCTAGAAGTGTGAAATCTAGAATTTGTTGATTGTTCTAGAATCTCATTTGAGATTGTTTTCTACTTGTACCAAATTTAACACCATGTTAGTATTATAATTGAATAACTATATAATATATTTTATCATTTCCATGAATATCTTACTTGTAATTTATATTTTACTCTTATATTAAGCATAATAAATTCATTGTATACTTATATCAAGTTTAACATTTAATTAGCCTACTATAGATTTTATTATCAACCTTGTGCATTATCATTTATATATTCTTAAACCTATTATATTTCCATGATAGTATAATCTCTTTATCTAATAAATGGTTAAACACCAACCATGATCCAAACAATGTAAATAATCAAACCTAAGGTTGAACACATATAATGTTCCTAAAGTACCAAAAAAATTAAAAAACTAAAAATATTTTTAGATTTTACAAGTTGTATTAGAGAATTGGAATCTATGTTATTAGTTATATGTTTTTAAATAAAATATCATATATTTATATATACACATGTTTCATGCATATTTTGAGTGTGATATAGGTCTACCCAGACACATGATCTACACACTTTTAAATTTTATGCCTTCCCTCCACTCATGTGATTTGTACATTCAGAGAATCCACTTATTTGATCACTATACATTAGGGTTATATCCTTATATGTTTATTTTAAATTATAATGTTTTAGATTATATAATTACACATGCCTTTTTCCATGCTTATATCTTTTGTAGTTTACTTGATATGCTATGTACTTAACATTTTATCTTCCAACACATATATTTAGGAGCTAGTCTACCATATTTATGTTTGTTTCTTATGTTCCATGCTTTATGGATATATAATTCCTTGAGTGTATTGTATTTTATTATAATACTTATTAAAAAATATGAATATACTCCATTGATTATGGCCCTCGTGCCTATGTTTTCCTATTGTGACTTTTTCTTTTGTCATAGTTTTTGTATGTTGACATTTAAATGTGTCATTTATTTATTTATTTATGGAAATTTGACTAGGCCATGTCTCTTATATTATGCAACATTCAAACATGATCCTTGTGTGAGGTCTCCTTAGACCATTGTATTTTAATTTTCTTTGGAGTACTCTTGTATGTCTACTTGATTATTTGATAATCTTATAATATTATTATCCTAATGTTTCCATGATTCAAATCATGTATCTTATTACTTGTTGTGATCACATACTATGAACCTCATTGATATATCCACCTAGACATGTTACCCCTATACATTACATGATACATTCACATATGAAATAATTATCTTATCCTTTTAAGGGAATGTGACAACCAGTTTATATATCCCCTCACGTAAAAATGTGGGGTTTAATCAATTGGGACATTTCATAGAGGCATGGATGTCACACTTTCATAGTTTCATATTTTAGTGAGGGCATGCCAAAAGGCATGGACTTCACACTTAGGCAATACCTGATATTTTTAGATTATAATGCAGACATGTTATGGAAAATTTTTATCCACACTTATACTAGCTCTCAATTTAACATTTTAGTGGGGGAATATCATGGAATCATGTCTTACACACTTTTAAAGTATCAAAACTGGCTAAGATTACACAATTATATGATTCAAATACACACTTATGGAAACATTCAATATATTTATACCATTCCTATACCTAAGTTTCATCTTATGACATACATTATATGCATATGCAATGGAAAATATCCCCTAAAATTATAAAATCAAATCAAATTTCATATTTAAAATAATTTTAGAGACTTTATCATACACTAGGATGGACTTTTATGGATTATTTTTGAGAAAATATATTTCATTGGTTCACTATTGACAAGTTTGAGGTGTTTACATCACTTAATATTACCAATTTTATGGGATTGAGTGATCAAATAATTAACCTACACAAATTTTATAGTGTGATTTAACGTAGATCATTCACGTTTACTAGGTTATATGTATTATTTGGTTGCATGTTTGAGTTAACATAAACAATTAGGTTGCAACTCAACCTTTCTCAAAGATTTGGGCAATGTTTCGCTCCAGATTTTCTCTATATTTTCACTTGAAGGTTTTTAATATTATCTTGATTTATTATCTAAAGCTTCACAATAAATCATATCTTCAATTTAAATTAAAAAAAACTCAAGATGGTTTCATTGATACATGTGTGCTCCTAATAATTCTTTCTTTACTATCAAGCATTTCAATTTTTTTCAGTTTTAGATTATATGAACTGATTATATATTATAACATGCTCTTGGTTATAGGCTAGTTAGTAACAAAGAACTCAAGTGGGATCAACACAAAGATAATGTGTATTATACACACCCAGATACATATTTATTTTCATTGAAAATAAAAATCCCGTTACTATATTAAAGGAGGGGAAATAAAGAAACTAAATCTGAATGATATAGTTTATACAAACAATTTTTAAAACTATATCATATATTTAGGCTTTCTGTATTACAAGAGCCTATCTAGTTTCAATTTATATGAGTCCATAACTTAAAGGGTGTACTAGGAAAGGGGTAGGTAGACCTTTGGTGCTTCTCAAGATTGTTGGTACCTATACCATTACCTAAAAGCATTACAAGTCACTTTTATCCACCCCACTAAGTAAATAAAACCCATTTATCCACTTCACTAAGTAATTACCATTTAAAAATATCCCATGACTAATAAAACCCTTTTTTATTAATTTAACTACTATGTAAACTAGGTCAATATTTTAGAAATGACTCAACACATGGTGTGAAACTAAGTCTTCTGGACCGACCTAGTTCGAGACCTATTGACCAGTTTTTTAGCCTAACAAAATTGAATTAGTCAATCATGTCAAAAAATATTATGGAAGATTTAGGTTTAATATTTGGATATAAATACCACCTTCACTTAAATATATTAGAGATAAACATTCATTTTCACATTATTATAACTCATAATTCAAAAAATTCTACACTTGAGGAGTCAGTACATAGGGTTTTGCCTTGGAAGTAAATAAACTTGTCTTGTGGAAAAGTATTGGATGAAAATTAGGATTAATTTAGCCTATGTCTGATGTATACAATGTGATCTTTACAAATCCATAACAACCTCTTGTAAAATACTATTATCCAAGGGAGAGATTAAGGCACAATAGGTTTGTTCAAAGGTATGTATTCTTAACTTTTACTCATTTATTTGATATATAGATATTGCAAAAAATAATAGGTTAAATATTTTAATACTTGATTATTTTACCTCCACATTAACTTGAGTAGATTATTTTTTCTTATTATCTATTTTTAAATATCCCCCTATTTGATATAAACTTTAATGAGTAGTAGATTAGATTTATTTTATGTATTGTAGGCATAGTTATGGTTTTTGTGTGGTTATACTTGACTAAATACTTTTTAACCCTCTTTAGCTTGGTGTTATGTGATAAAATATCCCTTATGTAGATTTAACATATCCAAATCAGTCATGTCTTGATATAAATAGTTATTTAATGAGTTGTTGGTAAGACTACCTTCTTTGAGCTTGGAATTCAATAATTAGGATGAGTTTTAGATCCATCTTGATTTATTTTATACATTATATTAAACCTAATGTGAACCTAGCCATTGTATTCTTCATTTTTTAGTCACATTCAAGTAGATCGAGCTAGTTGATCAAGTTTAATTTTATCAATATATGTTTATTTTTTAACTAACTAGATCAATATGGCTCACAACATATTTTTGTGTCTATAGGTCTAGGTTTTTAATCTAACTATATCAAGCTAGTACATTTATTTAATTTATATTTTTTGTAGGTACACAGTTTTTTAGTCAACTAGGTCATACTCATCAATCTAGTTTTATATTCTCTTTACAGGTTCAAGTTCTATGTAATGGGATCAAACTGGTCGATCTAGTCCTTTACCTGGTCATTTTCATTTTATTTTATATCTCAAAAAATTGATCTATTCAATTATGTTATTCACAAATTTTAGTTTTAACTAACTAAATTAAATAGGTTATTCTAGTCATTTTTTCTACTTTTTCCATTTTACTTATAGTCAACCAAATTGATTTACTCAATTTTGTTTATTTTAATTTTTTTTTAGTATTAACATCTAGATCAATTTGGTCGATTATATTTATTAACTATTTTTATTATATTTCTTCTCTTTATAAGCTTAGAATCTTGCCTAGACAACCCAGTAAATAAAAAATCAATAATATAACCAAATCAACATGGTTGATCTTATTCTATCTTCTTAGTTTATTCTTAATAGCTTGGAATTTCCATTTTGTCAATTTCAATCATTTTAAAATTCTTAATCTTTAGTTATAAATTACCTAATTATATTCATCAGTTTTTAGCTCTATCAAACTCTACCCACATAGTAAACTAAATTGACCAACTCAATCTAGTTAGTGTTTGTGTTTTATACCACCAAACTAGATTGAACTACTTGATTTTATTTGTTTTAGTATAATTTTATAATAGACTATATCAAATAAATAAATTCTATTTAGTATTATTTGGTCAACTATATTGACCTGCTCGATCTTGTTTTGTATGTTTAATTTTTAACAAAGGAAATTAACCAATATTTTCATAGTAATTAAAATCACTTTTACGTTTATATTAAAGAGTTATATTCTTATTTATTTAAATTAATAAATTTTAACTTGGTTTTATATGAATTAGTTTTTTCCTTTGTTTTTATCTTATCTAGTTTTTTCTATAAATTATGTAGTAATAGTTTTAAAACTACTTAGCTATCATCATGAAGGGATACATGATATTATGTTTACAATCCTTATCTATCATTATAATCACATAAATATGTATGATATCCAATGACATAGGTGTAACTACATATGAACACACACATGCACATGAACACACACACACACACACACACACACACACACACACACACACACACACACACACACACACACACGCACACACGCACACACACACACACACACACACACACACACACACACACACACACAAACACACACACACACACACACACACACACACACACACACACACACACACACACACATGAACACATGCATGCATGCCCATATGTACGTGCACATGCACATGCACACACGTACACACACACACACACACACACACACTGCCATGTCCCCTTCTAATTGACATCTTTTCGAGCGGATGATTAGCCTATTATGCGACCCTCGTAGGCTGATAGGATGGATAGAGGGTCTTGATAGAGATGGGTTGGAATTTGTTCGGGCTCTTTCGGGCATGAATTAAGGGAGATATTAATATTTGATTGATTTAATCAAATATTAATTATTTGATCTAATTTTAATTAATTATTAATTAATTATTAATTATTAATGATTTGGTCTAATTTGAGGATGCAAATTCTAAATTAAGACTTGGTCTAATTTTAAGACCCTAGTTCTAATTTAAGGGAGTCTAATTTTAGCAAGCACACCTTTAGAGGTGTATAAGAATCTCTCATGGGAGAGAGTTTGTATTCATGATTATTGATATTGATTCTTGTTAAGAAATTCTTCTGTGAAGACTGAGCCAAGGGTTCCAGTATTCCATCTGCAGTGGAGAACGTCAACTCTTCATTGTGCGCGATTCAGAGGCTGTGAAAGATCAGCTGATCTATTGCCAAACTACATTGAAGAACGTCAACTCTTCAGTGTGAGTGATTCAGAGGTTGTGAAAGATCAACCGATCTATTGCCGAATTAGGAGATAACTTCATCCAGAAGCTATCACATGTACTTACAAGTTTGAGAGATAACTTCACAAAGAAGCTATCACGAGGGTTTACAGGTATTTTCATTATTTGGGTTTTGATTCCAAAATTATACAGATATAGATCTTTTGTATTAGCCCATAATTCTACAGATCAAGATCAAGCATATAGGTTGAGCAATATCAGCAGCCGTACGACTTTCGTACAGATCTGTGAAAATCCGTACGCATCTACAAAAAGTTCAGGTACCGACATCAGTGAATAGAGACTTACAGAGACCGACATCGGTCGACTCATCATCGACGTCGGCAAGGGGACCACTACAGGTCGACCGACGATGGCAGTATAACCGACATCGATGACTGTGTTTTTTGCATAGCAGGCCAAGACGTGCCAGATTCAGTCCAGTTTGCGGAATATTCAGGCTATAAGGCCGAACTTTCGATATTCTTTGTATACTTGACAGAGGATCTCTATTGTAAGCTTATGAGTAAATAAATAAGAAATTATACTATGATTTATTCATCTATTTGAAGATATTTTGCAGAAATTCAGATAAGCAATTTGGAGCTTTTGTTTTGATATTCGAAGGGATATTACACACACACACACACACACACACACACATAGAGAGAGAGAGAGAGAGAGAGAGAGAGAGAGAGAGAGAGAGAGAGAGAGAGAGAGAGAGAGAGAGAGAGAGAGAGAGAGAGAGAGAGAGAGAGAGAGAGAACCATGTACGTATAAGCACCCATGTATGAGATGGATCTCATAGGGAACCATGTGATTATAAGTATATGGCATGGTATGTGGACTTTAGCCACAATCATTTTCATCATGAACCTTAATGTGGAAGATATAAATAAATGGCTATATGTGAATGATAGTGATAATATTACTAAGGTTTTTATATTCTCAATGATTTTAAACTTGTAAAGAAAAGATAAATAAAAATATTGAATGACTTATACGTTGTATCATATTTTCCTTATTCATTTTTTATGCCATAAAAATAGATAATTCTATGAACATATTTATAAGTGTCAATATAGGAAGTGTTTAATCCTAGATGATAGATTAAAGAGTCTAGAGTTAAAGGGGATAGAGATAGCCTAGGATAAAAGGGTGATAAACTATCTTTATAGTAGGAAAATTAATTAAAAACTTAGATAAACAATATTCTAAATTTAAATACTCATGTATTCTAAAAATAGAAAGTACATCTTGTGATTGATATACAAATGAAACAAAAACAAGAGTATTTACATGGATTATTTTTTCCATTTAGATATGATATGGAATTTTTTTAAAATAGACTAGATCTAGATTTGAGATCAGTTGTAAGATTCTAAACTATTTACCTTTGTAGCCTCAGACACTTGCATTAACCTTGAATGGTTTCATTGACTCTTATGTCTAACTTGGATATACGCATCTAATATGGAATACATAAAGGATCTAGATGTGACCGCTTGGGATATTCTAGGTTCTATGTCACCTTATCTCTAATGTTCTTAGATATCAATCATAGGCTATTTATCCTTGTCAAATAACAAAACCCTAGTTCTTTATTTTCATAGTGATTGTGGAAAAAATGGGTTAGTGGTCTCATATTATAGAGTTAACCTAAAATAACCCTTTATTATTTTGATATAAAAACATATACACTACTTTGAAGAGGGCCTCAAATAAACCTAATTATTTCCTAATGTGTTGGATTATGTGTGGAAAAAGGTGCAATATGTGTAAAATAACTACAACAATGACCTAGCTTGTAACATGAAAAATATGACTCTTTGTATGAATTTAAATAATTCAAACTTATATATCTATTTTCCCTATGATTGATATGAAAATAGGATAAAATAGAATTTTTTTCTTAATTGAATGCTTATAGGTTTGTGTTAGGTGTATAATGAATGATGGTTGATGTTCTATACATATTAACAAATTTTGGAAATATATCTCATTAAATAGCTTAAACTAACCATATGTATATGTTTCATTTTTAATATTTATGACATTAGGTCACTAGACATTTGCATTCAAATATGACCCTTGCATTAATGTAAGCACCTGACTAGAGCACAAGTGTCTAGGTAGATGGAAACAAGCATACGTCTAAACATTTGAATATATAGGAGATAAGTAAGTTTATATCATTTTGAGTATGATATAAGGTTTGGTTCATCATAATAACACTAGTAAGACTAAGAGATAATAAATTTGGCACAAGGAGATAATAAATGAGTCTTTCAGTAGTGGGAAGGTCTAGAAGCTAAAGGTACGTCCATGACATGTATTTTATAGGTGTAAAATATTAGGGTGATATATATTTTATATTTATTATGTTATATTCCCCCTTCAATATAGATATGAAATTGATAGTTTAAAGGAAAACAAATGTGTATCTAGGTGTGTATAGCACACCTTGCCTTTGTGTGAATCCTAATTGAGTGATTTGCTGGTGATTGAGCTATAACTAAGATAATATTATAGTATTTAATAATTTCATATATTATTAAATTTAAATCATTTAAATTATTAAAATATAAAGAGAAAGGTTTAGGAGTTCACTTGTGTATCAATGCACCACCTTGGCTTTTAGCAACTTGATTTGAAAAGATGTATCATTATAAATAATTGAAACTAAGATTAGGATAGATATAAATATACAAGTGCACATATTTAAATATATTAGAGGAAAAAAAATTCCCCAAATATTGGGGAAAAATGTGAGTTTCCACCAAATAGTTGAGATTATCTCAACTATGCAACCCAGTCATACTTATAACTTGCTGATCATGAGTTGATCCAAATCAACCCAAGCTATAATTATAGCTATGTTGGATGATGTAATTAATTCCAAACTATATACTTGGTAATATTTAGTGATTTAGTTACCTCAATCATACCAAAATTGAACCAAATATTATAGTACATTAGCTCAATAGTAGTATTTAATAGTCAAACCTTGTGAGCTAAAGTCTATAGAAGTATTTTAAAATCTAAAACTGATTTTAATTTTTTAATTTAAGTCTTATTTTCCTATAATATTCACCTTGTATATGTTTCATGCTGAAACCTATGTATAATAATTTTACAAATGTATATAATCATACCACAAATGTGTATTTGAAAACTTTACTTTTACTTTTTCCAATTTTATACTTTTAAAGTGTGGAAAACATGTTTATAAAGCATTCCCCCACTAAAATATAAAATTTAGAGTAGGTATAAGTGTGGATAACATATTTACATAGCATTCCCACACTACATATCCTAATCTATGAACCATGAAAAAAGTAGAATTCACGCCTCTATGACATGTCCCCATTGATATCCCCTCTTTGAAGGTGAGGGGAAGTAGAAACATGTAGTTTCCTTACCTTAAAATGATAATATAATCATATAGTTTTAGTATGAACCATTTAACATATAGAAGGAATTTGTATAAATAGATATAGCATTAGATCCTTCATAGTGTAATCACATCAAGTGATAAGATGCATGATATAGATCATGGTAATATCTATATACTAATAATACAATACCAAAAAGAAATAAAACACACACAATATAAACAAAAATCCAATCAAAAGGTAATGGTCCATTAAGACCTCAAACAAGGGTCATTTTCACATGTCTCACAATGAAAGGGACATGGCATAGTCAATTTACACAAAGTAAGGGATGACATATTCAACTGTCCATACAACATGAAATAAAATATTAAAATATCCAATAAGGAAAACAAAGGAATGGGGTCTAAAAATAATTTAGCATATTAAAATATCAAAAATTGAGGTAATAAATTTAAGTAAATGTGTGAAGAAAAATAAAAATCAACTACAATTAACATAGCATACTATGCCTTAGATGTATGTGTTAGTCAAAAACATTAAGTAAATAAAGTATAAAGTACACTATGAAATATATATGAATTAATAAGGCATGTGTATGCATATATACTCATATTTTATAATTTAAAGTGATAATAGAAATTTATAACATGTGTGTGCTAAGATCAAAGAAATTAGATGTCTCTTATGTCTATATAACATGAGTAGAAGGAAGACATAAGAGCTATATATGAATAGATCATGTGTCTATGTATGCCCATATCACACTCGAATGATATGTGAAACACATGTGTATATAGGAATTTATTGATATGACATCTACCAACATGGAACCAACAACATATATGCCAAGGAACCAATATAACATGTAAATGTTAAAAATATTTTTGGAATATGACACATTGCAACATTGTGTTGGATCCTTTACATTGTTTGAATCATGGTTGGACAAATGTAAATGGTGAACAACATGTTTATCTTCATGATTGACATGCACAATAAAAGAAACAATGTCATCATATAGAATTTGGATCAATTTGTCTTCATGAGAAAAAAATAAACCTTTTCTATTTTGGTCAAATATATATTTCATTTGACATAACCAAAGAGTATGCAACCTAAATGAAAATGGGGATTTGGTCATAACAAAAATCGTTGATTGAATTTATTTAGGTCCACAAAATATTGGTATGATGATGTTGGACAAGGAGTCTTTCAAACCTCTTATGTTTTGTAAGTCTTTTAGATCTAATCCAATTTTTTGAAGGTGTCTTACATTACAAGTAGTTTTTATTTATGGAGGACCAATATGGTTACTCCAAAATAATCACTGCCTATGAATTAACTGATTTTAAAATCTTATTGGTGTGTATAATTTTTGGGTTTATTAACATGGGGTGTTTTCCTATTCTCTAAAATATTAGTATCATGGTTATTTTTAACTAGAGAAATATGTGGTTCTTGTTTTATGATTCATAAGGCACATGGACATCTATAAACATCCCCATATAGTATATACAATGAAAAAAAGGGATTATGTAATTCTCTTTCTCTATGTGGAAAAGTAAAAAATCTAGTAAATATGAACTAAACTTCCAAATCAAAAGGGATAAGATTAAAAAAATATAAACATCAACAAATCTAATAGCATGTTATTGAATAGGCTCAACCTCACTTTGAGACAACATTTTTAAATGATCCAATTGTAACTTAAGAAACATGTGTTTATGAAAATGCGTAAAAACCCATTTTAAATTTGTTTGAAATTATTTAAATATCCATTTGGAAGGTTCTAGAACCAATCAAGAGATTCTTTAGCTAAGATGCTATGAAATGATTTAGTATAAAATGCCCATCTTTTGCCTAATGGCCAAAGTAGGGTATGTATTATTCAGAACGTTTTATAGGATTCCCTTTTCCATTAAATGTAGAAAACAACTATATTACAAAATTTGAAGGATAAAAACATTAAAAGAAATTCTTAGTGAGTAGTTTGTTCTTTAATAAATTGTCATTGAATGCAGCCTCATGAGAGGAAATTTGTAATGTAATAGTATCCATTTGTTGTTGAAGATATTTATAGTATTCATCCTTGATAAAAAATTGCTTGGAGAGCTTGGTAATGTGTTTTAAAACTTGTTCATATGTTTCAAACATCCATCCACAAGGAATAGAGGTGTAAGTGCCCATTTGTTATCATTGAATTTTGGAACCTTTGGCATGTCACATGAGGATTTTGGTATATTTTATACATGCATGGTACGTAGATGTTCATCCAAATTTAGATATGATGATGAAATTGGAATTTATGTAAGTTTTTTAAAGGTATATATTTTTTTATATTAGGCACCTTCACCATCTTTAGTTTGTAAGATACCCTTTTTCTTAGTGCTTTAATGTTATTTGGTATAGAACCCATGATGTATTTGTTTACTTTTCAAAAGAATTACACTTAAAATGAAGGAATAAGAGAGCCATACCATTTTACAATGTGGATATTATTTGTAAGTGTGAGAAATATATCGGTTTGAATCAATTTACTTGAAGGAATATCCCTATTATTCATAATTTTTAAATCAACCATAATTTCGTTATGTGGTTATTGGAACTTTTGATGATCATATAAAGGAGCTTCTTGTTAATATGTATCATTTCTGGTGGTATAAGGTGTATGAATAATATGATAAGATGGCTTGCCTATTAACTATGAGTTAGTAATGGGTACAACTTGGTATGTAAGAGTACCTTGAATATTATTGTTGTAATTTCAAACATCACATATGCCTATTTATCCTCAACTAGTATTATTTAATATCTTTGGTTGTCAAGTTATATATGTTGAAAAATATACCTTTAATGTCCTTCTAATTAATCCATTTGTTTACTAGATTTGTCCATATAATAAATATTTAGTTTATTTTTTGAAAAATAAAGAAAGAGATTAATTAGGACTAAAATAGGAAACTCTGGGAAATAGCACCCTAGAAGACTTTACATTCATAGAGATTGGGTTCACCAAATGTTTAACAATAAAATATAAATTTATGTATCTATGGTTAAATGGATAGATATATACTAGGGAAAAAGGGTGATAAAATATCTTTATAGTAGGCCAATTACTTTCAAACTTAGATAAATAATATTTTGAATTTAAATATTGAGAAATGTTAAAAGTAGTAGGTACAACTAGTGATTTATATAGCAATGAAATAAAAACAATATTAATTATTTAGAATATTATTCACATTCAAATATGATATGGAATATACTAGAAATATACTAGATTTAGATTATAAATTACTCATTAAATATTGAAAATGTTTCCTTTGTAGCCTCAGTCACTTGCCTCGACCTTAGATGGTTGCGCCAATGCTTACATATGACTTAGATACAAGAGACCAATATGGGATGCCTACTATAAATGTATATGACAAATTGGGATATAATGGGTTATATATATTCCTTGATCTATTATGATCAGATACAGATCATAGTTTGCCTCTCCTTCTCAAATAGTAGAGCCCTAGATCTTCATCTTCATAGTGACTGTCAAAAAAATGGGTTAATGGGATTGCAGTGTCAAGCTAAAATCAAATACCCATCTTCCAATGGATTATTTATACATATCCACTACTCCAAATAGGGCTATATACTAATGTATTTCTCCTCGAATGTGTTGTCTTATCTATGCATAAGGGTCTAATATGTAGGAAACAAGTACAATAATGACCCAACTTGTAACTTACAAAATATGAATCATGAGCTACATTTTAAATAATTTAGACATACATATGTGTTATTCCTTTGAATGATATGGACATAAGATGAAATAGGGAAGATTTACTTATTTTAATGCTTAGTGGAATGATTTTGATATGTTTTCTTGTGTGTTATTAAGTCTATACTAGGTGAGGAATGAATTAGGGTTGATATTATACATAAGTATAATGATATGTTTTTATGTATGTATGTATGTATGTATGTATGTATTATTGGAAATAAGTCACACCTAGACCAACTATTGGATGGTCATAGAAGGGCTATTAGCTCCATTCGTATAAAACTCTAGCAAAAAATTGAACATCCTAGGTTCAATTCCTAGCTGGTCCACATGAGTTGTAGCTCAACATGTGGTTTCAGTGTTAATAGGATCCCAAAGAACTTGAAGTGTCGATTAAAGGGGGGGTTATGAGCCATTTGAGCCTTTATAGGAATTGTATCAACATTTTGAAGTGCCCAATAACTCATAAATGACAAAAATTAGGGTTTTAAAACCCCGAAAAAGGCACCCTTCTCTTCCTCATGTGGTGGACTTAATTTTAAGCTGAAAAGTACTTTTTAGTTTTCAAATTTATGCCTCATTACTCCAAAAACTAGAATATTTTTTTTTGGATAAAATTTTGATTTGGAAATAAATTGTAAAGGAAGAATATAATGGTTTTTAGTCCTTGTATTTTTGCTTGTCGAAGATCAAGTGTAAGGCTTGAGTTACATGAGACTAATTCTCCCACATAGTATAGACCGATGCACTATACAATCCATGTTGATTTCAATGAGTTGATGGAAGGCTATCTCTACTCTCACCACAAGGCTTTTTTTAAGTTTTAATGAATTTTTAATTAAATAGGCCTTATTTATGGGAAAGTAATATTGTAATAATTTTTTATTATTAGCTCAAAATTAAGCATCATCTTTTCCAAAAGTTCATATTTTTACATTTCCAATGTATTAAACCTATTTCAATTTTAAAATACACTAAAATATAAAGTGCAAAAATCTGAGAGGGTTAAGCATAATTTTAGGGGGGTGTACAAACTAGTGTTATTCCTTCTTTATATATTTATTCAATTTATTGAAAAAAAATCAAATTATATTCAATGGATCATAATTTAGTTGATTTTCTCACACTGTTAAACTATCATGAATATAATTCTTTTATGTCACTCACCTCTTGAAATAAGAATTTCTACAAGATAACTATGGGTAAGCAAACTGAACTGACTATAGAGAAAGAAAAATGGTTTGACAAGTGTGATGAACCTTTCAGTTTTTTATGTATTTATATGTCACTGGATCTGTGACTTCACATTGAATTAATAAAAACACCCATGAAAGTATGGAATACCCTACAGAATCATTTTGGGAACTTGGATTACATGAGAAGGCATGAAGTGGAAATGAGGTGATTCGTCTTAGTTTAAGAAGTTTTGACATACTTCAAGGTTACTTCACCAAGTTCAAATAATTGTTATTACAACTAAAAGAATTTAAAATTTATAAAATGGATTCATAGCTTATCCTTTCCATCTTTATAAAACTTGGACCTGACTATTCTATTTTCATCTCTACCTTCCATGAAACCAAGAGAGTACTTGGCACTTCATAGACTATACCCTAATTTGATGTGTTTGTTATTGAATTGACCTAGGAAAAGATAAAATAATTCATATGGGTGTACTAAAGTACACTAAACCACATTCTCTACTTAAAGGACATGACATCAAAAATGTATCAAAAGAGAATAAATGGAACACCAAGGATCATGAGAGCAAGAAAGATCAACCCATGCCCAAAACTAAATTTGGAACTTCATCTTTTAGTGTTAAATTCAAAAATATAGGGTCAAATGTGGGTATTTCATGGGAAACCATAATGAAAATAGGTGTTTTAAAGAATAAATTGATCACCTCATGAGCCTTCTTGAGTGTAACATCATAGGTGTTCCTGAGTCTATCAAACCATCTTCATAAACCCATGAATCCAAGGAAAATCATAAAGGAAAAATTAAATGTAAAAAATAAATAAAAAATAAAACAAAAGGGAGAGATCTAGTTATAGTGCGACCTTCAACTCCTACATGGGTTATTGATTCTAGTGCATCACATAATATGGATTCTTCACATGTGGAGTTCACTTCATTAGATCCATATGACGTATCTTATATTTGACTAGATGATAATAATTATACATAGGTGTTTTGGAGTGGGTCTCTTGACATGAGTGGAAAAACATTTTAAAATGTTCTAAGTATTCCCTTACTATCAACATAAACTCCTATTAGTCTATCAGATTATTCACCTTGGTTAGGGTTTGAAAGTTAGGTTCACTCCAGATTCAATATATGATAGAGTTTTACATAGTGATAATATCATTACAGTGGGTTTAGTTGATCATGAGACTCAAAGATATTATTTCTCCCACTTTGTCTCTATTTCATATTCTTCATCAGATTCAACTATAGTTAATGAAACTTTAGATTTTGAGTACATTTCTTATGTTGATGACTTCTCTTCTAGCACAAATGACTACAATGGGTATGGGGATACACTTCCTCCATATCCTTGTCACCTTTCATGTCTCAAGGAGTTAATTTTTGATCTACCTATTTTTAATAAACCAAAAAAAATTCAAGAAGTATCTTTGATTCATGACAAATCAAACATTGGGAAATATTCTACATAGTTGTAGGGCCTTCCACACTCCGTCTCTACTACATATGCACCATAACTTTATGGAGCAGTTTTCATTTCTAATTTTCACGAGGAACATAGTTCATTTCATAGGAACCACACATTATTTAGATATCCATTAGATACATGGTATA
>JARHVA010007876.1:417500-420000 GCA_037957365.1 Torreya grandis
GAAATAATTCTCACATAAGGGTTTTTCACATTCTTTGGTGAATCCATACAAATTGAAATATTTTGAAATTTGATTTTCTGTATGGGAAGGACACGTGCATTGGAGATGCGTCAGTACTGTCAAGTCTATTATCCTACCTTGAAAGTATCTATCCAAGATGAAGGAAAGTTATTGAGGTTATGTAACAAATAGTGAAGGATAATTATCATAATTTACATGTTATATGGTTAAAGTTGATTTAGATAATTAGAATAATAAAGGTTGGACTAATAAAGAAACAAGTAGACCTAGTGAGGTGGAGAGTATGAGACTTTAGTTTGTAAGGAAGGTGAAATTTAAGGGTAGAGCCTTGATATATATTTGTCAAGTTTAAAAAACTAGTTTATCATAGAGATCTATATTTAATCATCTACATCCCTCCACCCCCATATAATCTAGTAATACATAAGGGTGAATTTACTAGGTTAAAGGAAATAAAGCATATTGTGGTGTGTAGAAAATACCTTATATTTTATTGATCCAACTTTAATTTGATGTATGTGAATGAGTTACAAACAAGATCATGTTATAGTTTTAATTAGTGCATATAATCTAAAATTGAATAATTTGAAACTATTTGAAATAATTAATGGAATAAGCACAAATGTATGTCAATGTGACCATGTTGCCCATTCATAGTTTATCTTGGTAAACATGATTCCTAATTGAAGAATTTGAGAAAGGTTATGAACTAGACCTTGGAGATGTGAAGAAGGGAATTAGAGGGTTTTCATGACTCTAATTTAGTATAATGATGCATTGTACCAATTCTATTGAGAGCACATAATTTGAAACACATAGCTCAAGTATAAGCAAATTATCCAATCTATTAAATTTATCTAATATTACCCAAGTTAATTGATGTAACAATATCAACCCATAATCATATAACTATAGTGTTAATTCCATATAAGACAAAAAGTATCAATTACACTAATAAAAATAACCAGCTATTGTAGCATATAAATCCCCAAATAATGCATCCTTATAAGGTTGGTGCATATATGTATGTATAATTTGAAAATGTGTCTATGATTTTCTACATGTAAACTTAAAATATGTCTCAAGATGAAGTATCTATAAAAAATTTACCTATAATATGTAAAACTTATGTGATATATGAAAATATTAAAGTCTATGTCCAAAATTTGTGCCTAATGTATATTAAAAACATGTCAATTGTGTAAATTGAAACAAATTCTCCTTATTTTTTTAGTTATATGTATGTTGATTCATATGTTATATGACATGAACTGAATAATACCCCACTACTCCTTTTAAGGTTATGAGATTGCAAAAAGTAATAATCACCTTATCCCAAAAGGGTAAAACAATTATGTTTTATATGTGTGAATCATGTAGTGAAAAAAGCACATATCAGTGTCTTGTCAAAGTAGGTGTATCAATAAATCTCATAAAACTATTATATAACAAGACCTAAGATGCATGGCATGGATCATGTAAACATCTATAATATTAAAAAATATACAAATAATCGAGTAGACATGTAAGAGTAATCAAATGTCACAAAAAGAGGGGTCCAAGGAGATCACAAATAAGGGGCATGTTTAAATGTCACACACTCAAGTTAAATAAATGTGCAAAATGTCTACACACCCAATAGAGAAGTAAAAATCAAGGAGCTACGACCAATGAGCAAAGGAACATGTTCAAATGTTCCATAAGCAAGACAAAGAAGAAACCAATAAGAAAATTCAAGTAAACTATTGTAAATAAATAGTGTAATGATATATAATACACTAAAATAATCATGTCATAGTAGTCCCTCCATATATATGTAAGAAAAATAGTATTTAAAATAACATATCATATCTATTTTGTAAGTTAGCAAAATGAGTATAGCCAGATGTAAGATATATAATCTCTATAAAATAGTGGAAAATGATTTAAAAAAAAAATAGAACTTGTACAAATTGTGATCATATAGAAGTAATATTCCCCTAACATAGTATATCACATTGGAATATGAAAGGTCCAACTTCTACATGCTTGAGATATCATGGGTCTAATGTATGCTTCTATCACTCTCAATTACACTAAAACATATTGTGTATATAAATAATATACTATCCAATAACAAAAATTAATAAACATCTATAAAAGCCAGTAAACATGTATAATACTAAATATCTTCTGGTATTTTCAAATTATTTGAACATTTTTTTCCTAAATGTTGGATTTTTGTTTTTGATTTTTAATTTTTTTGTAATGTTTTCAAAGATATTACTAGTTGATGATCCCATATAATGGATACTCATTGGGTTCTTGATACTCTAAATGTGGTTTCATAAACTACTCATGCTAACAAGGATATTGTACATGTGTCAAATTTGAAACTAGAGAATCTCCAATACTCTACTTAATCCTCTTATGACTATATTGTCATGAGGTATTAATAAAAGGTGTATTTATTTGGGGAACCAATTATTTATTGTGGTAA
>JARHVA010007876.1:425000-447500 GCA_037957365.1 Torreya grandis
ACATTTACCATAGTGATATACATATATAGGTTAGTGGTTATAGTGGTTATACATGTCACTATTATTGGATTATTTTTTATTATGTCTTCATATTATTTAGGAAGTTGTTGTGCTATTGTTATGGATATATAATAGAATGTAATAGAATGAGATTAATTTGAGTGAGAAATATTATTCATGTTGAAATAAATTTACAGATTGTTTGTGCTCATTTGTGTGCATGTGTTAATTATGAGTTTGGCTCTTTGAGCTCTCAACAAGTCTTCCTCAGTATAATACCCCCATAGAGGGACCTCCCTGACTTACAATGTTTGACCATGTTTTGCTAATAGTAGTAAAATCCCTTGATTAAAAATGGGGCTAGACTCATTAACTTGGTGCATAAGGGATATGCATTCCAGTGACTTTAATATGTAAAATATAAGGCTAATCTTATAACCCTATAAATGGTTCAATAATAGAAAATAGAGAGATAAAATTAAGGTATACTTACCCTCTAGAGTTAGGTATCTCATCACCTAGAAGGAATAACTCCTTCCATTACCATGGGAGATTCACTTGAGGAAACCCTTATCTAGTTTCATGAACTCAATTATATAGAAGAAGCAATGGAGGAGTCCCTAATTTTAAGTATGGTATTTCCTTCACCCCTTTGAATTCATACCCATTGACTCACCTATGAATTCCTCCATCACTATAATCTTAATTCCCCAAATCACCACCATTCATTTATTTCATCTAACAATGAAGTCCCTGGCAATGTCATCATCATGCTCTATAATCCATAGAATTAGTTCCATGAGACCCCCCCACCATAATGTTTTCCAGACCTTCTTATGCCCATGCACCTTAGAACATGAGGTAAGATATAATCACTCTATATCTTCCCCCATTAGCACTATCCCAGTAGAGCTGAGACAAATGAGTAGGCAGTTATGGAATGGACTGGTTTGAACTATACAAAATACACTTGGGATATATGTTTCCTTCATCCTTAGACAATTAATCCACCTCAATCCTTCATAATGGTAGTTCATGATTTTTAAAACCCATCTGTTAAAATGAAATGTTTACACATGTGTTGAATTGATACCCCACCTAGAATAATTTAATTTCATTTTATATGGTTCATTGGACATTATTTTGTACGTGGCATCCTTTGTGTAATTATTATATAACTTTAGAAAACACATTGGTAAAGTTATAAACACATTGATATTTGGAGAAAGACATTATTGGGGACATGTATTTTAATTAATGAACATGATTAAAAACACATTGGTCTTTTGAGAAAGACATTTGGAATTTCTTTTTATCATTCATGGGCTCATATGCATACTAGTTGACATCCACATATAGTTTTTAAAATGAATTATGTGAATAATGCAAAGGTCCTTATTTAAATGGAAAAAAATACTCCTATAAAATATAAGTTTTAACTCCAAATCCAAATGTTGATATTGTAAATAAGATAATACATCATTGATTTTAAAAGTGTAATCTTGAAAAGTCTTATCATTGTGTTGTAGACTTTATAAGTGTGCCAAAGTTATAAAATAATTGCATAAAGAGATACTCATAACACTTGATTTATGTATTTAAATTTTTTTTATCATTTTGACCATCACCATGGTTTGTATAAATATTGTGTAAAGAATCATTTCATATGAGTTCAATTGACATATCATGCATATTATATTGACTTTAACTTTTTTAATCTTCATTATAAGAAAGAAATGTTGGTTTAATTTTATATTCATATTCAATGAAGGGGTTAAATAAACGTGTTATAAATGATCATATTCTTATTAATCACTATGAATGTTATAATCATTATCATTACAGTCAAAAGTAACATAAACACTCTATTCACTTTCATATGTATCATGTATACCTCTATGACTAGTATGATCATTTTCATAATTCCATTTTAGAATAAGAGGTGAATAATGTTTTCACATATTTATATTTTTAAGAGTTTTAGAGATGGAAAAATATTCAACTTTAAATGCTCTATGAATGGAATGGAGTGATATATTTGAGTAATACGATCAACATTTGGAAAGGAAGGAATGCATCATTTGATAAAGTAGTCATGAATTTATTTTTTAATATACACACATCATGAAGGTTTTATACATTAAAAATTTAAATTTTAAATAAGATATATCTTTTTACTTGCAAACATATCTAATTTTTAAGATCAAATTTCATAGAATTAGTAGAAAATTATAAATAATAAATAGGTTCTTGTGAACACAAAAATATTGTAAATCAAGTTCTATGTAAGACATAATAGAATTAGGATCCTCACAATCATTTTTTAAATATTTAAAAGATACATAATAATTGTTATCACCAAATCTTTCACCCTATAATAGGGTGTTCAAGCCTCTTCCATATTCGCGAAACATGGGAACACTTCTGGGTATGTGGTTTTACTTATAGTTAGAAGTAGACCTCTAGGTTTAAGGGATAACTCCTTGAATATATCTTGAAATGCTTTCCACCTAACTAACTAGTTTCTTATGGGTAAATGAGTTATAAATTTTCATAAAAGTAAATTAATATAATGGGGTGATACAATAATATTATTTCCACTTTACCATCATTATTCTTTCACTAAGAAATGAGGCATACAAACTAGCTTTCAATTCCTAAAAGGTTTTAACATAAGTGTTTCAACATAGAGGTGGTGTGGATGAGAAAACACAAAGTGAACCAAAGGGAAGAATTCACACTCAAAGAACAATTGTAAACTTTAGAAGAGCCTAAAACACTTGAATACACTTTGTATGACCTGTTAGAATAGGAACTCTTGTATAAACATGAGAGGCTGAGGAGAAGAAAGGATAGAATATTATCTCTTTGCATCACCATAAATCACTTTGCACACTTATACACATGTTCATGAACACAAAAAAATACTTGTATTGAATTTTCAAACGAAAAATAAAATGTCATTATAATAGGGATTTGGTGTACATGGTCTGGTATTAGTCCATAAGAACCAAAATGTATACCGTTTATATAATTAGAGAGAGAGGAGAAGAGAATGAAGTTTTAGAGTCATTATGACATGTGTTATGCTGAGAAAAAGAGTTACACATGTAGGAGAGAATAATATGGAACAAACCATGTAAGGTGTTCTTGGAAAAATGTCTCTCAAAACATGAAACATATTGAAATGTAGTGTATAACTCCTTTTTCTTGCTTAGAAAACTTCCTTCATCATTTGGCCCTTTTGGAATGTCCCATAACTGTATAGGGATAAATTTGATGATTTTAATTGAGGGGGAGTAGTTATATACATGCTCCAACATGCATTGGTTACATCCCTAATCATTAATATTCTTCTACATATGAGTCATCATTGATTACAATCTAAATAACTCCTCTTTCACTCACCCCTCACACTTGGCACCAAAATTGCCTTAAGTTTTCATATATGATCCATACAAGGGAGTGAATGAAACTTAGCAAGACCACACATAACATTAGATTTCTCAAGTGGACCTTAAAAAGCCTCCAACTTGAATTTTTCACTCTCTCACTATCTTCTTAAATATTTTAGTTTAGACTGGCTAGGATGAAGTCACTTGTAGGATCACTTGTGAGATATTTTTCTACAATAAATGGAAATGAAGGGTTAGCTCACATCCTAATAGTTCTCCCAATTTTTTTTGTTTGCACCCTTAGGGAGTGTCCTCTGTCTGAGATAAAATAGAGGGTACTTACCCTATTATATCATCAAATTTGAATATATGAAGAGCTTAATTAGGTTGTGGGTACCCTCTATACCAATTTTCATGGCTATATCACTTTAATAACTCCCTTACCTCCTTCAAATCCTAAGACAGACCCTTTAGATCTTGACTATGTGTAGGATTTAGAGATGTGACTATAGGTTGCATTATAAAAACCTCTGTTTCCCCTATTTTGATGTTATAATAGTATTTTAAGGTGTCTAAAATCATTATGTAGGTGTTTTCCATGATCACACACTTCCTACCATCTATGTTTTCACCCTCATTCCATGTCTTTATTTCACTAGGCCTGGATAATAGGCTAATTAAATGTAGGGTAATAGGTATGACTATGTGTTGTCTTGGAAAACCTCTCTATGCCTTGTTTTCACTATGTGAGAGACTCTTGAGACTATTATTACCATGATTAATTTTATCTAAATCTATTTACCAATCCAAACTTCCACATACTTCTTTATACACACTGATTGGTCAAGATTGTAGGTTGTGTTTCTTGCTTGAATGAGGCACCTATAGGTGTATTTACATGATTTAGGACTTGTATCAATGTCAAAATACTTCAATAAATTCACAAAATTCATTTAATAATTATTTTAACCTATCCACATCATTAGCATGAAATACCAACACTCATAACACCACACTTTTGCTCACTATCCGCTACAATCAACTACAGTTGATTATGGTGATGCAAAATAGGGACCTTGTAGGTGAGAATCCGTAATTAAACCTATTTTATATTGTCTATTATCCTTTTTATATCATTTATATGTATCATCCACTAGAAAATGTTTTCATCTTCATGTCTAAGTTCATTTATGGACCTATAGTAGTCTATAGCCAACCATAGTCAAGTTGTCTTGGAGTTAGGCACACCTATAGGTATAGATGAGGTTTAAAAAATAGTATTATAACCTTAATTTATTAAATTTTAACTTAAAATTATCTCTTTAAATACTTATAATCACTTTTCATAGTGATAGGTTCTCACCTTACAATCCTTGGATGTAAAGGTCACTTGGAGCTAAAACCATGTAGACATCAATGAGAAACTATAGTGGCAAATTCATGATTTTGAGGTCTCCAAAAACTATTTTACACAAGTCATACATCCATTCTTATTTTCATTTAGATTCCCATAGGATAGGTATATAAGATATATGAATCAAGAAATGATAAAACTCCATGCAACATTGTTATATTGCATCAAGAAAAGTGGTGAGGACTATGTTTTGGTGTTTTAGGGAACTTATTCCTAAACATACTCCCTTAAAAATGAAATTTTATTGCTTGAGCCTTGTTTATCTTCCAATTATTTTATTATAACGAAAAAATTATCTATAACCTCCACAACCTTCATTAGAACCTCAAAAGATGTTAAACTCCTATATGACCATCCTTCAAGTCTCTATGTATGGTCACTTGTAGATGATCATCTTAGGTTGTAGGGAAATTAAGGTGAAATGATAAATGTGTATGGTGTGTGAAACTTTAAACCCATTTTATAACTCATCCAGATGATCAAATGAATCCTCTCAACCTTTTATGACTTGAAATTTTTTTAAACACCTCCATTCCAATGTGTCATTCTCCTGAGAGTGCACACTAATGGTGTATGATTATGCATATAAGATAACTAACTATCATAGTCCATTACATGGAATTAGAGAGGTATATTTTTTTATTAATTCTTAAAGTGGGTGTTAAAAAACATAATACTCTTCATAACATCCTCATAATCATGTTAAAAGCTTAAAACATTAGTAATATGTGTGGCTGTCTATAGTGAGTTGACTATGTCTTATGTTTTTTATTAAAAATACATGATGTTGGTTTTGGAGATTTAAATTGGAATGAGAGGATGTAAATTATACATTTGAGGAATTAAAAAAAAAATCACATTTTTAATTTAAACCATTATATATAAATAAACCTTCTACAAGTGGTGAAACTTGATTGCAACCTCACTTGGTGACACCTTCTTATAATTTGAACTGTTTGGCCCATGAAATCATTTCCAAACATGAAAATAATCATGTTAAACATAAGAGGAGAGATTAAAAATCGTCTATAATCATATTAGATAATTCATTTGTATGTAATTGCTCAAATAAGAGGAAAACCTATAGCGTATGGGAAATAATAGGCAGAAGAACACAATCAACTTGTTAAAGATCATTCCTAAAATATAAGCATTTAAAATACAAAAATAAAATTGAATATGATTAATTTTACTATTCACCACAAAGATAATTTGACCTATGATTCCTCCCACTGGCTGTACCAACAAAAAACTAGTTGACCAGTTTCATGTGCATAGTGGAGTGATTGAGAGATATAATGGTTTTATCTCAATTTTGGCATTTCCAAAGAATTTAAAGCATGTAAATTATTCTAAATAAGTTTAATATACATAAAACAAGCTTATTACATGTGAATTTATTTCCCATATAATGTATAACCTTTGAAACTCCCTTTATTACATTTGTTTTCTTGATTTTCAATTAACACTTGCAAGTTTATATTAGTACTGACATTTAGGACAAGGAATCTGATAGGGAATGACATGAATGACATTGAGGATGAGTTTATAATACTTATATTTCTTTTAAAAACATACCTTTTACATTTAATTCTCTAAAATGATTCTTAAATGACATCAAATGAACTATAGCACACCCTAGGACATTATACTAGACCCTTATATCATGTTTTAGACTATAGGGGGTTGACTCATTTGACATGTGGTAGAAATGGTTTTATTCATATAAAATGTCCAAATTATTATTTTGAGCATGACTTATGACACCACATTTATAGGTTCTTTTTTCATGCTCTTATGACCCTTCTACACACCTTTTTGTTCATTAACAATCATCCAAAACCTTCTGAACCTTGATTCGACCTTAGCCAAGTAGTATTCCATATGCCAATACTATTATTATAGGTATTGAGCTTATTTTTAGGATTAAAAAATTCAAACTATAGCACCAGACCCCAAGGTGTCCTTTTTAAGTTCTCCTATCCATTTCTACTTTGAGCCCCAATGGTCATTTTCATCTAATCTTTAACCTTAATTAGGTTAGATTAGTGTGAATACATCTAACCCATGACCAATATTTCCCTATAAAAATACCATACAAAGCTCATTTATATATGGGTTGACAAAACTTACAAAGCAAGAAAGAATACAAATAAAGCAATAGGGAAAATTTCCCAATTTTCTACATACAGTCATCCAACACAAATACAAACATATTAAGATCTTCATACTAGTCATAGCCACCTCAAACACTATTAAATTGATATTTTTCATCCATATCACACTATTTCATAAAACATAGTAGGTGGGAGAACAACATATAGCTTGATCCTTCTTCAGAGTATTGGTATGTAGGTAGCATGCCCACACAAGGGATGTGGATTGCATGTTTAGTACATCTTACACACTACCCCCCCAACGTTCTCAAGTGATTAAAATACTATTTTATCAATCATAATGAAGGATTAGGGTTTGAATATTAAATCACCACTACAATGAGTTATATCCATAATCATGCTCAATATTTCATAGCCAGGCTCATACCGGCATAGCACAAAAACCCAAAAAATTTCAAGTCTCTATGACTAGTTTGGACAAAAACATTAAGATTAGACTATAGTGCCAGACCCTAAAGTTCCCTATTTTTAGAGCTCCTATTCTTTCACCAAACAAAATCTAGATTTAAATTCACAACACTATCCCAATCCTACGCAACCAAGTTTAGCTTCTGTATCAGCCATCTCATCCTATTTCCAACAAAGTCATATTTCTCCTTATTTATTGTTATTCTTAGAAAGGTAAAAAAGATAAATAAAATATGCAAATCATGATTGTAATTATTTATATATTTTGTACTGATTTATTGATATAGACACTTAACTAAAATACAAATAAAATTCCATTATTCTCATAAAAGTTAATTCCTTTGGTAAACCCAACTTACTTCATTTGTGGAAGAAAACCCTATACACCCTAGGGAAAATTCTTTACTAATTTTTTTCCAGTATTTTTTTGATTTTTCCTACATATATAAATTAAAATTTCACATTTAAATTTTAAAATTAACTATATTAATTTTAAAATAATTTTTTAAAACCCTAGTTGAACTTACTACGTCCCTCTGCTTCTTGAGGTATTGTCTTACATGTTCGTGAGATTTGTATCCTTTTACGCATATTCTAGTTTGTTATTGTTAGGAATTTATATTTTCATTATTTATTACTTTCCTTCCATCACATTTTGATTATTACAACTTATTTCAAAACATTTAATCCATTTTCCATTTGTTTTCCTACTTTAACTATGGCCTAATATACTGGTTTTGATGAAACTAATAAGAGGGAACTTCAAGACCTTTTGACTAAACATTATAATATTCAAGATGATATGTTTAAAATACTACATGAAACAAAAATGGTCAATCCTCTTAAATGACATAACAAACCATTATAAATGACACTACAAGGGAAACTATGTCTCAACAACCCCCTATAGCAACCAAACCTTCATATCATTCACCACTAGTTATAGCTATTACATATTTGTTTCCTTATGTGGATACCCTTTTGAAAGAGATAAAATATTGTTAATCTAAGGTGTTACATCTTGAGCAATGTGCCTCTAGCCCAACACAAACTTTGGATTATTTTTCTATACTTCATACACCATTGACATGCCATATTTCTTCTACACCTTTCCCACCAGGTTTTGTTCAACCCAAGCTCACTCTATATGATGGAAAGGGTGATCAAGAGACACACTTGAGAGATTTTCATGTAGCATTATTGGACTATGAGACAAATTACTAGTAACCAATATTTTTCCATGAAATCTAAATTATTATGCTTTACAATGGTTCTATAGTCTACTAAATCAGTTGATCAACACATTTAATCCTTTAGCTGACATGTTCCTAGATCATTTTAGTATTAACATAGGTGACAAGGTATTTTATTCCAAAGTTTTACAACATAAACAAAGGTAAAATGAGCATCTCATAGACTATGTTCTTATATATAAGACCACCTTGGCTAAAATGACTAACCCCATGGCTGATAAGAAATTACAAGATCTCTTCAAAAAGAGTCTTCTACTAGTTTTGCATGAGTCAACAATGTTCAAAAGGTTCTCTTTCTTCACTGATTTATGTCATACACTAACATAAAGTGAATTCAAACTAATTTCAATGGAAAAACTCAAGTAGACATGCATATTATAAACAACAAATGAGAGTAACAATAAAGTCCCATATAAAGTAAAGGTTAATGATAGCAAAGTCAAAAATAATGTATAGTTAATGCAACTTTAGATCCCCCTCAATAATTGGTTTTATCAGCACCTCCTTGGTAAGCCTTTACCAATCTACCATTATCTCTAGCTAGAGTCTTAAAATAGATATTATAATACAATGTCATATCTCTCCCTCCTATTTGGGAAGTCGATCCAACAAAGCCTCTTCCTCATGGATATGATCAGAATGCATTTTGTAATTTTCATAGGGCACTAGGCCACACAACCAATATATGCATCAGTTTGAAACATAAGGTACATGACTTGATATATGGAAACCTTATTGATCTTGGCACTCTAGTTGAGCCTCCCTAGGCAAAGTAAACATAAGACAAGGCTGTAATGTTTTCTCAAATCCTTCACCATGTATACCATGCACACCCTCCACTAGCTACATATTAGGCACCTCTAGTTAAGTCACATCCTTTGAGAAACATGACTGGTGTGTATAATTCTAGAGTTTTAGCTAAACCTTCAATCTCCTTCTTAGAGAAAGAAATAGTTTAGGATGATTCAAATTAACATGCGCTCTTTATAAGAGCCTACATTGATCATCATCCCATTCATAGTATTTTCATAGATAATAGATCCATCATGAACATGTGTACTATGACATTACTTCAGCATTTAGGATATTTAGAGTAGGATATTACCCTAATGGACACTATTTTCATTGGATTCAATGGGCACATATAGAGTTCATTAGGTGAGATTTTACTTCCTCTACAAGTTGGACCAACACATGTGGCCACACCATTTAATATTGTTCTTAGTACAAGATTCTTGGGCATGTTGCTTGGTTGACCATGGATCTATAAAATTTAAGGATTACCTTCTATAGTTCACAAATGCATGAAATTCATTCACGCTAATCAAGTTGTTAAAATTGGTGGAGTTATATATAAGTTACTACTCCCCACTTCAGAGCCATCTCTTATTCCAAAATCACCCGTTTTAGTTCCTGCAATAGTTATAATTCTTCCTCTAGTTGAGATTTAGAAATAGTCAAGGCATTCTTTATAGCAAAAAGAGTTCATATACTTTCATGTAGGCCTCTCTTACAACAACCACTACATCAGTGATAGTTTCAAGAATCTAATAATTTCTAACTAGGGTATTCAAACCCAAGGTAGTATCATTGAGATCTCATGCTTCTACACACAAAGTACACTTTTAGAGAGCTTCTTATACTACCATATGGGTCCCTAAGATCCCCATAGTTATGTCCACTTCTTAGATTTACATGGGAACCCCATAATTAGTTTCCACTATAGAGATTTTAGATCACTTACAACATACACAACTTTTAGATTCATAGACTTATCTCTTCCATCATTCTTCAAGATCATGCACAATCCCTCTCCTTGATATAGGACACCATGATATGGAGTCTTTCATCAGACTCATTGGTTAGTATCATTTCTTCTAAGTTTTTCTTATCCATAGATTCTTTTCTACTTCATATACATAGGTTTTTTATGAATGATTTTACATTGCTTATTTCAATAATACCAAAAATAATATAACACGTCAAAATATAAAAACATTTAAATAATTCAAAACACCAAAATATTTCAACTGTATGCACTATCCATGATTTACATTTCTACTACCATGCTAGACTTACATTTTACAATTCTATGTTATTGTTTGTCAATTTATCTACATTACAATGCTTCACTTGATATTTTTCAATGTGTATAGTGACACTTATATCATTAATTGCTTCACTCTACACATTGAGGGGGGCATCCTATTTTTACATTTGATACATACATTGACATATCTACCCATCAGAGGCATCTTATACATAACTACACCATATAGCTTATGTCATTCTTACACCACACACTCTAGTTATCATGTTGATGTACATTACTATCTTACATAGATTATTCTATCGACACTCTCTAGTATATAACACTTGTGTATTTATTTCCTTTCCTGATTTGAGTAGCTAGATGTGATTGCATTTCCCCATTCTTATTTTGTCTCTTGTGTGTGCCTTAGGACATTTTCCAATATCGTTTACTTGTACTCTTCTATGTACTTGTGGCCTTCATGCCAACCTCACTTGTTTTCAATTGTATGTGTATGTGGCATTTCAACATGCCTTGTATTCTTTATTTCCTAGTTTGAGTGATGTGTGACCATGCCATTGTTTGACTAGCCCCTTGCCCTTTTTTATGTGTTTCTTGCTTTTTGCCTTACGTACCTGTTTACTTCTCAATTTTTTGAAATTATATGATCCAAATCATGAATTATCTTTCTTTCTTAGATGTCATGATGGACATCATGTTCCATCTCTCCTTGAAAATTAAAAACTAACATTCTATAGTTTTAATTTTTTATATTACACATGATATTACATTATTACATCTATCAAGCCATACTCCTATTGATTCCAAAATAAAATATGATATATCTTGGGGCATATTTTTTATTATAATTATTATATCATGTATTTTTCATCATAACACACTTGTAGGTCTCTTTATTCTGAGGGTAGTCATTGTAGGCTCTTCATTTCTACCCTCAGAAGAGGGGGAAACAAATAGGGGTTTCATCATAGAGGTGAAAGCCTTATACTAGTCAAAAATCAATTTCCTAAACACTCAGAACAACATTCAAAATTCAAAGTAGGTAGACCAAACCAAAAATATAGTAATGAATATATAATAGTGATAAAAAATACTAAAGGATAAGAGTACCATACTTGGACTATAGTGTCGATTAGTAAAATTTCCTATTTTTGGTGCTCCTATCCAAACAAAAAAAAACATAGATCTCAAAAAATAGATAGAAAGCTAAGATCAGTTACAATTTTGGCAACTATAGTATAGTTCAAATTGAGTATTTTTATTATAGTTTAACTTAGAGTATCTATATATAGGCGCATCATATGTAGTATGATGAATCTCACTATTAGTTTTAGATTTGGTAGTTGGTACAACTTCAAAATCAAAATCCATGTTATAAACACCATTGATTAGGGGAAATGTGCATGGCACATTTGCCTACTTTTCTTTCTAGTTAATTTTATTACCCATGAAATCTTAGTAGTTGCATGTTGTATTCCACCTATGAGTGGTTGGCATCATTCTGGAAAGGCTTTCATATAAGCCTAGTTCTTAGTTTTAGAGTGGATTTCATATAACCCTAATCTCCACCTTTCACAGTGGCCAAGATTATCCTAGTTCTCAATACACATTCAAATATCCACACCATATTGTTAGATTAAATAACATTCATGGGTTTCAAGAGCAACCTCATATGACACACATTCTTACCAATATTAGTTCATAACTTCACTTAATGGGCAATGATGGATCTAAAGGACAAGTTAGCCTTTGTATTCTTGAGAAAACTACTAAGAGAGATTAGACACATAGTCCAAAAATTGGCTAACACATTCATGATAACATAGCCTCACTACATAGTGGTGAATAATGGATCTAAAGGACTAGCCTTTATATTCTTGAGCCAGCATTAGGGAATTGAGCATTTATATCCATTCATGAAATTAATATTTATACAACACATACCTAACATCACTCAACATCAAAATAGGTTTTGTATTGGTTTACATACACTGTGAGGTGTATTCATTCCTTTCTCTTCCTCTCTCTTTTACCCAACCTTTGTATATTCTTATTCTAGACATAGCTTATCTAGTAAGAACTGATCTACTCCTTGATCTTCCATATTTATGATTCACATTGTGATATCTCTATACACACTCTACATCACACATCTTCATCGGCTTCACCCTTGTAGGTAATTTTATGTATGATTTATATTCACATTTATCTTAGTATTTCAATCTGTTGCATCACTACAATAAGGGGGGTAAATGTAGTGATATAAAATGTCTAAATTGGTAGTTTGAGTGTGGCTTGAGACACCCCATCCATAGGTCCTTTTTATATCCTCTTGAGACCCTTATAGACACCTTTTTTTCTCATTACCATCATTTAGAAACTTTTGAACCTTGATTCCACCTGAGTTAGGTAGTATTCCTTGTGATAATATAGTTTCCCCATGTCCCAAGCCTATAGGATAGGAGTGCCAAATTTAGACTACAACATTGGACCCCAAGGTATCCCATTTTCGGTACTCTTGTTAATTTTCACTTTGAACCCCAATGGTCATTTTAATCTTATCCTTACCATTAATTAGGTCAGATTAGCATTAATACACCTAACCCATTACCAATATTTCCCTATAAAAGCCCATACAAATCTCATTTATAGCATGGGTGACAAAACTTACAAAACAAGTAAGAATACATATACAGAACTAAGCCAAATTTTCCTATTATTTGCATATAGTCACCCAACATAGTTTTAAACATATTAAAATCTTCATACCAGTCTCTAGCCACCTCAAACCACATTAAATTCACATTTTACATATACATCACACTATTGCATAAAGCACACTAGGTGGGAGAACTACATATGGCTTGATCCCTCTTCAAATTATTGGTATGTAGGTAGCATTTCCACACAAGGGATGTGGATTTCACATTTAATAAATCTTAAACATTAACCCCCCTCTTTCTCAAGTGATTCAAATAATGTGTAACAATGACCTAGCTTGTAACATGGAAAATATGACTAATGGTATGTTATTTAAAAAATTAAAAATTATATATGTGTTTCTAATTATATAAGGTGGTAGACCAGGGGCCGAAACCTTATAGAAGCATAGAAACCAAGAAGGAAATCAAACTAAAAGATGCCTTTCGACAAGAAACCGAATGATCAGTGTACCAACAGACACAACAAAATAAAATAAAACATGAAATAAAATAATGAGAGACAAAGAAATCTCTCTTTACATAACCATAGATTTGATGAGGTCATTTTATTTCTTAGTGTTCTTTGCATTGACAGTAGATGCAGTATTACCCAATTCCTTCAGCATAGACATGTTCAAGAGAATACAATTTCAGAGCCCCGTGGTGAAGTTCTGCTCCAGTTTCTGTATGCGACCCTTTAGGGTGGTAATTTTAGCTTTCAAAACAATCTCAATTTGATTTTCCTCATCATCTTCCTCCACATACATCTTTCCCTCTTTGTTATCATTTTCTATAATGTCAGCACCATCCTCCATAGTAGCCTCAAATTCCCTTGTTTCCTACTTACCTTTAGTATCCTCAAAGATTTCCTGAACTTCCAATTCCTTGGACTCTTCCTCCTGGGTGGCTTCCTCTGAGGTGCTCTATAAATAGTCCATAAGCCTTGTCTTGGGATCGGGTTTGCTAGCAATCCACCCTAACCATCAAACTCTAGAGGAGAAGCCCTCCTTACTAAACTTAGTGGACATATATGATTTACCACCTTGACCCCCAGTGGTCTTACCAAGATTTTTATGGGTCCCCACAGTGGTCCTCCCAATACTCTCTTCCCCAGCATAAAACTTCCTCTTCTTTCAATTCATACTCACAAAGGAGCCAAGGGTGTCAATGGGGGTCTCCTCAGGAGTAGAGAAGGAGAATTCTTTAGTTTTGGTATAAATAGGGGAAAGACAGGGCTCATCGACAACATCACCAGCCAAAGGATTAGAAGAAATATCCCTGCTATAAATTTTGATAGTCTTGGATGGCTCAAGGGCACGGTGGAAATTATACAAATAGAAAATCAGTCCCTGATGGAGGGGGATAGGATTCATATCAGGTTTTTTTGCCATTTTTGCTCTCACACTAAGGACAGAATGTTCTAGGGAGGAGAGTAGATAAAAGGGAAAATTGATGAGAGCATTATTCCTAAAGTGATTTAAAAGTTGGAGATGATAATTATAGAACCTAGTGAATTATCCTTCTAGCATGAATTACTTCATGAGGATGAAGCACACTCCATCCCATGGCTCGGGTAATTTATCTCGATTGAATCCTCCTTGGTAAGGAACAAGTTCTTCACCTTCTCCTAGAAATAGTTTATGGCTAGAGAGGTCCATGCTTTTTGTTTTCCTTTGTAGCTTCATACCCTATGTGGAAATTCATGTAGCCATAGCTATCACCTTTTCAAAAGTCTCAAAGCTAATTCCTCTAATAATGACTCGCTTGTTTAACCAAGACCTCATGAATTACTCAGACAGGTTTTTGTCAAACCCATTGAGCCTCTCTAGGTAGGGACTAATCCCCACTCTTTGTAGTAGTGCCAAACTAATGGATTATATTTAAACTCATAGCAGGAGACTAGTTACATTTGAATTTTGTCTCCCCCCATTTTTGATTTACAGATTAAGCCCAGAGAATTCCTAATTTTCACCTTCATAGTTGAAGTGGTTACAAGCCCTTGCTCCCAAATATGCATAATGATAATGTGATAGCACATAATTCAAAATATCATGTAGAGATGACATTTACTCCTCCCATGCTTAAAAATCATTTCCCAGTGATCTCCATACTGAAGTCTATGTGGCTAACCACATTGGTACAATAAACCAGGAATGATTATCAAAAGAGTACAATAGGCATCAAACACTGAGATCCACATTGGCACCCTCCAAATGGACCACCTAAAAGAGATATCCTTCTCATATGTCTGACTCATCCTTAACAAGTTATTTCCTTTTGGATAATATCCCTAATGTTTAAGGGAATATGAACTACTTGGTGCCAACATTGCCAATTTGAAAAATTTTAGCCGAGATTGGCACAGGCATCAACAACACTCTTTCCCTCTCTGTAAATATGTGAAATATCCACTCTACAAAAATTCTACAAAATAAATTGGATATCCGTAATGATATCTTTAACTTAATTCCCACATTTGATGCTTTATTAACTGCATCAATGAACATTTTGGAGTCCCCTTGTATACTCAAGTTCCTTATACTTAGGGATATAGCCAATTTTAACCCCCATAAGAGAGCCATTGCTTCAGCATAGTTATTTCTCTAGTAGCCTATTCTACTAGCATAGACAATAATCATCCATCCTTTGTCATTTATTATAGTCCCTCCTCCACTAGCTTTAACATCAGACTTGGAGGCCCCATCAAAGTTAAGTTTCATCCAGGTAGGCTTTGGGGAAATCCATTTAGTATTAAGTCTCTGTAGAATTTTTGAATTATTATAAGTAGGAATATGGTTTATAACCTTCCATTTAGCTATAATTCGATCTTATTCTTGAGTTATGGGTTTCTTCGTATAGTGAATATGAGCAATGGTGAAACTTTCCAAAAGAGTCTTAACAAAAGAATGAAACACCTAAGAGGCATTTCTAGTAGTGTCCTTAAAAATTATGTGGTTGTGCTCTTTCCATAAAATCTAACTCAAACAGGGTGGAGTTTGATTCCATAATTCCATGAGCTAGGGATGGGTAAAGGTAGGATTCCAACTGATGATTACTTCCTTAAGGTCAGAGTTATAGACCCACTCAATACCAAAGTTATTTACAATTATGCCTCAAAGTTCTCAGGTAAAATCATAGTGTATGAAAAAGTGAGAAACTATTTCCTCTTTTGAACAACACAAATAGAATTTTTTAACTAGGGTAAACCCTCTCTTCTGAAGGTTTTCTGTTAAGATTTTGTTATGAGTAGCAGCCCACCAAAACGTGTCAATTTTTGGTATAAGTTTGTAATTCCAAACCTTTTTCCATAACTCTTTATTCTAAGCCTCAAGAATCAGCAATTGATAAGTAGACTTGACAGCGAACCATCCATTCTTATCTGGCCACCAGTACTATTCATCTTCACGTAAGTAGAGAGGGATTCTAATCCCTTGAATCAACTGTTGAATCTTTAGAACTCTAGGGAAGAGCTTGGGCTAATGAACACATTAATTCGATAGGTTTTTCCATATCCTCATGGCATTATTATTATCCATGTAATCACTAACTTTATCTCCAAAAAATTAAGTATCAGTGTCAGCAATATCTCCATAGTTTCCCTATGTGATGAGAGCCTTATCCTTTACCCAAATGTCATTCTAGAATTTAATATGCCATCCATTTCCTAGTTTCCATCTAATTCCTTCCTTAAGAAGGCTTCTACTTTTTATCATTTGATTCCATATCACAGATCCTTGGGGTAACCCCATCTGTTGAAGAAAGTTGGAACCATCAGTGCTATGCATATATTTGGCTAACATTATTTCCCCCCAATCATTATTTTTATGAATCAGGTTCTACTTAATTTTGAAGAGAAGGGCTTTGTTCATGTTCCTAATAGACCTAATATTGAGGCCACCATGTGATTTCAGAAGACACACTTTTTCCCATCTAACTAAAGATATTCTCTATTTATCTTCGAGTCCTGTTCATAAGAATTTTCTTTGAATCTGTTCCAATTTATCAGCAAAATACGTAGGAATTTTAAAGAGAGATAGGAAGTAGGTAGGAATCCCTTGAAGAGAGGCACGAAGAAGCTACAGTTTTCCATCACTGCTGAGAAGTTTCCCTTTCCAACCAAGAAGTTTCTTTTGAGTTCTTTCCAAAATTCCATTCCAAAAACAAGGAGATACCTCTTTGACCATGAGGGGAAGACCCAAATAGGTAGATGGTAGAACATCTTCAGCACATTCAAGTATGTCAATGATTATTTGTCTAAGGTCATTAGGAATATTGAGGAAGTACACATTGTTTTTTCAGAGATTTATGCTTTGCCCAGACTATATGGCGTAGTTATTTAGAATATTCTTCCATCTCCTAGCTTCAATCACTAAGGAGATGCTAAAAAGAATTATATCATCCATAAACTATTATACCACCATAGGAGAAAGGGAAGAGGTAAGTTTGATGCCCACTAAATGTTTAGAGACTATATCAGCTTATATGTATCTTGCTAGTTCCTCTGCCATTATGATGAATAAGTAATGGGAGAGACAGTCCCCCTGGTGGATTCCTCTAGAAGAAGAGAAGAACCCTCTAGAGACCCCATTGACTAGAACTAAAAATTTTGTATAAGAGACAATGTTCCATATCAGGCAAGACATTTTATCATTAAACCCAAATTTCCTGATGACTTGGAATAGAAAAGTCCATGAGACCCTATCATATGCTTTAGAAATGTCTAACTTAAGAGCCATACTAGGGATTCTGCTCTTGTCCATGGAATGAATAGTCTCATGAGTGGTGATAATAGCATCAAGAATCTACCGGCCTAGGACAAAGCCTTTTTGGGTAGGGGAAATAATTTTATCTAATAAAGGTTGGATCCTTATAACCAGCACTATAGTGGAGAGCTTATAGATAGTGTTACATAGACTAATAGGTCTAAAATTTGTAAGGTGTGTGGGCTGTGAATTTTTAGGAATAAGTACTATGAAAGTATTATTAACTTGTTTTAGAATTTTACCTAATCTGAAGAAGTCACGTACAATAGCAGTAAGATCCATACCTACTATATCCCAATATTCCTAGAAAAATATAAGAAGGAAGCCATCAGGACTTGGGGATTTCAAAGCACCCAAAGAAAATAAAATAACATGGACTTCCTCCTCAGATATAGGCCTTAACATCTCCAGATTATCTTCCTCAATTATCAAATAGGGGATTTTATCAATGAATTGGTTCATAGTTCTGTCATTCCCATCATCATTATTTTGTTCAGTGAGAAAATTTTGAAAGAATACATGGGCTTGTTCCCCTATCTCATTATCTTTAGTTATAATGTTGCCATTATCCAAGCATAGCTTTGCTATGGAGTTAGCCTTCCTGTGTTTCATGGTTGAGAGATGAAAGAAGGCTGTGTTCTTGTCCCCCTCTTTGAGTCACTGAACTCAAGATTTCTATTTCCAAAAAACCTCCTCTATCCATAAGAATCTTCCATTCAGAAGTCAGGACATTTTATTAATTAGAAGTGTCTTTTGAATTGTCACCTTGAGCCATCCACTGCTGAATATCTGCAAGTTTTATTGCTATGTTTTTCTTCTAATGAAAGACCTGACCCAAGCTGTATCTATTCCATCCATAAACTTATTGTTTGATATGATGGAGTTTTTTGACTAATTTGAACATAAGAGTGCCCTAGATAGGAATTTGCCACCATTGGGCCACCATTTATCTAAACTCTTTTGTTTGGTCCACATAGCTTCAAAATGGAAGGGGAAAGGACCACATTGTCCCTGATCTCTCCAACTGAGGAAGATTGGGCAATGATCAGACATTGCTCTAGGAAAAGCCTGCACGTGCATATTATGATATCATTTCAATTGGTTGAGATAAGAAATCTATCTAACTTGAATTGAATCATTTGATCTCCTCTTCTTCTGTTAGACTAGGTAAAATTTTGATTTTGCAATTCAATATCCAACGGTCCCCAATCATTTAGAAATTTAGCAAAGTCAAACATGATGTCAGAGTAATCAATAATCCCACTCTATTTTTCATAATCGTATAACAGAGTGTTAAAGTCTCCAAATAGCATCCATTTAGTGTTCTGGGAGTTAATCTTGAAGCTACTCAAATTTGTCCATAAAGTTTGCCTCAATGGTCTATTATTCGGGCTGTAGACATTGATCAACGACCAGTTCAAGGAGGACAAAGACAAGTTGATAATAAAAAAATGTTTATTATAAGCAATAAGTGATCCCTAAATTTTATAACTATTCCACATAGTTACAATCCCACCTAAAGCCCCTTTAGCTAGACTAATGCAAAAAGCATCCTTAGGCCATACATAGTCACCTATTTTCTTAAAACTCTCCTCATTCATCTTGACTTCTTGGAGTAATAAAATATCTAATTTATTAACTAGAATGTAGTTTTTAACCTCAAACTATTTTGAAGGACTATTAAAGCCCCTCAAGTTCAAGATACAATTATCATTTAGAGGATTTGAGGGGATGGGTCTCTAATGTTTTCTATTTACCACTTGCAATCTCTCTTTGTCTTGTTTCTCTTGGGGTTGGTCTCCCTTATTTGGGATTAGTGCCAACATCTACATATTTTTTACCTTTGTGATTCTTTTTCTTTGGGGTAACCCATTCTTCCTATTCATTGATACTACCATTTTTTCATGTATCATTTGTTACTAAATAATTGCCTACTTGGTCACTGACTTCAAGAGCATGGACAATATCTATGTTTAAATATAAGGTTACTTCTCCCTCATTAACTACTATTTCTAGAGTTAGTTCCACTTGACCATCTCTTAACACTTTGCCTTCTACATTATCCCCATCTATCAGTTGGGCACATGTTTCTCCTTCCTCAGACATATTGGTCTGTTGATCTAAAGGGTTAACTGTGTCTATTATAACCTTCTGACTATCATTGTCCAAGACCTTCTTGTTATTTTCCTCTAGGAAAAGTTTTTGCCCATTACTAGAGACCTCCTCCTTACTAGCCTTATCCCTAACCTTTTTTAGTATTATCACGGTTTTTTGCATTACCCCACATTCCCTATCTACCAAAATATTTGGATTTATGAGACTGATCCTCACCTTCAATCGGGGAATCATCTTTCCTTCCCATTTGCTTCACCTTACATTGGGTCATTATATGTCACTTTTTTTTACATATATGATAGAAAGTGGTAGAAATTTCATATATGATTGGTTGAATCCAAGTCCCATATTTAGAGTTTAACTCTTTAGACATGGGGAGGGTCTGATTAGTCTCGACATTGAGACATAATCGAGCATACACACATATGGATTATGTTTTGGTTATATGATCTATAGTGATGTATTGGCCAATAGAGTTGCCAATAGTTGTAAAAAAATTTCATCCCAGATTTGCAATGGGAACCCTAGCAATCTTACCCAAGCAGGAGTAGACTTACTAAGGTCTGAGTTGGGGTCAAATCCCAGTTTCCATGAACACAAGGCAAGTGAATGTAGACCATACATCCATGGTTCTCCTGAAAGAGTAGCTATCATATCCTCTCTATTCGTAAATCTAAATAGGAATACACCTTTTGCCATCGCAGTGATCAAAACACTACCTTTAATTCTCCACTGAGACAATACCCATGTCCTAACCATCTCAATATTAGGATGAAAGGAGAAAAACTTACCTACCAACATAAGGTCCATGGATGCCATGATTTACTCAATTAGATCATCTGGGATAGTTAGGGCCATACCCTTAGTTGAATCATTTTTGACAGGGAGGCTTGACATGTTTTTAGTGGAACACATCTTTTCACCTGTTAACGCTTTCTTCCATCCATTGGAGGGAATGTCCTCTATCAAAATCAGGTTCAAGTCCCCAGAGGCATTACCAATGGCCATAGCCTCCATTGGATTCATGATCACTCCAGTTGCACTCAGGGGGCCCTACAAAGTGGGAAAAAACTAGTTTCAAAGTTTTCTGCGCAGTCCTTAACTCACACTTTTTCACATTGTTAATTTTTTTAGTTTTAGGGATTTGATCTCTAAAATAGTCATCTCATTTTTTGAAGATGACGTTCCTCACATCTAGTTATGTTATGATATTATATATGTTTTTTTTCCTATGATTGATTTGAAAATATGATAAAATAGGAAATCTTTACTCACTTGATTGCCTTAATTAATGCTTTTGATAAGTTTCCTTTTGAGTTGTCAGGTTTATGTTAGGTGCGGAATGAATGATGGTTGATGTTATATACATATCAATAAATTTTGGAAATATATCTCATTAAATAGCTTCAAATATCCATAGGTATATGTTACATTTTCAAAATTTATTACTTTAGGTTAGCAGACATTTGCATTTGATTATGACCCTTGCATTAATGTAAGCCCCTAACTAGAACACAAGTGTCTAGGTACATGGAAAATAACATAGGTCTAAAAATTTCAAAGATAGGATATAAGTAGGTTTATATCATTATTATAATAAAAGGTTTGGTTCATCATAATAACACTAGTAATACTAAGAGATAAGCAATTTGGCTCAAAGAGATGTTATATGAGTCTTTCAGTAGTGGGAAGGTCTAGAAGTTGAAGGTGCATCCATGACATGTATTTTTTAGGTGTATAATATTTGGGTGTTATCTAATTTATATTTAATATACTATATTACCCCTTTAATATAGATATGAAAATGATATTTTAAAGGAAAATAAATGTGTATCTACGTGTGTATAGCACACCTTGCCTTTGTGAGTCCTAATTGAGTGATTTGTTGGTGACTAAACTATAAGTAAGAGAATATTATAGTATTTAATCAGTGCATATATTATTAAATTTAAATCATTTAAATTATTTAAATAGAAAGAGAAAGGTTTAGGAGTTCACCTATGTATCGATGTACCACCTTGGCTTTTGGCAACTTGATTTGAAAAGAAGTATTGTTATGAATAATTGAAACTAAGATTAGGATAGATATAAACCTACAAGATCACATATTCAAATATATTGGAGGACAAAAATTCCCCCAAATCTTGGGGAAAAAGGTGGGTTTACACCAAATAGTTGAGATTGTCTAAACTATGCAACCCAATCATACTTATAACTTGG